>CM053793.1:635916649-636516649 GCA_028749045.1 Cupressus sempervirens
AAATGTGAAACAAAATGGCATTTGTGCATGGTGGAGATCAGAATGTATTGAGAGCTAAAGGAGAAATCTTGAAAGGTAAATATGATGACATGAGGATAAAAGAAGGTGATAATATAGTCCAATATGTGAACTGAATAAAAAAATTAGCGAGTTCTATCAAAGATGTAGGAGTCATCATCAATGAAGAAGTTGTGTGTAAAGTTCTCATAACTCTCTTACTTATTTATGCTATAAGAGTATCAACAATTCAATAATTCAGAGCTATGCCTGGTAGTGATCTTACTCATGATGGTTTAGTTGGTCATTTGAATGCATTTGAATTAAGTGACTTTGCTAATAGTGTATCTACAATTGGAAATGCTTTGAAGACTTCACTAACCATTGGTATTTCAAAGAAAGAAAAGAGCAGTAAGGATGAAAGTGAGTCAAATTCAGATGACAACATGGATGAGATTGAAGCATTACTTGCAAGGAGGTTACCGAGAGGTAAAGGTGTTAGAATATATAGTCCACCAATATAACTTGTGGGTAGGGGGGGCGGGGGGTGGTGAATTATTTATCCAACTATTATCACAATTATCAATCTTATTAATTTTTTAACCATATGAGAAACATAATCAAAAACCACAACAAGATACTCATTCACAATAACACCAGATATGTTAACTAGGAAAACCCTTGATCATAGGGAAAACTCTAATAGGGATGATACCCACAAGATGATGTACTAATATAAATATTCCTTGTTAGAGGATGGACTTTGTTAGGAGTCTATGAAAACATTCAGTACATATCAGTCCCTGATAGGAGACTTTAAATCTATGTTAGTAGATTCCAACCCTATTAGGAGTTGTAGAAGGTAGATGGACCCACTGTCCAAACAACTTCAGAGGCAAGT
Source organism: Cupressus sempervirens (assembly GCA_028749045.1). Lineage (NCBI taxonomy): Eukaryota > Viridiplantae > Streptophyta > Pinopsida > Cupressales > Cupressaceae > Cupressus > Cupressus sempervirens. The sequence goes on from CM053793.1 coordinate 635,917,548, forward strand.
CCAATGAATCCACTATCCAAATGATCCTTGTATTATTCCTTACAGAATAATATAAATGAAATATATTGCTCTTTTCTCTTCCTCTGTTTTGTCAACCAAACTTCTACTTCTTCATATCTCGATACCAGATCAAAAACTTCACATCCAATAATCCCTTGGATCGCTTACTTGCATTTACCAAATACTCTGTTCTTATTCACACTTTCTTGAACACTTCTCACTTTACACTTTTTTTACAATCAAGGAAAGTACTTTCCTTTATACCAAGTCTTGAAAACAATTCCTTGAGTCATCCTTCAAGCTTTCCCAATTAATTATAATAGGACCACAATAAGATAATTAATTATTTCGCAATTACAATAACACTAAAAAATCACTATCTATACAACTTCTCACACATGCGACTTTATGGCTTGTGGACTCGCTGATGTAATCATCAGAATATCCTCTATCACTATATAACTTCACATATCAAGATTATATTTCTATTAGAAGATATAATGCAATCATCAAAAATTGCTTCTTAGGTACTCTGTTTCTACACTCCTCTATGTAAATCACTTATAACTTATGCATATCTTCGACTGGGGTTATGTGAAATTAACCTCATCATTAGGACATAATGTGGAACACATGTTTTTAACTTTGTGTCGTTAGATCATCAAAACTATATCTGTATGGCCATGATCTATGTCTACTACTATGCCAGTATTCACAAAATTACTACTATGTTGACATCAATGACAAACATAGTCATGAATACAACATGTCAATACTGCCACATGCTCTCTAATGCTTAGGATACTCCCTCAAAGGAATACCATCAACATTCATGCTAAAAATCTCCCCCTTTGGCATTGATGGAAAAATAGATGAAAAACATCTAAGTTTCAAGAATACCAAACAATACTCTGCTACTGTTGTTCTCATCTTCATCAATCACATTTGAAGTACTCTAGAACACAAATCTTAGCTTCTCCCCCATACATCAAACCTCTTCATGCTGCATATCTCCACCATAGATATATTCATTCTTTTTACTTACATGAATCTTTCTAAATCTCCCCAATAAAGAATAAGGATGTGCTCATCTCTCCCCATTCAACTGTCTCTCCCCCATTTACCTAGAGGGTGTTTTTTATTCTCATCTCTCATCCATACTTAGAGGATGTCTTTCATACTGATCTCTCCCCCATTGAAAATCAATGACAAAGGCCTCATTATGCCAATTGTCTACTCCAAGTCTTTAACCAACTCAAGTATCCAAAGACATTGTCCAAGACCAATTACCAAGAGTCCTTAATTGTTGGCATTATGTTGTATTTGTCATTAGTGGCAACACTTATTTAATTATGTATGGTTACTGAGCTCATCATTCAATCTCTAGTTCATACCGAGCAATCCAGTGTTAACCAAGTTTCACAGTTCATACTGAGCATTCCTGAAGCTATCGAGTGAATATAGACAGTGTACAGTCTAGCAGTGTTTACTGAGTAGGTAGTGTTCACCGAGCAGATAGTGGTCACCGAGCTTCGCAGTGTCTACCAAGTCATTAGTTTGTGTAGTGTTAAACCAGTGTCTACCAAGTGATGGATGTGTAGTGTTTACTGAGTGAAAGCAAGGTAAATAAAGGATTCAATATCTATCGAGTGACATTATATCTATCGAGTCTCCAATGGTTACCGAGTTCAAAGCTACATTGTGTGATTTGTATAGACTGAGCCTCTACTTCTACCAAGTGCATGATGATGCCGAGTAATGCAGTGGATACCGAGTATCAGAAGTTCACAAGTTAGCTTATGGAACCCGATTTTCTTCTATTTGGCCGACTTAGTAATATTTTGTTTACTTGTGTTTTAGCTGACCTTGTAATTGTAAATATTGGAACGGTATATATGTAATGTATTGTATCATTTGCAATATATGCATGAGTGTATCAAAGAATGGATATGTAATGTTTTGAGAAGAGTAAATGTGAATCAACAACAGAGCAAAGTATTTAGCAAGGTCTACAAGGAGCAGTAAAGTTATATCAATCACAAGAGGTGATCTGTACTTCAAAGATCTAATCAGCAATCAAGTTGTAAGTAAGATCTATTGTTTCATCCTAACAGGTGAATCAATTTTCTAAATCCTTTAACAGAGTAGACTTAACAATCTTTCGTTAAATCTCTTAATAGAGTGCATACTTTATTGTATGTATGTAAAACCTCCAACAAGGTGGATCTAGCAGTCCAAATTGCTCTTAACAGGGCAGATCATCAGAAGTGGTCAATGTAAGCCCTAATAGGCCAACTTTATACTGCAATAGTGATTTTGTGGGTATCATCCCCACCATAGTTTTACTTTCTATTTGGAAGGTTTTTGGTTCACCAAAATTCGTGTCCATGTGTTATGAATGTTTAGCTTTTCTCATGCATGTAGTAGATTAGATGAATTAATGATGAATGAATTAAGTGCTAAATTAATTTAAAGTTTTGAAGTTACTGATTCACCCCTCCCCTCTCAGTGACTTAGCTAGTCTTGATTATTTCCAACACTTAATGACTCTGCTCATTATAGATACTCCCCCATATAGGAAGCATCAACATTCAATCCAGTCAAGAAATAGTGCTACGTACCACTAGACTGATGCAATCTCTACATCATCTACTCTTAGGTAGGGGCATAACCCTAAGCATAACTCTTAAGTACCCAAACGTATGTTTAGGCAAAGGTTTTGTAAAAATATCTGCAATCTGATCTTTAGTACTAACATACTCCAATTTGATCTGATCTCTTTTTCTACTACCTTCTCTCTCAAGACATGATACTTAATAGATATATGCTTAGTCTTAAAATGCAATACATGATTCTTAGACATACTTATTGTACTTGTGTTATCACAATATATGATAGCAGGTTCTGAGAATTCTATATCAATATCCTTCAGCATCTGCTTCATCCACATAATGTGATTGTAATTATTTGTTGATGCTACATACTTTTCCTTAGTTGTACTCTGCGAAATACAATATTGTTTCTTTCTTAGCCAAGAAACCAATCTTCCTCCCAAAAATAATGTTCCACCATTGATGTTTTTTCTATCATCCATACTGCCTACCCAATCTGCATCAATATAAGCACATGGAGTGAAACTAATTGATCTATCATATCATATTTCATAATCAGATGTTCTCTTCAAATATCTAAATATCCTCTTTACAGATGCATAATGATACTCCTTAGGATCATATTGAAGTCTAGCTACAATCCCAGTTATATTTGTTATATCTGGTCTAGTGTGAGTCAATTATTGCAAACCTCCAATCATGGATATGTACTTCTTCTTCTCAATTGTAGGTGTCTCCTCTTTGCTAGATAAATTGTGACTAGTTATCATTGGTGTACGAACAAGCTTACAACTTTCTAAGCCAAATCTTTTCAATAGTCTTTTAAAATACTTAGCTTGTGAAATGAAAATGTCATCATTTTTTTGCACAATCTGAAACCCTAGAAAGAACTTCACCTCTCCTATCATACTCATTGCAAACTCATTCTTCATTTCTTCAACAAACTTATCACTTGCTTCATCATTGCCTCCAAATATTATGTCATCAACAAATATTACTATTATCAACAAGCCATTATTAGTTTCTTTTAAATACAAGTTACTATAGGTTGTGCCTTTAGCAAATCCAAGCTTTGCCAAATACTTGTCCAACCTTGCATTCTAGGTTCTAGGTGCTTTCTTTAGACCATACAAAGTTTTCCTCAATCTGCATACTATATCTTTTTCTTTTGTCAAAGGGAAACCTTTAGATGTATACTTCTTCAAGTACTCCATTCTAGAAAGCTAATTTGACATCTATCTAACACACTTTGAACTTCTTGTTTGCTGCATAAGCCAAAAACATTCTCATTGCTTTCATTCTGGCTACAGGTTCATATGTCTCCTCATAATCTATTCCTTCTTGCTATGAATATCCTTTGCATACAAAGTTTAGCCTTGTTTCTTACAATTTGGCCTTGTTCATTCATCTTGTTTTTGAATACCCATTTAGTTCCAATAACATTTTTGACCTTAGATCTAGGAACTAATTTGCATGTGTCATTATTTATAATCTGATCTAGTTCTTCCTTTATTGCTTGAATCCAATGATCATCTTCGCATGCTCCATCTACACGCTTAGGTTCAACTTGAGAAATCAAACATAGTTCCTCATTAACTCTGTATCTTGTCATCAATCCTTTGTTTTTTCTTTCAATTATCTTTTTTGGTGGGTGATTCTTTTTCATGTTTCTGTTAGAGGTACGAGTTTCTATCTCAACCCTTTTCTCTTCTCTTAGTTCAGGTCTATGTTCTGCACTTTTCTCAACAATTTGCACATCATTATGTAAGTCATTGTTAGTCTCAAAGAAAACTTATACATTTTCTCTAACAATTCTAGGATTGTCTTCTTCCTCATTTTCAACAATGGTTATTAAAGCCACATCTTCAATTATTTCCTCTTTCTTAACCAATTCAAGCTCATTATCTTTATCATCATTATCATTCAAGAATCTTTCCATAGTTGGTTTAAATGTTTCATCTTCATCTAAAAGTGAACTCTTTCTAGTTTTTCTTACTCTCTTAGGACATCTGGATGAAAAATGACCAAACTCTTTGCATGTCCAAACAATGAAAATTTTCATACCTTCTAGCTCCCTTTTCATAAGCAAATCAATACCTTCCTTGATCTTCATGTCTTCTTTGGATCTGGATTTGTCTTTACTTGTGCTTCTATTCTTTTGTATGCAACAAAAGGATTTTGGATCTGGAAACTCAATGTTCTATTATTTGCACAAATCTAATAACTCACAAAGAATCTCCATCTTTTGGGTGTCCAAATTCCTTCTATCTAACTTGGGACTATCTTTTTTGAAATGACTCGTAATTGATCTTCCAAAGTTGTTAAGCTTTCTCTACAAGGACCTAATATTGTAATACCAATTGTTAGAATATAGTCCACCAATATAACTGAGAGGGAGGCTATGGGGAAGGAGGGGGGTGAATCAGTTATCCAACTATTAGCACAATTATCAATCTAGTTAATTATTAACTATATGAGCAATATAATCATAAACCACAACAAGATACTCAGGCACAATAACACCAGATATGTTAACTAGGGAAACCCTTGATTAGAGGGAAAACCCTGGTGGGGATGATACCCACAAAATGATGTACTAATGTAAATATTCCTTGTTAGAGGATGGACCGTGTTAGGAGTCTATGAAAACATTTAGTACATATCAATCCCTGTTAGGAGATTCCAACCCTGTTAGGAGTTGTAGAAATTAGATGGACCCACTGTCCAAATAGCTTTTGGGTCAAGACCAATGAACCTACCATCCAAATCATATTTGTATTATTCCTTACCGAATAATAGAAATGAATTGTACTGCTCCTTCCTCTTCCTTTGTCTTGTCAACCAGACTTCTGCTTCTTCTGATTTCAATACCAGATCATAAACTTCCCATCCAATAATCCCTTTGATCACTAACTCGCATTTACCAAATAATCTGCTCTTGTTCGCACTTGCTTGAACACTTCACACTTTACATTTTTTTTACAATCAAGGAAAAGACTTTTCTTTATACCAAGTCCTCAAAACAATTCCTTGAGTCAATCTTGAGGCTTTCCCAATTAATTATAATAGGACCACAATAAGATAATTAATTACTTCGCAATTACAATAGCACTATTGGCTCACTATCTATACAACTTTTCATACATGAAACATTGGGGCTTGTGCACTCGCCGATGTCATCATCAGATTGTCATCTATCACTATCTAAATTTGCATATCTAGATTATATCTTTGTTAGAAAATATAATGCAATCATCATAAATTGCTTCTCATGTACTACGTTTCAACACTGCTCTCCATAAATCACTTATAACTTCCGCATATGTTCGACTTAGGTTACACGAACGTAACCTCATCATCAAGACACAATGTGTTACATATCCTTAACTTCACATCATTGGATCATCAAAAAAAATGTATGATGGAGATCTTTGTCTGCTACTCTGTTAGTCTTCACAGAATTACTGCTTTGTTGACATCAATGAAAAACACAATCATGAATACAAAAGGTCAATACTGCCACAACCTCTCCAATCCTTAGGATACTGCCTCAAAGGAAGACCATTAGCATTCATGCTAAAAATCCCCCCCTTTGGCATTGATGGAGACATAGATGAAAAAATATAGGTTCCAAGAATACCAAACAATACTCTGTTGTTGTTGATGTTCTCTTCTTCATCAATCACATTTGAAGTCCTCTAGAACACAACTCTCAACTTCTCCCCCATACATCATAACTCTTCATGCTGCATATTTGCCCCATAGAGATGTTCCTTATTTTTACTTACATGAATCTTTCTAAATCTCCCTAATAAAGAATAAGGATGTGCTATCTCTCCCCATTCAACTGTATCTCCCCCATTTACCTAGAAGATGTTTTTCATACTCATCTCTCCCCCATTAACATCAATGACAAAGGCCTCATTATGTCAATTGTCTGCTCCAAGTCTTTAATCAACTCAAGTGTCCAAAGACATTGTTCAAGACCAATTACCAAGAGTCTTTAATGACTCTACTCATTATAGATACTCCCCCATACAGGAAGTGTCAACATTCAGTTCAGTCAAGCAATAGTGCTTTGTACCATTGGACTGATGCAACCTCTGTATCATCTACTCTTAGGTAGGGGCGTAACCCCAAGCATACCACTTAAGTACTCAAATGTATCTTTAGGAAGAAAAAAATGTAAATATATCTGCAAGCTGATCTTTAGTACTAACAAACTCTAATCTGATCTCTTTTTCTGCTACCTTCTCTCTTAAGACATGATACTTGATAGATATATGCTTAATCTTAGAATGCAATACAGGATTCTTAGACATACTGTCTATACTTGTGTTATCACAATATATGATAACAAAACTTGAGAATTCTATCCCAATATCCTTTAGCATTTGCTACATCCACATAACTTGATTAGAATTATTTGTTGCTACTACATACTTTGCCTCAGTTGTACTTTGTGAAATACAATCTTGTTTATTGCTTAGCCAAGAAACCCATCTTCCTCCCAAAAAGAATGCTCCATCACTAATGTTTTTTCTGTCACCCATACTATCTGCCCAATCCACATTAGTATAAGCACATAGAGTGAAATCACTTGATCTGTCATACCATATTCCATAATTAGATGTTCCCTTCAAATATATGAATATCCTCTTTGTTGTCGCATAATGATACTCCTTAGAATCAGCTTGAAATCTAGCTACAATCCCAACTGCATTTGTTATATCTGGTCTAGTGTGAGTCAAATATTGGAAACCTCCAGTCATAGATTTGTACATCTTCTGCTCAACTATAGGTGTCTCATCTTTGCTAGATAACTTGTGACCAATTATCATTGGTGTACCAAGAAGCTTACAACTTTCTAAGACAAATCTTTTCAACAAGTCTTTCAAATACTTAGCTTGTGAAATGAAAATGCCATCACTATTTTGCACAATTTGCAACCCTAGAAAGAACTTCATCTCTCCTATTATACTCATTTCAAACTCATTCTTCATTTCTTCAACAAACTTATCACTTGCTTCATCATTGCCTCTAAATATCATTTCATCAACAAATATTACTATTATCAGCAAACCATTCTCATTTTCTTTTAAATACAAGTTACTATCTGTCATACCTTTAGCAAATCCAAGTTTTGCCAAATACTTGTCTAAGCTTGCATACTAGGTTCTAGGTGCTTGCTTTAGACCATACAAAGCTTTCCTCAATCTGCATACCATATCATTTTCTTCTATCAGAGGGAAACCTTCAAATGTATACTTCTTCTTCAAGTTCTCCATTTAGAAAGGTTGATTTCACATCCATCTGATGCACTTTGAACTTCTTGTTTGTTGCATAAGCCAAAAACATTCTCACTGCTTCCATTTTGGCTACAGGGGCATATTTCTCCTCATAATCTGTTCCTTCTTGTTGTGAATATCTTTTGCATACAAGTCTAGCCTTGTTTCTTAGAACTTCACCTTGTCCATTCATCTTGTTTTTGAATACCCATTTAGTTCCAATGAAATTTTTTCCTTAGGTCTAGGAACTAATTTCCTCGTGTCGTTCTTCACAATATGATCTAGTTCTTCCTTCATTGCTTGAATCCATTGACCATCTTTGCATGCTTCATCACTCTTAGGTTCAACTTGAGAAATCAAATATACTTCCTCATTAATTGTGTTTCTTGTTATCACTCCTTTGTCACTACTTCCAATTATTTGCTCTAGTGGGTGATTCTTTGTCATGTTCCTATTAGAGGTAGGAGTTGCTATCATCATTCTTATCTCTTCTCTTGGTTCAAGTCTATGTTCTCCTCTTTGCTCAACAACTTGCAAATCATTCTGTAAGTCATTGTTAGTCTCAAAGAAAACTTTTACATTTTCTCTAACAATTCTAGGATTGTCTTCTTCCTCATTATCAACAATAGTTACTAAACTCATCTCTTCAATTATTTCCTCTTTCTTGACTAATTCAAGCTCATTATCTTTATCATCATTATCATTCAAGAATCTTTACATGGTTTAAATTCTTCATCTTTGTCTAAAAGTAATCTCTTTCTAGTTTGTCTTACTCTCTAAAGACATCTGGATGAAAAATGACCAAACTCTTTGCATGTCCAAAAAATGAAAATGTTCATACCTTTTGGCTCCCTTTTCATAAGTAGATCAATACCTTCCTTGATCTTCATGTCTTCTTTGGATCTGGATCTGTCTTTACTTGTGCTTCTATTGTTTTGTATGCAACAAAAAAAAAATGGATCTGGAAATTCAATGCTATGTTCTTTGCACAAATCTAATAACTCACAAAGAATCTCCATCTTCTAGGTGTTGAAGTTTCCTCTATTTGACTTGGGACTATCTTTTCTTAAATGACTTGCTATTGATTTCCCAAAGCTGTTAAGCTTTCTCTTCAAGGACCTGATGTTGTGATACCAATTGTTAGAATATATAGTCCACAAATATAGCTAAGAGTGTCGGGGGGTGGGGGTGGGGTGGGAATCAGTTATCCAACTATTATCACAATTATCAATCTTATTAATTCTTAACCATATGAGCAATATAATCAGAAACCACAACAAGATACTCATGTACAATAACACCAGATATGTTAATTAGGGAAACCCTTGATCAGAGGGAAAACCCAAGTGGGGATGATACCCATACTAATATAGATATTCCTTGTTAAAGGATGGACCCTGTTAGGAGTCTATGCAAACATTCAGTACATATCAGTCCCATGATCAGATACAATGAAAGAAAAAAAAATTTTAATAGCCAACTCTTTTATCTTATTAACTCTTTTATCTACACATGGTCAGATAGAGTGAAAGAAAAAAGATTTACACATAAAATCACTTGATGATTGGGAGATACATAGTTAAGCATCAAATTATTTCACTGATTAGTGGAAGATACATAATTTTTTAATATGATCAGTGCGTGTGTTTCATGTTTCAATTTATTTACTTTTTAATAAAATGGAAATCTATAACAAGAAGTGTCAATTAGTACCTACAAGCAATAACTATTTAGAGTCTAGAGATAGGTGTTGGCACTAGTTTGAAGATGTTTAGTCAGACAATAAAGTGCAATGTTAATTGTGGATACACAAGTTAATTGGTGGATTGAAGAATGCAATGCAATTGGAAAACAAATTGTCTAGTATCGAGGTTATACAATATAATTTATTAATTTGTAGATTATGTGTTGATCGATGGGTTGCAGAATGTAAGGTAGTGAGTTGAAATTTTGTTGTAGAAAACTAAGGATCGACATTAAAAAAAATATTGCCCTTACAGTTCAAGCTATGAAATTAATTTTGATGTGCACTGTTGGTTTATGATTTGATTTATGGAATGAAGAATGTAATATTGTTGGTGGAAATTTTAGTGCACAAAATTATGGTGATCATTGATGTGGATGATAATAGTAATAACTAATAAGGTACATAGGAAGTAGTTGTGATTGTGAAAAATGTTTTTTGATAATAAAGACCAATCAAAAAGGTTTTTTACGATGGGGTTACAAGTAGACCATTAACAAAACACTAGTAGAACAACTACTAATCTACATTGGGAATGTGTAGATAGTTCATCGATAACATGAGGACTGAAACAGGAAATTGAAGAATGGTCTCTCTTGCACTGATATGTATTCATGTAGACAATACTACCACTAAGATCTCTACCACCAAGGGAAACAAGTCAAGAGATCCATTCTGTGACTCTTAACACAAGGTGAAAAGTATTAACAAGGTTGCACATCCTTAGCCAAAAGGTAGAGCAAAGGGTTTATACAACTAGAGGTGGCCACACCACTACCAAAAGGTGGAGTTGGGAGGCCAAAACAACAAATCATTATCTCGAGGGGAGTCGTTATCAACTTGTTAAAGCTAAGACAGTCAAATGTACACCATTCACATCCTTCCACCAAGTTGCAATGGTTTTACAATGTGAGACAATCTCTTGCCAAGTGACAAGTAGAGAAGCACCTACGACTTCAAAGGGGAGACTCTCATAATACAGTGACTAAGACCATGACTTATCTCTAAAACTCTACTTTCTTCAAAAACTAAAAATACCCTTTTATAGGTCTAAGGGTCAAGATCATAATCATATAAATTTCATAGTGTTTTTATTACTTATAATATGTCACAATTCAAAATATTATAAGTAGATATTTTAACATTTGAGAAGATGTTACTTCAAAAAAGGGAAAAAATAGTAAATCATATAAAAAAATTAAAATTATATTTAGCACTAGGGGAGAGTCATTTTCAAGAGTATGTATTTTTTTTCTAAAAGGGTATGGATCTGATAGGGAAGTTTTGACAAGAGAAAAAATTGTTGATTTTTGATAAGTCTGACTTTGAGTAACTGAGAAAATATACATCAAAAACTAATATTTCTTTTTTCTGTATTATCCATACATGTCATCTATAACAGTGCAAAAAAAATCATGCATGTACTTGTTTGACAAGAACTACACCCCATATTTGTTACAATTAAACAAAAAAAGCCTTTAAATTTTTTTAAATGCATAAATTCTTGCTAATTTTTTTTATTAAATGTATGAGCATAAACTTCATCCAATTTTACACATTTCATTAGTTTACAACTTCTTTAAATTCTAAACACAATTGTCACTTTTATGTCACTAAAATTAAATAGTTTGTGTTCTGTCGTCCTTTTCCTTTGCAAAAGGGTGACATGGGTTTGTGCTTTTACCCCACAATTTACAAGTTCAGAGGAAAACCAAGCAAGACAACTCTTCTTTTGATAGCCATGATGAACCTTCAATAGTTTGTGCTTTACTAGTTCTCACTGGAGGCTCCTGCTCATCTCCTCTCATCTCGACAAGAGTTGAACGGGCATGTTAGACTTGACATCTACAAGCAGTATATTATACGGACCTGGGTTAATCCTCTAGGGGGTCTATGTCCGAGGATTGCATTTTACACCAAGCACTTCTTAGATATTCGGGATGGGATTATTGTACACCCTGACTACTTACACAGACATTGAACACATGCCCCTACATATCTCCCTTGGTTCCTTCAGGGTGGGCTCGTACTGACTCCGGATCCAGGTCGATCACCATATTGCTAGAAAGGATCAGATTTGTAGACTTTGTACCTTAGCAAAGGCAGAATTTGAGACCCATTTCCTTTTTAGATGCCCTATATACAACGAGATTAGAGGGAGATTTTATTGTTTGTTTAAAGATTGCAGAGCCCTCTCGGAGTTCTTCAGGTACACAAATCAACATTGCATTGCGCTCTATCTTTGTGAGTCCTTACAGCTTCGCGACCATACTTTACAACTATCATTCCCCACGAGTCAAACCCAGACACAACTTATCACGACCTTCTCGCCCTTAGCTCTAGCTTAGGGTGTCAAGCGATCATACAATTTCCCTAACATGGGCCATTCCAGATCAATGCGACCTCGCAGTGTACTTCTTCGCTAGCGACACTCCTTTCGTAGCACTCAGCTGCACCACAGGGCCCTTGGTAGCTATCAACAATATCAATCGTTGTTGGATTTCTTCCCTTTGAAGATGCTTACCTTATCATTTGCATGTTTCCTTCTTTCTTCCTCATTTATTGTGCTTGTTCTTTTGTGGACATCGTTTAGTGCTCCGTTTGTCCGCTATCTTCTTGGTTGTAAGCTTCTAGTTCCATAGACCCAAGTTGTGATCTTTTGTTGAACATTAATAAAATTATCTTATCTTATCTTGTCTTCATATTTCATATTTCTTGTACTTCTACCAACGCGTCTGTGTAAGATGACTTTTATCTTCTCTGTAGTTACAATAAGTATTAGAATATTCAACTATGTTTTTGCCATCTCATTTTCAATACATCTTTCATGAAATTTTGTTAAGTTTGAAATATTAAAAACATGTGAAGTTTTGATTCACTGGGAAACTATATTTGAGAAGCATTTTCCATATCATGACTCTTCAGGACTTTGCATGATTCAAATGTCCTCATTTTCAACTTATTATATGTTCCCATTAGATATCTATGCTTTCCCAAATTAACCATACCTTCATGTCTAGTCTAAAAATCTTATATCTCATTTTTATTTGCCTTACACTTCTACAAATGATGCAAGAGCATCTTGGGGTAGTTAGCAATCTTGCATGTTGGAGTGGTTTGACTTTGGAGTTGGAGAAGTCAGTCAAAAAAGGGTTGATGCTCAGTTATTATTGAGCAGTTCTTGAGTACAGCATTGGCCGATGAACTCGACCAATGAAGGAACTCGAAAAAGCTTGTGGTGCTCGATAAAACCTGCGTAGTGTGTTGGTCGAGTGGGCTCGGCATATATTGTGTTGCTTGGCGTATGTTGGACTCAGCATATACTATGTTCTCAACATATACTATTGCTTGACAATGTTTGGTGTTTTGGTGACGGTTGATAATTTGGATTGTTGAATGGAGTTCTTGCGAAATTGATCGGCTGACTTGGTACATTTAATGTGTGTGGAATATGATCATGATATGGATCGATTGTGGGGGGTGTTTGTGGACCTATTTGGGTCTTGTTTATTTATCCTATGTATTTAATGATTGTTGTAAGCCGACTTCTGGCATATTGTGTTTCTTTGGGTTCTAGATGATTCTATTTCCAATAGCTCAACTTGTGGTCATGCAAGTATTTAAGGAGGGCTTAGGTAGAGTTATGGAGAGGAAATTTCAATAAGAGAGCTAGAGAGTAGAGATTCAAGTTTAGAATTTGGAGTAGCAAATTTGTGAGTAGAGCTAGTAGTTGCAGGTTATGAAACAAGGGAATTGCTTGGTGGCTTGCAAGCACAAGTTTAGATCTTTCTTGGTATTCTACTAGATTGTTGTTGTGTTGCAGATCTGGGCTAGCGAGGGTTTGGGTTGGATCTTGAAGGATCTTGCAAAACTATTCTTGCTTTGTAGTTGACCGTAATCGGAAAGGCCTTGCAACCCGACACATTGCACATAATCAATTGTTTTATGAATAAAGAATTGAGTTTGGTATCAGATATTGCATCTTGTGTTGTGTTTCCGCTATGTGGTTAACTGCTAGGAATGAGATCACCTCCATTGGGGGTACATCTAGTCTTGCATTATATAAACTTAATACTCATTTTACTAATATGCTTTCTCATCTTTTCATGCAAAATTTTCAAGTGCTCTCCAAACTCTTTAGACGTCAGAATGAAGCCCCCCATCCCTGGTGCATCCCTATCTCCGAGAGATGGAGTTTCTTTGGGGGAAATGTGTCCCCATGTTACTCTATTTATAACACATGAAAATATAACTAATAGAGTTTTAGCAAATGGCAATTCATGTTTTACCATAAATTAATGGTTTACTATTCAACAAAGTGCTTTGTATATGTTCAAGAACCTTCAACAAATTTATAATCTTAGAAACCAAATTCAAGTGTTACTCTTAGATCATTATAATTGGTTGTATAATGTTGAATATCACATCTTCTTAAGTGCATATTATATATATTTTATGAAACATTAAAATAGAACTAAGAAATTTTTATTTATTTTCAAATATTGTAATTGATGCTCTTTCTAGTCAAGAAGTTAGGAAGCAACAAATATTTGTATTACTCTTTATTACAACCTAAATTGTTGGAACTAGCACAAGAAGAGTTACAACATGATTCTCAAAAACATAATCTCATTCTAAAACTTCAATACAACCCATCTCCTTTTGATAAGTATGTTTGGGGAAAAAAAAATTTTATCTTACATAGATAGATTATATTTACTCAATTAAAAGAAGACATATTATCTCAAATAAATGATTTGCCAATAAGAGGACATTAAGGGTTCTTAAAGACCTATCACCATATAAATAGTAGTTCTTCCAAGATAATCTAAAAGATGTCAAGAACTCCATGTTCTATGTTTAATATGCCAAAGAAATGAAGGTCAAACAACAAAAACTCTACCTCTTCTAATCATTAAGAATTCCAACAAAACACTGGAAGGAAATATCAATGGTCTTCGTAACAATGTTGACAAAGTCTAATAGTATTGATGTAAATTTGGTGGTGGTAAATAGACTAAGTATGCATATTTTTATACTCTTGTCGATTTCATGTCAATATTGCAGCTAAAGTATTGAAAGAAAATGTATAAAGACTTAATGGAATTCCCAAATAATAGTGAGTAATCATGACTCTACCTTCACTAACATATTTCACACACTTATTTAGAACATGGTGTCTAGAACTATAAAATTGTTCCTCTTATCTTTCGTGATCAAATGGCCAAAAGAATGATGAATACATATTCAGAAGTATATTTACTAACACAATGTTCCAAATGATTGCCACTAGACAAGTGGTGGTACAACACATCATTTCCCACATTCACTATTATGACTCTAATTAAGAATTTTTTGGCTACCCCCATTACTCTTCTACACCCTCATCTTGATCATGTTGAGGGTCATATTCAACACCAACAAGAAAATACTACAAATCCTTAAGAATAATTTAGTTATGGCCCAAAATAGAATGAAATGAGTTGATCAACATCATAGTGAAATGGATTATGTAGAGGGGGATTGGGTATTTCATTGATTGTAACCTTGTAAACAAATTTCCCTTATAAAACATAAGAACATGAAACTAGAGCTAAATTGTATGGTCCTTATAAGGTTCTCCATTAAATATGAAGTGTAGCTTACAAGTTAGAACTTCCACCCTCTTCCAAAACTCATTGTATCTTCCATGTCTCTTGTTTTTTATATAAAAGAAGCCAAAACAAGGGGGCGGGCCCTTTACAACAATGGCAAAACTACCAATAGACAACCAAATAGACCCCTTAACGATTTACATAAAAAACAAAAGTGGCATTATAACAATTTAAAAACGTACTAAGGTTCATGCACTTAACACTAACAAAGTTAAACAAATTAACAAAAGGCATATGGGTGGTCACCGCATCGTACCACCCACAACCCATACCCAAGTTCAACAGGAAAAGAAAAACCATCACAATTAGACAGAAAGAAACAATTAGCAGAGAACCCACAAAAAAGCCCCAAGCACAGGAACAAATGACCACTAACTGGCAACCTTCTTCTTACTTTTCTAAGCCAAAAGAACTTTGGCCCAATCCTCCACAAGGAAGTTATAAAGCAACTTCAAATCTTCATTCCCAAGGCCCTCTTCCTCCTTCTCCTAACCTAGAAGCTGGAGGGCGGTCATAGCTGCATGGGTCACCTTCAAAGTGAACTTGGAGAATAAGATGAAGCCTTCCTCCAATGCATTACACTAATTCTTCAGTTCTTGGAAGTCTTTACGAGTAACGACAACCTTCGCATTACTTTAATTTATTGCCTTGTTGCAATTCATTGGTGACTTCCTCTTATCTTGCACATACAAAATGTTAGTGGCATCCCTTAAGACTTCCATACCATCATTCCTCATGAGGAAAGAAATAGTGTTGGGGGAAGCTTTATCAGATATGGGGTCTTCCTGGTTAGCAACAGATAACAGGGTGAAAGTGGCAAAAATGTGAGTGGGGTCTTGGAACCGGTCCTTGGTAGGGTTCTTCACCTGAAAATCCCAAGTGCCATCAATAGTGTCATCACACTTCTCCTCTTCTTTATTGTCAGTATCATCCTTTAATTCCTCCTTATCATCCCCCGAAATCTTAACACTCCTCTGAATTAGTATCTTCCTCCTCAACCTCTTGTGAGGGTCTAGTCATTTGTTTGAATCTACGCTTGGTCTTAGCCAGCCTACTTGATCTTCTTCTATTCCCACTGACCTCTTCCTTCGAGTCCCCAATCGCCACCTCCACCCTCGTTTCAATTTTTTTTCTACTGGCAACCAGCTCTAGAACCTGGGGTTTGTTCTTCCTGCTCTTGACCGAAGTTCGGCTAGGTGAGGGTTGTGGAGTATGGGCATAACTACCACCCGCAAACTCAAAAATTATCAATGGCAATCACTCTAGGTGGGCATAGTGCCAGGTGGAACTGGAACAAACGAAACATGAGCCCGTGGTATAGAATAGTAAATTAGCCCCTTTCTTTCTTTTTTCCCTAGCATCCATAACAATATTTTGATTCAATTAGATTTGTCATAGTTGGATGAAGAAGGAAAATGCATTTGAGGACCTAAAGAGAGCATTAAGAAAGAGAAATGCTTACGAAATAGAAATCTCTAAATTCTTTATCAAGTGAAAGTATAAACCGATAGAAGATAGAAGATAGGAAGATGGAGAATATATACTAAAACATCCAAAACTGTTGAACATTAAAGACTGTTTTTAAGGGAAGAAGTATGTCAGCTCCTAATTGTCTGATCCTAATATCATATTTTCTTAAGTGCATATTATATATTTCTAAATAAGTCAAGCACTTGTGACATGCTTAATTGTAAATTTTTAGATAAATGTGAAGATTAGTTGTAGTTATTGACCATTTGAGGAATAATATTCCATGTCACTTGTTTCGTGAAAGTAATAACAATATTCCGATTCAGTTAGATTTGTCATAGTTGAATGAAGAAGGAAAATGCATTTGAGGACCTAAAGAGAGTATTTAAAAAGAGAAACGCTTACGAAATAGAACTCTCTAAATTCTTTATCAAGTGAAAGTATAAACCAATAGAAGATGGAAGATGGGAAGACGGAGAATATATACTAAAACATCCAAAATTATTGAACATTAAACAGTGTTTTTAAGGGAAGAAGTATGTCAGCTCCTAATGGTCTGATCCTAATACCATATTTTCTTAGTGCATATTATATATTTCTAAGTAAGTCAAGCACTTGTGACATGGTCAATTGTAATTTTTTAGATAAATTGTGAAGATTAGTTATAGTTAATGGGCTAGATACTCATAATTAGGATGAAGAAAGGTATAAAGGATTCTCCAAAATCAACTGAATTCATATGCTATTACCTGATTATTGGAGGACACCCCCTAAAATGGTCTACTATGTCTATTTTTTTTGCAATAATTTCAAAGAAATTTCATAACAGTTGTCAAACTGGTATAAATATTGGTAAACAAGCATAATCTAAGACGTGGCATGAAGTTTTGATAACCATGAAACAAGTTCTCATAATGAAACCGCAAGGCTTATAAAACTTCACAATGCATGGTAAGAGGTATTTCCATTAAATAAGTTAGTATATACTATATACAATGGTAGCTAAGCATTATAGGGTGATTGTGAAGAAGTCTCACCATACTTTAAAAAGTTGAAACAGACCTCCTAGAGTATCTTTGTCCATATATGAACCAAATAGATGGCCATAATTAGAGATGTGCTCTTCCAAATTCGTAAGATTAGAGGATTTTAAAATGAAAAAGAAATTGATCTACGATATGTCTGGTTCTTGAAAATGTAAATATGACTCATTGGCCTTACATTTATTTTACAATAAAAAATGGTTTACAATAAAAAATGGCACTAGCATATTTATCAAAAGTCAGAAAATTATCTTACATTCTGATAGAGCACTAGCACCAGAGATTTTGTTTTATATTTACTCTGATTAAATTGATTATGAGGGTCTATTTTAACTCAAAATTATGGAGGCTCGTTGTTCATCAAAAACAACATTTCTCTATGAATTTGCTATCTCTGCAGTTCCTTCATCTGGGCTCGACGCACTAACCTCCATTTCTTGCACTTTCTCCAACTGTCGAAGCAAATCAAGTCGCTCGCGCGCATATGCTGATGGTATCTGCACGTAATCACAAGCACTAGTAAAGGGGTTTTCTTTCCAAAAGCCGTTATAATATTAGTTCATTACCAAATTAGGACAGGATCTACACAAAATAAAAGGAAAATATTTTCTCAAACAACATTAAGACAAGCATACCATGGAAGGGAAGTATTTTTTAATTCCTGCCAGAATAGCTGCATGCCCAACAGCTGTAACCTGCATTAAGAATGCTGGGATTCTTAGAGCATTTCAATCGTATGAAAAATATTCATCTTTCAAAGTCAAGATATGAGCATGCCAACATCATTAATCATGATATCTGTGACCCTGTTCAAAGAGAGCAGCAGTGTGCATTTTTCTATACATTAGTACAAACTTAAAGAACCAATGTTTAGCATGCAAACAAGAGAATCTTTATGCAACTAACATTTCTCATGACACAAAAATTGAAATTACAGCATTCACAAAAGGAATAAGTGTACGCATGTGCAAGCACGAGTCGATATGTCTGCCCGTGTACATGAGAGAAAGGCCAACCAATAACAAGGACAGCAAATGGAACCAGAAAATTATATGCTTGTATATAAAAATGTCAAACAAAAATCACATTGGTGTGTCCTTTGTAATCTGAGGTTTAAAGCCTCAAAACAAATTAAGTACAATGAATGCCAAGCATGTTTGAAAAGGAGTATGAGCACAACTCGTAACAAGTTATTTCTACTAGGCTATACAATGATAACGATCGAGGTAGAATGAACCATAAAACCCATCTAAAAAATTAGCTGTTTCTGAGTTCTCAATGTTTAATCCTGGAAATGTTGTCAATCACAGACTGCTTACAAATTTACAATAGCCCTCCCTATGTTCAACTTCCACCTGTATCCAGTATAGCCGCACTATTAATGTAAGATACGCTAATCAGTGCTGGTTTTGACCTCTCATATATTACATTGTGAGAACAAACCATATTCATTTGTAAGCTAGAAACTAAGCATATGACTGGCATTTATATATGCAATCAAGTCGCTTTCAAATGTGCCACAATCAACGTTTAGGTGGGAAATTATTGTTCAAGAAAATTTCTGGATTTGATTGCGTAAAATTTTACACAAACAAATCCAAAAATTGTCTCATTCATATGGATTGTGGAAATCTGACAGCTAGGAAATTATTTCCAATCAACATTCACCACCAATTGAGTCCTACTACCTAAGGAAGAAATGGTTTTCTGAGTCGATATCGTTCTTTACTTTTTTTGCATGAGGGGTGAAAGCTTTGACTTAGAACTATGAACCGGTGAGACCATTTATGAAGAACCTCATCCCCCAATTTAAGCATTCACAGCACCCTAATGGGATTTGAATCTTGATAGCAAGATTAACAATACCACAACTTCACCTATTGATTTTTTGCCCAAAAATAAAGATAGACAACAATAAACAAAATGAAGAACAATAAGACACATAGAGACAACAATTTACCTTGGGAAAACCTTCCAACTTGAGGGGGAAACCCAGCCACACCAAAAAATCTCTCTTTTATTGAATAAAAAAAGTTCAAGTACAATGCTTTCAACTGAATCAATGCTTATCACACAAAGCAATCATATGCATATTGAATTGAGAGACTCTTCATATCATAACCGAAAGTCTCTTCATTTTCTAAATGCAAGTCCCTTCATATTTGCAAATGCATGCCTCTTTGCATCTCACATGTCTCTTCATATAATAAAATGTCAGATTTTTTGAATGAGACACCTAACACATCTTAAATGCCACATCATATTCACTTGGTTATAAGAAATATACAAAAGAATATGACAGAAATATCATTGTATATCTCCTCTCTAGTAATATCAGAGGTAAAGATCTCTATCGCAGTGATAATCTTCAACACTCCCTCTTAGCAAGAGAGTGATCTTCAGTATGGTGGGCACACATAGCTGGTATAAAAAACACCAATAAAAATTTCTCATTACAATTTTTTTTAAATAAAACATTGTTAGCTCAACCTAACACTACTCACCATAGCTACTTCTAGAGGGTGAACCATAGAAGCATAAGATTAAAGTCATGTAATCACACACGACATCCACCATGCCTACTCATAGAGGGTAGATCTACCATACCTACTCGCAGAGAGTGGAACGACAAGTTTCACCTCAAACTTCTCCTAGAGAAAAATGCATTTGCACCATGCCTACTCGAAGAGGGTGGATCCAGCATACCTACTCGCAAAGGGTGGAACAAGGACTTTCACCTCAGACATTTTCCAGAGAAGAATGCATTAGGGGGTGTATCCACCATACATACTCACAAAGGGTAGAACAAGGGATTTCAACTCAAAGTTCTCCTTCACAAAGAAGAGCTCATTAACATGTATAAGAATGGCTAAGACTCCCTCTCAACGGGGACTCCCTCTCAGCAAGAGCAACATTCTCACAGCTTTGATCATCACAAGAAGAGAGCTGATTCCAATTTGACCAAACAGGGAGCTTTAGTACTCACGCTACCACACAATCTTGCCAAGAATTAGGCATTCTCCCTTTGTCATGCAAGCTTCCTCTGAATCTGATTTCTGCAGCTTAATAGTCTCCTTCTGAATATCATTTCTTTCTCTTCAAAGAAACTAATCATAATAACGATCTATATATGATCTTTCTCTTTAATGAAGATATGTATCACCAATTCGATCCTATGATTACAAACAACATTCCCATGTTCATTTCTACAATTTGTATGACATTGCATGTAATCTCTCATCATCCCATTGCTTCTTGATCCGTCCTGCAACCAAGAGAGACTAATAATAAAGAAGAGAAACATAGAGATCAATGCTAAAAAGATACACTATTCCCAGTGATATATATATATATATATAATTCATGATCAACATTCAAAGGTGTAATCATAGAATACTCATCTCTTTCTAGTCTAATCTTCCTTGAGAAATATGTACACAAATATTTATCAATACACAGTAATCTATTTTAGAAAGTATCTCAGCACTGCTCACACATAAAGCACAATAAAACTTATATGGGGCAGTTTAATGCTCCCGACTTAACTTCAATACCTATTACAAGACTATTAAATACGGATGAATATGATTTCCCATAGGATGACAACACACACAAAATTGTCTCAGCATTATCCGCTAAACAAGCCTACTAACCGATCATGCACAAATCAAACACAAGGATAACTACAAATGGAAATTGTGATAAATCACAATACAAGGATATATTGATACCTGATTCTGTTTAAGAAAATACATCTGCATTTTGTGACTCTAATCATCAACAAACTATAACAAAATACTTGGAACCAGTAATTGAGTGAATGTTCATTGATCCGCATACATCAACACAAACCAAATATAATACCTTGGGAGCTCACAAGTATCACCGTCCAAAAATGGAGTACAATGCTGCTTTCTAGTTCAATAAACTCTGCAAATTCCATGATTCTATGTCCGAATCTCAGGGAAGCTAACAGCCAGATCCTCCAGACTAGCTGAGAGATATTGTATATTAAGATGCCCATACTGCTGATACCAAAGACTGCTGATGGAAGAAGTTTTGGCTATCACCAATGTCAATAAGTCTATATAGACCATGATGCTCAATACCCATAGAAACTGCAGTGTGCATCTCCCAATCAACAATTTGACAAGTATCTCACAATTTGACGAATAGAGAAAAGGTCAAGTTTCATTCATCAAACGTAGTATACATTGAGGAAAATTAAATTCCTCCCTCCAAATTGAATTTGCATGTGCCTTTTCTAGCAACAGTGTACTCTTCTCCTCCACAAATAATTGAATCAGTAAATAGTGTGTAGACAGTGAACCAATCTCAGTGATGAGTAAAGTGTCGAGAAGAACCTCAGTTGATGTACCAGGCAGATGATTGGGAAGTGATTCAATACGCGTTTGGTCATAAAGGCATAGAAGGAAAACTCTATTTGCTCAATGTCCTCAATGTGCTCTATTACATTAGCCTTTTGTTGATACCCTCCTTGCCTCTTCTGTTCAGAAGCCACACGATGCCAACAATCTTTTTTCATGTGACTTGTGGCAATAATTGCATTAAATGTTCTTCTTGGAGTTGTCCTAGGAATGAGCTATGCTTTTTTGTTAATTCTTACCTTAGTTCCAAGTGAATTATTGTGTTGTGAAGGTCTTCTTTATGCTGGATGCACTACCACTATTGTCAAACTATTGTCTGCATCAATCCTACTGCAAACGTTTGGTGCAAAGATCTGGAAACTTGAAGTCAACTTTAGTTGAGCTAACGTTGATTGTCTCAATAAAATGCTCATTACACTTCAGTAGACTTTTTAGAGTGATTAGTACCATGTCTTCTTCCTCCTTTGTCCAACTAATCACGGATGTCCTCGATTTTTGTGAGATGCTCTTGCAAGGACATCCTCTTATCCATCATGATCGAGAAAAACATGTTTTCCAAAAAGAACACAAAACTCTTGTCAAACGTTTCATGTAGCCCCTTCAAATATTACCATATTTCAGCAGTTGTCATCCCTGAACACACCTGAGGCAACCAATTGTCAATGACCAACAATTTAATGAGCATCATGACTTCCCAATTATGCTCATCAAAATTTTCATGATCATTGTAGAACAAATAGACTTGCTCAGAACAATCTGCCAAAGGCACCGATATTCAACAATAGTCATCATCGGTTAATCCCAAGTGTTGTAGTTGACGACATTGAACTTCTAATTACCTATCAACAGTATGTTGGTCAAAGAAGCCATCTTTACATTGTTTGAGGCACAAAAAACAAGATAAAACTAAAGAGGCCTTTCGCGGCTTTAAACCCAAGGCAGGGATTCCAATGCATAAAGCAACAAAGGTAGGTTCAAAATTTAGGCGCAAATCTAGGGAAGAAAAACCCTGGCACAAATTTCAAGAAACACAAGTTTCAGCGAAAACCCAGAAAAATTTCTACATTTTCATACCCTAAACTGCAGTCATCCAAACCCATAGAAACCCTAGCTCAAACAAATAAAATCTCTTAATTTTGGGTTTGTGGTTACAAAACCTCGGAATCAACACACAAACTCAAGGTCTAAAAACATTGAGATTTTTGAAAATTCAAAAATATACCATGAACCCTAAATCGAAACAAAACCTGAATGCCTATGCAGAAAAAGAAGATCCAGGAACTCCTTAAACCAAGATTGAGAAAGTAATAGAAATATTGATTCACGAAATCGCATCTGCAGAAGAAATCTTCAATACAACACACCTTTCAAACCATGTGCATAGACATATGCCAAAAAGAACTGATTCTTGGGTTTAAATGCAAGAGAAAATCTTTTAAAAAAACACCAAACACAAAGGAATACAGACTCCATTTGCAGAGAGAATAGAGATGGGGATGAAATCAGACAGTCATCAAGAAAAGAGAAAAAATGCCTCAAAGAACCGTGATTTTAAAATAATAATGTCATTGAAAGGAAAATGGCAAAATGCAGCCAAGTCCTCAAGCTATTAAAAACAACAGTCTTTAACTTTGCGTTTGAAACTTTGAAGCAAATAAATTATAGAACTTTAAGAATGTATGATTTCACAACCATGAGATCCAAGGGAGAAACCTAGGAAAAAATTCACCAAAAGTTTTGCTTGGCAAATTTTACGATTGTAAAATTTAAAAATAAATAATATTTGTGGTTTGTTACCATGTTATGGAATTTGCTTCATATTATTCAAAGAATGAAATGCACATATATAGGCAATTACAATGACGACGTGTGCTAAAAAACAGTCAATGACTGAAGACTAAATTAGAAACTGTCTAACCAAACTAATATTACATTATTGACCATTAAATAACTACAATATTATTCTAATTGAGGACACCTACTCAGGAGTCCTTAATGATGATCTGCTACCAAGGAACAAGGATATAAAAAGTTTATGTTTCATCGTGATGCTGTTACAGTCTGGTACTGCTATAGAATTACAGATCTATTATTATGACTGAGAATCAAAGGAGGCAGATGACCAACTTTTGAGAAGTGCTATAGAAGAAATTCAAAGATTTAAAGTGCAAAGAATCATAACCAAAACTAGTGCATTTTCAGCCATATCACTGAGGCACATAAAGGCAGTCCCCTCAATGGTTTACCCTCTTAATAGTTATTA
The DNA here is from genome assembly GCA_028749045.1 of Cupressus sempervirens. NCBI lineage: Eukaryota > Viridiplantae > Streptophyta > Pinopsida > Cupressales > Cupressaceae > Cupressus > Cupressus sempervirens. The sequence continues at coordinate 635,942,010 of CM053793.1, forward strand.
CAAAAATAATTTAGAAACAGAAAGAGCACTTATATTCGACTTACTGGAAGAAGCATGAGTATTCCAATTGGTATAACTGAAGCAAGATCTGTTAGTGTCCTTTGAAGAATTGTCTTTTCCTTTTCAGTAAGCTCATCACCTGTTACGGTTCTACGTAGTAGGATTGTTGCAGCAGCCACATCTGTAGCAAGAAGTTGAGTGCCTTGCCAAACATCCTGCAGAAAACTGACACAATTTTTATAAACGAGAAAATGCATATGGTGGACCAGACCTATCCATCATTAGAAGAAAATATGTCATGACTTCGAACATGGACAAGGCTTGAATATTGGCTTTTGAGTAATACTAGATTAGATTTTTCCAACATTTACAAGAAAAACATATATTTCTGGTCTCAAAATTAAATATGCAATCATATCACACATTCCACACAACAGCATTTTCATCATAAAGAAAGTTAACATTTTGGTTACAAAAAATAACTATAAACGATAGAGAGATGATTTTGGGAAGTGTTCACATCCTGAATAGAACTTGTATTAAAAATAGATAAGATAAATTCATTATGTCCAACAAAGGTAGTAAGGGACTGCCAGAAGCAAAGCAGCAACCCGGTAAAGAGCAAATGGTGTCTGGAAGAAACAAATGAACAACCAAAGAGCCAAAAGACCAATCAAACAAACAGAGCAACCAAATCCAGTGGGGGCTGCCAAACATGATAGCACCACCCACTAGCAGGTCCGATCTGCAGGGAAAAGGTCAAGGATCCACAGATGGGTCGTAGGAGAGGATATCCCAAGCTGTCTCTGAGCATTCCTGATGACTCTGGTAGAAAACTTTGCCTACTTCCATTAGCTAGGATTTGACCCTATCATTTGTAAGATGTAAGTCAGCTCAATTATTTCTGTCATTTTTGGCTGACTTCTTTCTCTCCAATCCAATGAGTTTTATTTGTTGGGAGAGTAGGATGAAGATTTGGGATAGCTAGGCTCAAGATCTAAACCTTTGGTCTTTGAGTTCCACCCATAATTTGTGAGGTGCATGCTGATTCATCAATTTCAACACCAAGAGTATGTTGAACTGCCAATGCAATTTGCAACATAATACTTTCACAACTTTCCCATTGAAACCACCAAAGAAGGGGGGTACCTGACTATAATCCAATAATAATTCATCTCTGGTAATTCTACAGTGCACAACTCATAGTTAACAGACTCAACAAGAACTCGCCGAATTCTATACAAAATAAGTAATTGGCAGAAAAACTCACCAGGTCTCCAACAACCACTAGACTTTTATACAAAATAAGTAATTGGCAGAAAAACTCACCAGGTTTCCAACAGCCACTAGCCAATTTTTTGTCGAGTACTCACAACAAACTTGGCAAGCCCAAGCAAAAAAACTCATCAAAGAGTAACTTTCTGTGTGTGGGGTAAAAAAATCATTAAAATGCAATATACTTACTGCAAATATGTGATTTCTGCTGTTTTAAGACACCCATGCTTCTCAGATAGCACTCTTGTCTCCTTTTGAGGAGAATCAAATGATATTTTGGCAAATTTCAAGGCCATTTGAATTTAAAAAGCAAGAAAAATATGTTTACAAGCATTTTATTCATTTTGGCTACTTAAATCTAGCATGTAGGTTAAAAATAATTCATAACTTCCTCAAACTAAGTACCATTTTGAATTTTACTTCCAAAGAATAGGATAAATCGCCATATTTTTAATCAGTTTTACTGATTTCCATAATAGAATCACTATTTTTTGGTATACACTAGTTTTGTTTTTTCCAACCTTTTTTGGGGAATAAAATAATCAGGTTATATATTGAATTTATACTAATTTATGTTAATTTAAAGTCTAACTAATTTTAGGCTAAATTTACCTTACTTTTAGTAATTTATATCTAACTAATTTTAGGCTAAATTTACCTTACTTTTAGTAATTTATATCTAACTAATTTTAGGCTAAAGTTACCTTATTTTTAGTAATTTATATCTTTTCACTTTTTACTTATAGGTTATGTTGACTTTCTAGGATCATTGCAAATGTACTAAGCACTCGTCAACTTTTGGTATGTGTTTTCCAAATGACATCAATCTCTTATTTATATTGAGAATAAGCCATGAAGAGACATGCCCCTTCATGGGACATGTCTATTTGTTAATCAGATGATTAATATAGTAACAAATATATATATATATATATATATATATATATATATATATATAACAATAAACTTACATCTCATATATAATGAACACATGTATATAAAATATATCTCATATAATTATATATAAGTTTATGCGACTAAAGCTATCAAACATCAACACTCCCTCTTAGCTAGGGAGGATAAACACAAAGATAGATATTACACCATTGGTTATATTAGGAATGACAAACTTTAAGGATATCTTTGATTAGAAAATATCCACCATTTTGATATCACATTTGATATCATGAGTAGTGGCCTCTAGAATATTAACATATAATATTCACCAAATACTCTGAATAATGGCTTGCAAAATATTAACACATGATATTCACCATTTTGAAATCACACGAGTATTGGCCTCCAAAATATCAACATATGATATTCACAAATACTCTGAGTAATGGCCTACAGAATATCAACATATGATATTCACCAAATACTCTAAGTAATGGCCTATAGAATATCAACATATGATATTCACCATGTACTCAATAAGGTTTGATATCACATTTGATATCATGAGTATTGGCCTCCAAAATGTCGAAATGAAAGATATTCACCAAGTATTGTGAATAATGGCTTCTTGAACATCAAGTTGCATGATATTCACCAAGTACTCTGTGTAATGGCCTCTAGAATATCAATTTGCATTACATTCACCATGTACTCAAAATGTCATGTCCCCATTTTGGAGGCAATTTGATTTAATTAATTTAATTAATTAGCTTATCCAAAATAATGAATATTTTATGAGGATGACTAATTAATTATTTTAATTAAATAAATAAGTGGTATTAAGTTAATTATTTATAAAGTTATCAAATAAATAAATATTAAAAGGTAACTTTATATTTAATTAATTTAATAAGGTGACTTGAATTATAAAATATTTTATAAAGTCACTTAATAGATAAAATAAAATAATGTTCTAGAAGCTTCTAGAGAAAGTGGAGAAAAAAGAATAAATAGGCACCTCGGGCTTCATTCTAATCATCCAGTTGTTTATTTCTCTCTTGACATCAAATTGTGATTTAGTCACATAGTCTATTGTGGAGCCAAGTGGTTTCAGATAGTCAGTTGATCTTTGGGAACGAAAACTCCCTTGGATTTGCATAACTGAGGAAGTGAAATATCTTCTGAAGGGTTGCACATTTGGAGGTGATACTTTAGTCACTTCAGCTAGGGCATCATTGGGCCTAAGGCCATTTTCAGCATTTCAGCATTTCAAGAGGCATTTTTAGCAGGGCCGAAATTATTGGAGGTCATTTCTAGCAGGTCCGAAATTACAAGAAGCCATTTTAAAGCAGTCCAAAAAAAGCAGGCCGAAAAAGCAGAACCGAAAAAAAAAAACAGGCCGAATAAAGCAGTCCGAAAAAACAGCTCCGAAAAAAGCAATCCAAAAAAGCAGTTCGAAGAAGCAAAACGAAAAAAGCAAGTGGAAAAAGCAGACGGAAAGAAGAAAATTATTACAACCATCTACAATCAAGTTCTTCACTTCTCATTTGGCATATTTTTTTGAGAAATGTAGGTTTTCAGCTGAGTACAAATTATAGCTTCAGCACTTCACTATTTCACATTGTACTTGTCTTTGTTTGCCCTTTGGCATTATTGGTATCAAAGGAAGGCTAGGATTTTGCAATTGAAAGAGCGTTGTAATTTTTAGACTATCTATATTGCAACCCTAGAGTTGATGATCAGCTTATTAGTTTGCATTCCAATTGTTTGACAAAATATCAATTGGCTGTAAGTTCTCTTTTTGGCATAAATAATGTTATAATTTTGCATACTAAATGTTTATATTAATGACACTTGGTTGTAAGTGCATTAATGCCATCCTAAGTTGCATCCAAAGTATTTGTCATAATTACTAGTTGTTATAGCTGCATTTTGCAAGTAGTTTAAGTCACATATGTGTATTGAATATTGCCAAAATTAGTTGCACATTTATATTAGGTCCTTGTTTAGACAATCTGGAGTCTTTTTGTAAGCATTCTCTTTGATGCAAATCGAAACAAGAGTCATTGCAGCAATCTGAAAAGTTATATCAGTCATATGACCCCTTGTATGCAAAGTGTTTGACAAAATTCCTCGAGCCTTCAATCAGCATTTTAAGGTCGGATTTGAGCAGGACTATTATAGTGGTATCAGAGCTTGCTTGCAAAATGTTTGACGAAATGTCAAACAACTGAAGTATAAAGATTTTTGGTGTTTGAAGAAGTTATAACCTGTTGGGGTTATTACAGTGGTATCAGAGTAGTTTCCTGCTAGCCTGATTGGGTTATTTCAAATTGAATTCAATTATCAGTATGGCTTTAACAGGAGACAAGGATTTGGAAGAAAGAATGCACAATGTAAAGAAGAAATTAGATTATCCATTTCAGCAAACAGAGGACCTTCTAAGAACTTTGGAGGAGTTGGAAACTTATTTAGGCAAGTTTGATCAGTCAAGACCCGATGCTATGCAAACAGCTTTATCTTTAGCATTTGGTTCGTTGGTTAAGCCCCGATTATTGAGACATCATGATGAGGTAATAAGACTTGCAGCTCTCTCTTGCATTAGTGAAATCATGAGGATAATAGCTGGCCTTGATTCTTATGACGATCAGATTATGAGAGAGATACTTCACACCATGGTAAAAAGCTTCGAAAAGTTGGACAACATCCGAGACCCTTATTTCACAAAAAGGGCAAGATTACTCGAAGTATTTGCAAGGTGTAGATTTGAAAACATTATGCTGTCAATAGGTTGTATCGGTGACACTCGCAAGATGTTTAATACATTTTGGAATATTATGGACGAGTTTCATCCCAACAGGGTATTGGCATCAATGCACTCTATCATGTTCACAATCCTGTTTGAGGAGGATGAAATTTCTAAACTTTTGGCAAAAGACTTATGGTATGTTTGGAAAAAAGAGAGGAATTTGTCACCTATGGCACGTATGTGGTTAAAGAGCCTGATTGATAGGCCTAAGGATCGTACCTTCCCTATGACAAGCAAAAACTTGTATGAGGAGTTTAACAGACATGCGGATTCGATACAGGGAGACATTAGCACATTTTCAGGTAATGGTTTATCTACATCATCTTCACAGGTAGAAGGGGTTACAGATGTTGTGCAGGTTGAGCTAGTTGCATTATAAGGTGATATCACAAGCACACCGGATTGCGTGATTGACACAGATAGTGATTACAGTACAATTGGGCTGGATGAAGTTACAGCAGTTGAGGATATTGTCATGTTTGAGGATAGTACAGTTGATCAAAAAGTGAGCATTCAGGACTTTGCAGAAAATGAGTATCAGGCACAGTTGGATGTTTCTTCACATGAGATAGAGGCTAGTAGCTCTTCACTTGGTTTGGCAAGCCAGCTGAAGACAAGGGACAAGGATATTGTCGCGGCTTTATCTCATCATGACAGGATGCATGAATTGATTGAGAATCACATTTGGATGATTCAACTGCAGGAGAGACAGAAAAGAGTCACAAAGGGTTCTTCTTGTGTTGACTTACAGGCGATTAGGGAAGGAATGGGAACGATGAAGTTGATTTATTTACATCTTCTATCAGATCGTGACCATCTTCTTAGCCTTGTCGGAGACTATTCAGATGCCTTGAAGAAGAAGGAAGAGGAGGTCGACCAATTTTCTCATGAGCTGGAGGATACTCGAAATTCCTTGATGTATACTCAGTTGGCTCTCCAGGATTCTAAGAGACATGTGGACGAGCTTCATCTCGAGGATACAGGGACAATGTCAGACAGGTATGTGGAGTTAGTTGGTATTGGTCATATTACTCAGGTGAGGAGTTTGCTTGAGTTACCAGCTGATTCTAGTTTACGGATATGGACTCGAGATTGTTATATTGGTGTTTGGGATTCAGTTGACTGGAGATCTTTAACACTTTTTGGTAGTAGTGATTGTTTGGGTGCTATCATGGATTTGATTAGCAGATTGCACGGTGTTGTCTTGTCTTGTGCTAGCAGCTTGTTCGATGTTGGTATTAGTTTTTATACACCGGTGTTGGGCTTTTTTCATATATCCAGTCGACCATTCTTGCTGGAATGTGTTGATGATCTTTCATATTTGGCAGTGTGTACAGATGAGTCCCAGGATCTTATTGGCATTGATGACATCCAAGAGGATGCAGTGGGCCGTTTTGAAGACATAGTTTCCTTGGCAATTTCTTTTGGTACAGAAGAGTTGGACAGTAGTGCTATAGTTTTTGATACTCCGTATGTTGATATGAGCTTTGGAATTGATTCGTAGGATATGGATGGTAATACTCTAGAGACCAGTAACTTTGAGGATACTCCTTTAGATAGTGCGTCAGAGGAGGTTTGTAGGAGACAGTCTAGCCAGTGCCATCATGTGTCTAGTCAGTTGAGAGTTAGTGAGCGAGACATTTCTATCGCTTGCCAGCATTTCGACGTTGCTCGTCAGTTGTTAGCAATTTATGGATGGGGTTCTCCTACTAGTGATGAGCAGGGAGGCAATTATCTTTCCTTGATAGAGATCCACTCTTTATGGGAGGCTATTCAGATTCTGAGACAGAATTATATGCAGTTGGTAGCCGACAGAGATTATCTTATGGAGTGGGGGAGTACAGCATACGATGCATTATTGGCCAAGGAAGATGAGGTGAGTGAGCTTACTCAGTAGCTCGAGGTGACTTTTGAGATTCTTGAGAGTACACAGTTGGCTTTCGAGGAGTCACTGTTTCATTTGGCTAAGGTGACCGTGGAGTTAGAGCGACTGCAGTCTTTACCAGATTCTGTACAGTCACAAGCTGTGGTGTCTGGTGATCCGAGGATGTCCATGGTCGAGATTGTCAAAGACAGTGGAGATGGGGATGCATCCATCCTTGATACTAACATTGTCATATCGGGTTTGTTCCCACTAGAGTCAGGTTTAGTTGAGTTGGGTGCTGCAGCAGATTGTTGTGATATGCCTGACATGGTGGTGGCCTCTAGTACTGATGGCACGGAGATTAGAGATGTTGTATCAAAGATCATGTGTGATGTTTGTGAGCCAACAGTTGGCATGGTTCCTGCTAGTAATACTACTCCCTTGGTGATGTCTTCAGAGGTAGTAGTCAGTTCCAGCTTGGTTAGTGATCAATTGCAGTTAGTTTCATCTGGATTGCAGCCTGAGCCACTAACTGAGATTGGCGCATTCTATCGACGTTACACTGTGAGGTATGCTCATCAATTTACCTTTGATGACCATGTTGATGAGATGATGATACGGAGATGTACTTTGTTTCCTAGTGCTTGTCATCAGTTATGGGACGGTTTGACGCCTCGAGATGAGAGTTGTGATGGGCATGACATGGCGATAGGTTCTGTGGTTGACAGCTTGATAATACATGACTTAGAGCAGGAGTTTGGGAGTGATGCTTCAGCGGTTGTTGTTATTGATTCTACTCCTTTGCCTATGACATCTCCTAACTTAGCTGGTGATCAGTCACAGTGGGTTGTATCACTTGTTCATAGTGAGTTGTTGACTGAGGTTGGTTCTTTTTATCAACATTATACTGCAGGGTATGTACATCAGTTAGCATTTGATCCTTGTGTTGAGGAGTTGATGGCAGGCAAATTTGGTTTAGGTTCCATTTCTTGTTGTTTATCTTGTGATGTCTTTTCACCATCAGCAGTGCATGGGAGTTATGGTTATGAGACAGTGGCCGGTGATCTGCAGAGTTGTATTGACTGCAGGAGTTGTATAGTGTGTGGATTCTCCACACTTGGTACAATTTCATTCGGGAGCGTTCACCATTGTTGTAGAGTTGGATTGTACATTCTGTATAGGCCAGTGGGATGCGTTGATGGTATTTACTGTGTTGGCAGTTTGATTTGTCCACTTTACTTGGGTTTTGATTTTCTAAGAGTTTGTGTCTCGTGGGTTTCTGACTGTGGCAGTTGTGATTTTGGAGTTTGGTTGAGTTGTAATTGTCAGTTTGATTATGGATTCCTCTTGGTTATATTGCAGAGGATATTACAGGAGCCTGTGTTAATTGACAGTAGTATAGTTCATGACGACATTTGGGATCCAGGCGGATTGATTGGTTTATTGTTCAGCCATTGCTTGGGGAAAAGCAATTTCAGGAAGGGCGGACTGTCATGTCCCCATTTTGGAGGCAATTTGATTTAATTAATTAGCTTATCCAAAATAATGAATATTTTATGAGGATGACTAATTAATTATTTTAATTAAATAAATAAGTGGTATTAAGTTAATTATTTATAAAGTTATCAAATAAATAAATATTAAAAGGTAACTTTATATTTAATTAATTTAATAAAGTGACTTGAATTATAAAATATTTTATAAAGTCACTTAATAGATAAAATAAAATAATGTTCTAGAAGCTTCTGGAGAAAGTGGAGAAAAAAGAATAAATAGGCACCCCGGGCTTCATTCTAATCATCCAGTTGTTTATTTCTCTCTTGACATCAAATTGTGATTTAGTCACATAGTCTATTGTGGAGCCAAGTGGTTTCAGATAGTCAGTTGATCTTTGGGAACGAAAACTCCCTTAAAATTTGCATAATTGAGGAAGTGAAATATCTTCTGAAAGGTTGCACATTTGGAGGTAATACTTCAGTCACTTCAACTAGGGCATCATTGCGCCTAAGGCCATTTTCAACATTTCAGCATTTTAGGAGGCATTTTTAGCAAGGCCGAAATTATTAGAGGTCATTTCTAGCAGGTCCGAAATTACAGGGAGCCATTTTAAAGCAGTCCAAAAAAAGCAGAACCAAAAAAAAAAAAAAGGCCGAATAAAGCAGTCCGAAAAAGCAGCTCCGAAAAAAGTAATCCGAAAAAGCAGTTCGAAAAAGCAAAACAAAAAAAGCAAGTGGAAAAAGCAGATCGGAAAAAAGCAAAGCAGAAGGAGCAGCATTGAAGAAAATTATTACAACCATCTACAATCAAGTTCTTCACTTCTCATTTGGCATATTTTTCTGAGAAATGTAGGTTTTCAGCTAAGTACAAATTATAGCTTCAGCACTTCACTATTTCACATTGTACTTGTCTTTGTTTGCCCTTTGGCATTATTGGTATCAAAGGAAGGCTAGGATTTTGCAATTGAAAGAGCGTTGTAATTTTTAGACTATCTATATTGCAACCCTAGAGTTGATGATCAGCTTATTAGTTTGCATTCCAATTGTTTGACAAAATATCAATTGGCTGTAAGTTCTCTTTTTAGCATAAATAATGTCATAATTTTGCATACTAAGTGTTTATATTAATGACACTTGGTTGTAAGTGCATTAATGCCATCCTAGGTTGCATCCAAAGTATTTGTCATAATTACTAGTTGTTGTAGCTGCATTTTGCAAGTAGTTTAAGTCACATATATGTATTGAATATTGCCAAAATTAGTTGCACATTCATATTAGGTCATTGTTTAGACAATCTGGAGTCTTTTTGTAAGCATTCTCTTTGATGCAAATCGAAACAAGAGTCATTGCAGCAATTTGAAAAGTTATATCAGTCATATGACCCCTTGTATGCAAAGTGTTTGACAAAATTCCTCGAGCCTTCAATCAGCATTTTAAGGTCGGATTTGAGCAGGACTATTACAGTGGTATTTGAGCTTGCTTGCAAAGTGTTTGACGAAATGTCAAACAATTGAAGTATAAAGATTTTTGGTGTTTGAAGAAGTTATAACCTGTTGGGGTTATTACACAAAATGTTTATAAGGTATGTGCACACTCATTCTCATAATGCGTACAATATAAACATCCACATACAAAGTATAATCTATCATGATCTGCATAGACATCGTAATATATCCATCATAATAGAAAATTAAGTTATTGTAAGATCATCACCTTTCAATAACTTCTGCAAATACAAGTAATAATCATTTGGAAGTTGTCACTTCCTCATGATGTACACAAGGGATAGGCCCATTAAGGTCATACAGTCACAAATAAGGGCTTTCGAACTCCCTCTGAAAATTAATCATCCAAGCTCCTCAACCAAAGTTGCCTTTGATGAAGTGTATTACTCCCTCTAAATCTGATATGATCAAGATCTTCAAAGATCGACTGAAACATATCCTCTATCTACTCCTTCAGATGAATTTGTTAGACTCCCTCTAAATCTGTTATTAATTCTCTTTTTCCTACAAGAACATTCTCCGAAAAGATAAAGGCAAATAGCTCTTATAGTACATACTTAAAAATAAAAATACGAAAGAGACTACAATAATACCCAACATAAGATCTTTTCAATGTAATATAGATAAAGATTTAATTTAAATATATACTTTGCAGTTTTGAACACAAACATATCTTTAATCTAAGTTTTCACACATTATTACTTTATATACATATATAATCACCATATATGTACATTTATATCTATCCATATAAATGAATTAAATTATTAATGATAACCCATATTAATGAGAGTTGGCTCGTATTTATGCATTTAATAAATAATTTAAAGTCAAATCATGTAAATTGGGATCGAACACATATCTTAAGATCCTCTTATAATAGTCACCTCCTCATATCTTCCATGGTGGCTTCGGTGATAATATGAGGTGTCATTCCATCTTTTACACTAGCCAATTTCATTCGCAAATTTATTGAATGTGCCAATGATTGTTGACGTATGCACATCTTTCCTCTTGTGGTGGTACTATAAACTGTGCAACAAGGGGTCGAGTTAACAAGCAGGTGTCGCCGTTTATTGTCGAGTCATGCCCATCAACCAAATTTTGTCAAGTAGGATACACGTCAAAGGATCACGTCATCCCCTAATGTAGACTATTGCAGGTGTCGATTATTAAGCAAAGTTTTATATTATCAATCAATGAGTCATGCTTATTAGGTCTTACTCCCTTCAACATTCAGCTCGCTTTGTGATAGGATTATTGTTCGCGTGACAACGTACACATATTGTCCTTGACGAGATAAGCCTAATTATAATCCACATAAGCAAAGTGGTCACCTTGGACTACATTATCTCCACCTTACATATAGTTTTTAATATCTATTTATCGGTGACCTACCTTCTTCCTTGCATTGAGTTTCTTTTCAACCAATCATCTTGTTTTGAATTACTTCCTATGAATTATCACCTTGATAATGCAAGACTCTTGCAAATCTCACCCTAAGAGAATCGGAATTTCAAATCTGTCGATAGATGATAATGTTGATGTCCATCTATAAATGGTTTCTATTATCAAAATATCTTATTGGTAAAAGTTCAAAAGAGTATCCAAGACTCCCTATTTTAGAACTATCCACTTTGATCCAAATTTGGATCACGAAGTTCAATGTTGTTGTAGTGTTCCTAGCGTGTCCATATTATGGGAAGAATTTATCATCTAAATGGTCTAATGATGTTTGCAAAAAGGGATTGAGAATTCATTAATAAGGTGGTATTATCAAATTGTATACTTGACGAGGGGCTGTTGGATATATGTGGGTCAATTCTCTCATGACTCTATGCAGTGTGACAATGATATGGCATCTAAAAACCAATAATAGGCAACTCATCTACATTGTTTGGTGTCACTGTGTTAGTAAATAAAGGATTTCCATGGTTGCGAATGATGATTGGACTATGGCATTCCTTACCATAGTACCTAACATGTCATAAGGATTGGTCTGCTAATAGACTTCTCCAGACCAAGTTTAGAGAACACCAAATCTGCTTTTCAATTATACCATTAGCAATGTCAGCTACATCATGTCTTGGTATTAAGCATTAAGGCAGAAACGCAATCAAGGAAGCCATTATGTACAAGCTGTGGAGATGTACTTCCATAAAGAATTTATCATCATTGTGCGATGTCCCACCATTCGAAAGCACTCGATGACAATAAGATTAAATAATTAAATAATATATAATTATACTAATAATATATTATAACTAATTAAATGACTACAATAATATGAAAAGAATATATTAATTATAATATTATATATATAATATTATTAATAAATAAATATAAAAATAAATAATAATGTGAAAATATTACAATACATTAATAAATATTCAAATATATGTAAATAGACATTATTCAATCCCTGAAATAACCAGGCTGAACTCATGGCTAAAGCATCGACTATCTTATCTCACTCTTTGGGATATTCACCAATCACGTGAGTTAATAATCATGTGCTTATCATGGATGGAAAGGCATATATCAAAGAACTAGTATCAGGTGATCCATCAAACTCTTGACCAAATAAGATCTATGTGGATTCAGACATGGTTAAGGTCAAACAATGATTCTTATTTGAAGCATGTGATTGATTAAGACAAGCTCCCTCTATCAACATGTGGTTGTAAATATTTGTGTCTAAGATAAGCTTGGCCGTTTGAAAGAGACATGATATGGGACATGACTTTTGATCGCAACCTATCATTTTTCAAGGATATAAGAAGACCCTCACTGAGACGGCAGATGGGAAAAAAAAGGGAGGAGGACGGGAGGAGCAATCAAGTCAACCTATCTGCAATCGATAGATATAAGCAAGGGTGGAAGATACAAAAAATTACATTAAGAAAGGGCGTGATCCAGATATTGTTTTCAAGAAGGAAAGAATACGATACAGTCAGCAATCTGGAGCATACATTCTCGTGAAGGAAAGACCCCAATTAGTGAAGGAAAGAGTTATGGAGAGAGATATTCATAACTAATTCAGAGAAGGCATTGTTTGGAAAGCATCTACCGTTCATCACAGTTTCCAAACACATTAGATATAACAATACCATTATCGTTGAGGAGTTGTGTCTAAAATATTGCAAGGGAATAACACTACATTTAATTATTGTACTGTGCTATTATCAGCACATCTATTGTATACATTGAAGGACTGTATCAAGGAAGGATCAAAAGTATATCAATTGATAGGAGAAGCTTAGAAAACCTGTCACAAACAGTCATCAGTACAGACCATACATATAACAAAATAGAGCAATAGAAGACAATAGAAAAAAAAAATTACCAGGGTTTATCTAATTCTGAGATACTCCACCCCCTTTGGTCAATCTAGTCAACCTATTCTGTCAACACAACATATATGCCTTATTTGCAGGTTACCATATCAAGCATAACAGAGGTGGTCCCACTATTAATCCATTATATAGACTGAATTGGCATATATTTGACTACTAACTCATACTCATATACTTTGCTTCTTTTATAATATTAATATTCAGCTTAGCAAGTTTACATGTTTTGAAGTTACCATTTATCGTTATTTAATAATCTAAAGAAGGAAATCCCGCAAGGTGGAATTCACAAGGTAATTGTCACAAAAATTTTAATTATTCCAACAAGGGACATTACAATTGTCGAGTCTCTAATTGTTTCAGTTAATTAGAGTGCTTGATTTTGAGATTATCATCATTTGCACCTATAAGGAAAGGATCTGAAATGTCTACTTGAGAATGCCCACCCCTAAACAAATGTGAATCAGGCGCATTATAATCTGCATCTTAAGTTGTCATTGTGTGCATGAGAGGCATGGCAATGACCATTGAATTTTGCTTTATGTTTGTCAATTACACTTACTCAAAAGGATCTTAAGCCCTTTTAACAGATCTATCTTCTAGATGCTACGTACATTTTTTCTTTGTTACATTTACAATTGGTTCTGATACCATGTTGATTTTCAGGATCGCTGCAAATGTACTAAGCACTGCCTGATTTTTGGTATGTGTTTTCCAAATGACAGCAATCTCTTATTTATATTGAGAGTGAGCCGTGAAGAGACATGTACCTACAAACATGTCTATTCGTTAATCAAATGATTAATATAATAACTAATTTAATCATAGTTATATATATATATATATATATATATATATATATATATATATATATATATATATATATATATATATATATTTCTCTCATATAACAATAAACTTATATCTCAAATATAATGATCACATACCTATAAATTATATCTCATATATAATTATATATGTTTATCCGACTGAAGCTATCAAACATCAACAGGTTATGTACAATAGCAAATAGAGAGGCTTCTAGGTCATGGTCGGGCTCAAGTTCAACCCAATCAATGCCAATTACAAGCACTCGTTCTGCTTGTCTAATGATTGCTTGGATATATGTTGTACAAGGACTGACACTTGGGACAGTTATTCGCAAAAACGCCAAACCCTATATCATGGAGGCATGAATTCTCAAATATCAGCTTTCAAGCATTACTAATTGCAATCCAAGCCTTGTATCAACACTAAAGAAGAGATAAAATAGAGACATGAATGCCCACTTTGCATTAACAAAAGAGGGAAACTTCAAAAAAACAACACAAGGGTAGCCATAGAAACATTCACATTTGAATGGCCATGGTTCTCAAATGCAAGTACAAACAAATACATCATGTGGAGGCATAGTGGACTCCCTTCTAGATCCACACATGAGAAGCACAATGCCATTTACTTTCTCTACTTCAAGTAGAATGCTAGTGCCTACACACATACCACATAAGCCTTTTGTGCCCAAGAACATATTTGAAGCTCAATTATCATTGGAAAGTATAGGGTGAAATAGAGAGGTGCGTCAAGAAGTAGCCAAGGATTGTGCGAATTTTTAGTACTTAAAGAACCTTCCGTTTAATGTGGCAAGCAATACTTCTTGGGAGAATTTGGTGATTGCGTTGATAATAGTAGGAAAAAGTTAAAATGCACCTCTTGGAAAGACTTAAGTGGAAGGTTGCTAACAAATTCAACTAATGAAGACAATTTAGCAGTGGAAGAACAAAAGAAGCAATGGTACAAATATGGCTGCATTATTATTTTACATTAGAGGGCAAGAACTGCATAATTGTCAACATTTTGTAACGGCATGATTTGTTTCTAGATTCGATTTGTTTCTCTCATCCTAATGATGGATCACAGAGTGTGATCCGAAACGTTGATGCTAAAAATTATACACAATCAAATCCAGAAACAAATCATTGTATTAAAATGGATTGTGGAAACCTAATAAAATTCAACATTTTGTAAGCTTCAAATCATGAGGCAATTGTCTGAAATCAATAGATACCTCTAAGAAAGAAAAATATAAAGTAACATTGAGTTTAATGTTAGAGAAAGTTGCCATGGAGGTAGGCATACAGAATGTAGCTCAACTTCAAATCACATCTACCAATGCAGCTAGGAGATTGCTCAAAGAAAGACACAACTCACTCTTTTGGACACCTTCCGTAGGACATTACATTGATCATCTTTATGAGAGAATAGGCAACTTGATTGGGTGAGACCAATGGTGGATGATGCAAGAAGCATAACAGTAATTATTTACAATCACCCTTGTGATCTCACAATGACAGATCACAACAAAGGGAAAGAATTGGTGTGATCGACTGTCACAAGGTTTGCAACAATTTGCCTAATCTTGAACAATGCAAAGCATTGTTGGTTTGTTGACTTTCTTGAAACAAATGATTGAAAGTCAAGCATAATGCTTATAATACTGAAATAAGATTGATGGATAGTCTTTAATGAACTTTTTTACATAAAGTTCCACGAAGATCCTAATGATAACCACAAAACTTTAATTCAAGCATAATGCTTATAATACTGAAATAAGATTGAAGGATAGTCTTTAATGAACATTTTTACATAAAGAGCCACAAAGATCCTAATGATAGCCACAAAACTTTAATTTTAAATTCAAATTTAATATTTATTTTTTTTAATTTAGTATTTCATTATAAATTTGTTATCTTAATCTTTCTATATTTGTAAATTGCAAGTGTCAAGAGTCCTTTTAATGATAAATGGGAATCAAAACAAAATAGGGTACATTTATGAGGCAATGGATAGGGCCAAAATGTCCATCTAAAACTATTACAAGGGGCACAACCTTAGATTTGATCCCATTTGGGAGATAACTAATCAGATTTGGAACAATCAACTATACCACCCCATACATGAAACGAGGTACTTCCTCAACCCTAGATTTCTCCAATCAAGTAGCTTCTCAAATCCTAATGGAGAGGTTATGGAGAGTCACATGACATGCATTTAAAGGATGACACCCCCAGTTGAGGTGAGAGACCTCATTATTCAAGAATTGCACAATTATCAAACTATTAAGGGTAAAATCTTTTCTTCAAAACTAGTTATTCGAGAAAACCACCCAGTCACCAAGTAACAAAATTTGGAGTCTTTACCTCTCATGCATTGTACAAATTACAAATTTCGAATTTTCGAGTCACGACTATTCATAATTAGAATAAATATGGTTTTCTTACTATCTTCTTGATTTTATATTTTGTAGATTTGGTGGATACATTTGGGTGCAAATACCCAAAATCTTAAAAGGTTAATGCTTTGCATTTTGTGCCAACATTCTATAGCAGCTAGCTACAAGTGCATTGTAGTTTATTTGAGTCCATTCACACAAAGAGTAGAAACAAATCAAATCACAAATGCCTCAATGACCTTGGCTTTGTGCATTACAATCCTTAGCTTCATACAAGAAGGGTGAGAAACAAATAAGAAATCACCAACTTGGGTGATAGTGATCCTTATAATATTTGGACAGGGCAGGATGAGAAGCTACCATTCATTATTGAAGATGAGAATCTTAATTTTAAGAGGTGGGCAAAGGAGGATGTTGGTGCACCAAAAGGAACTATACTAACAAATTACAATAAAGCGGTACGAGAGTTATTCCATCTACTAGCAAGGTAAAGGTCAAGCTATAACCATAAGAACAACCTCCTATGCAACCCGAGGAGCTGCAACAAATTTGAACCTCAACCTCTCCCCAAATTTTTAATGGATTCAAAAGGAGGAAGATGTAACGCATTGCATTTTTGTAATATGTAATTTATGAATTAATGTGATGATTTTCAAAGGCAATCGTCAAAAAATCCATAGTAGATGTTAACTATCTATTCTTTCAACACTTTGCATGATCATGCAATTTTCCATTCAATTTGTATTCAAATTGGTCAAATATAATATACACTTTTGCACTCATTTATGTACTCATGGGATACATTTTTATCATTTACAAACAAAACACATTTCTACACAAATTTAAGCAATTTTAAAGTTATTGAGTTTTTGTTGAGCATGGATTTTGGCTCAATCATTTTCTTGTCGAATCAAAGTCTACCATGAGGTCACCCATAAGAAAAAGCTTAATGAATTCATTATAGCACTCTCTTTCCACAAACTACATTGAACCTCTTCTTGTAAACTGGATGAATGAGCACCTCAACTTCCATGTAGTTACTTGTCATAGGTTCCAAATCTTAAACATTCCATTATATAGTGTGAAAGGGTTCCACCAAGATTTCAATAGAAAGCACATCCTCCTCACTAGATGATGGGCTGTATGGCTTAGATGGTAAAAGAGATACACTATCCATATAATCATGCTACTATGTTGAAGTTGTCTTTGGTTGAAGAATGTTAAGAAGAGTTGAAGTAGGCTCCATAAAATCAAGCATGGGGATCAAAGAAGGCTACTCCACAACATCAATAGGATCCCCCAATAAACATCAATATGCTGGGATGATTTCTTGGACAACTCAATTGATTAAGTAGGGGCAGAAGGGAGTATAGTTGTTTCTCCTATCTCAACTTCCTCATACCCTTCATTGTTTACTTTTTTTGTGAGCTCTTCTTCTTCGGAGGAAGATGACTCTACTTGTGCTTTTTTTTCAATTCTTGGAGGCAAGGCCAATTAATAATTCCTTCCTTTCCCCCACTATTGAAATGCCCAGAAATTTTCCACCTGTATATAGATGCCAGAGTGAATTCATAATTTATATCCACTTCAAAAAAGAAGCTAATAAAGATGGTACATCTAAATTGTTTTGAAGAAACATGTTCTAGAATGATGTGTCATATATTATCCTTTATGTTGCAAAGAGAGAAAATTGTAAGTTCCACCTTGCCAACTCTAACCGTATACTTAGTCATCCGTTTTGCAACATCCATGACTTCTATAGCTCCCATCAACCTACTTTTAATAAGGTTTGAGATGTGTTGATGTTGATATATCCTATTCACATGGCTAAAGTTCACTCAGTCCTAGGTATCATTCTAGATTTCCTTATAACAAGGTCATATCTCATTAGAGGATTTTAGTCACTTAGCTGCATTTAATTTTGGTTGTAGGTAGATAGATCATCACTCATGACACCTTCGTTATTCATAGGAGGTCTTTGTATGTTTTTATGTACCTCATGTCTCAATTTCATTATTATATTATTGGTGAAGTAGCATCTTTGGGTTGCTTCTCTCTGTATTGTAAAGGTTATTCCATTTACAGGTTGTTCTTGAATAACCCCAACTCAATATCAAAGTAGTCAATTTCAATACCCCTTCCTTGCTAATAACTTTCACCAATTGTTATTTTAAGGTTGCAGGTGATTTCATGGACCACAGATTTATCTCATTGTTTGGTACATGTGTTTTTAGCTTGTGGTTTGTTGTTGGCGTCAATGCCAAACAAACCAAATGCTTTGTCACTATGACTCGATTTTCTCTTGGACAAGCACATTAGTATTTTGTAGATTGTGAGGTGTTGTCAGGGTTGACATTGTTCATAATTCCCTTGCTCCATTTGTCTATTAGCATTGGGTATTTATCAGATTCCTAAAATTACTATTTATCTACTTGATAATTGACACTCTTGGTGATCTTGCAACTTGAAAAGAGTTGGCCTTTATGACTATTTATTGACCTATTTTATTTTCTTAGCTCATGCCTTGGTTGGATCAATAATCAACTCTCCTATTTGTCTCCACAAAGTATGCATTGGTGTTGGTGCATATTATTTCTTGGCTTGTATTATGCTTTGAGATTTCATTCATTGCATATTGGCTTGATGGCTAAGTGCCTTGCGAACACCAAACTTATAGATCAACCATTTTAATACACTTTGTCAGCATATAGTCACTGTTCATCCTTCTAAGGCCCTTTTTTGGGGGCATTCGTATCTACAGGGTCAATCTTTATTAAAAGCGGTTTGATATTTGTCATCTTTGCACTCATTATTGACTAGAGGATAAGTATTCTACCCTAGGCTAGCATTTTAATTAATGTTGCACAACTGAGAGAAGAATCTTATTATTCCCAGACCATGTTTTTAGTAGTTTGGTGCTTCACCATTCCTTGACTGTAATTTTCCTCTTTGGCCAACGAAGGTTGCATTTTCTCTATCCTTTGGTTTATTCTCACAACCTGTATTTCCAATCTGCCAACTCTATTTACAAGTCATTTTCTCTCTCTCTATTGTATGGAAAGTTAATTGTATTATTGACTTTTTAAATGGTGAATTAAAGTGTTAATTTAATCAGCCCTTAAAAGTTTTGCATCAGCTCTTATGCAATGATTAAGTTGTTTGGCTTGTGTTTAGATAGATAGGCCTAAGTTAATGCAAAATTACGGTTTCCTTTGCATGTGAAGGTGTTTAGAAGTGGGCCCTTATGATTATCTGCTTTGACCAACATAAGGAGTGATAACATTTGAGAATTTATCCCACATTGGTTGTGGGAGACCATTTATTCTCTTGATATACCTCTGAGCTTTCACATTTGGTGGAGTTGGTATGGGGGCTCATTGTGGCCTATGGCTTGTGAGAGATTTAGGTGAAGTGGGCTACCCACTACCATTTTAGCGATCACTACTCTCTCATGCTTGACGGGTGTGTTAATTACCACTCCTGCACACTGATGGCATCCAATTTTTAGGGACTCCATTCTATGCATTATCCTAGACATTCTTATTGTTTGATTAATGTGGTTGTTTTATTTTATAAAGTTTTGCAGGATTTGTGATCGATCAGCTATTTTCACTTCTATCTCAACTCTGTTGTTATTTTCCTATTATACCTGCATCATGGAATTAGGCAATAAGTAAAGTACCACTTACAGGCTTGTGAGTTTTGATCTAGATTGCAGATGTAATGATATAATGCACAATGAAACAATGTTGTCACAGTAAAACAGCAGCAGAGGTGAAAATGGTTTAAACATGCTTTTGACAATTAATAACAGGCTAAACCTGATGAGAAGTGAGCTTGAACACTTTTTTGAATTTGCTAAGATATTATCTGTACAAGAACACTATCAGTTGTATACAGATTTCAATCTTTTCATACGCAAAAACTTCAGCAGCAATACAGAATCTGGATAAGACTTTGCTGGTTCAAGGTTAATATCAGGAAATAGAGTAAACACCAAAACATTGGAGCTACATCGGCGTATGAAGTCTATGAAGACCCTCATGAACATCCTTGGATGGGGAAATATTGGGGGAGTGTTATTTCAGTCAGAGTCTGAAGTTGATGTGATCAAACGAAGTTGAAACTCTAATATTTGATAGCTGTATGAGGCGTGGCTTAGGAATTAGTAATGTTTGAATATTTAGCACTCATGAATAACAGATGAACATTGATGATGGTTATTTTGCAAACGGCTTTGCTGTCCAAGCACTCAGAGTAGAAGATGACAGTTCAAACTTCAAGAGCTCACACCAGAAATCTCATCTATATTTCAGATACTAGCATCGACTTATGTAAGAAGATCTAACTGAACTTATGAGCATCCATAAACTGATAGAGCTTACAGAAGTTGTGGAGAGAGCCTACTTATATTCAGCATAGCTCAGTGGTAATAGGAAAGTGAGAAAATGAGCTATTGTGGAGGATTTAAAACATGATTGCAGATATAAAATTTACTATTCAAGTCACAGATGAAGAAGTGAGTTTCAAAGCAGGCATGTAGCATTTTGAAATATTTAAATTCTTTCCTGAAGATGGTGAGAAAATAGTGAATTGCAGCTTCTCAAATTGTAAAGAGCACATCAAAACCAGTATGTTATCCATTAGTAGCTTATAGGCCTAAAGCCGAAGACGTGCTGTCTTCCTTCCTTCGATTTCTTCAGACTTCTAATGCAGCAAAGAGCATGGCTAACATGGTTAAGGTTTAATTGTTGACTTCTGAGTCTGATTCTGATACTAAGACTTTTTTGATTTATCTAACCATAACAACTCCAAAATTAGTTACACAAACTTGTGAAGAGCGTGCTAATGAGTTTCGAAGAGTCTGCCTTACAAGAGCTTGCAAGAGATAGACTGTTAATAGCAACTGCCAAGGAGCAAATGCAGACAGCAGATGCACTCAGCCGTCCACATGGAAATCTAAACTCTTCTGCATCAGCTTTGGTGGGTGCCTCTTTAGGTGTAGGTTTGGGGATCGTGATGGCGGTCATAATGGGTGCAGCTTTGGCTTTTAGAAGGCCATCAGATTGAATTCTACATAGGCATATTGGTTTTCTGTGCTGATATTTGTTCCCAGTACAGAAAAGTCACTGAAAACTGTTTTCAGGATAGGAAGTACTGGCTGGTTTTGTGTATATTTTGCAGACCTCTAAGAATCACATATATCTTGATTAATGCAATCAATATTCATCTGCAAGTTGAGTTTCTGATTATTGATCATTGTACAACCTGTTACTCTTTGATGAGATTTTCATCCCATTCCTTATGGATTCAATTAAATAGGGAGGCAATTGGATTGTTGGTGTGCTTGTAAAGGGAAGTCGAGCACATGGAGACTTTACGTCTGTAGCAGATATATGCACCATGAGTACATTCGGATGTGGGAGTCATCATGCGGAGGAGCATCAGATAAAGGAAAGGAGTTATTAACGGGCAAACCCTGAGTGTTGTTGTTGGATAATCAAACAAATCTATAGCCGTTGCATCCTGCATCTGCACTGAAGCTTTACTTTTTATTGATCGATTCTTAACATATCCCCTTTTTGTTGTAGGTATACGAAGGAGCAAAGGCACTTGACATGAGGCGCATACGTGTTGAATGGAGGCGTAAAAATGGCACTTCACACGAGGTTACCTAAAAGCCTGAGTATGGACGCTTGCCACAAATTGGATAAAGCAAAGGATTCATGATTGCCTTCGGTGCCAGCAAGCTTCAAATGGACACAGAGAACGCAAACGATGGAGGATGTGCGATGGAGGTCAAGTGCCATCGGGAATTATACTCTCACTTGTATATATTTAAATTAACCATTCAAAGTATACAAGCGCTTGCCGATAATTGAAAATTTTGGAGTAATTAAATCACGGGTTGTTGCTATTGTATTAAAAATTGAAACATTGTTTAATTTTTCTCAAAAGGTGCGATGCTTAGAGAAGCAACGGAAACCTTTTTCTTTCTTATAAATATGATATGTAAAATCGATCATGGACACACGACA
The DNA here is from genome assembly GCA_028749045.1 of Cupressus sempervirens. Lineage (NCBI taxonomy): Eukaryota > Viridiplantae > Streptophyta > Pinopsida > Cupressales > Cupressaceae > Cupressus > Cupressus sempervirens. Next base: position 635,964,476 of record CM053793.1, read on the forward strand.
TTATTCATTATTCATATTTTAAATTTTTTGCCTGCCTATGCACGGTGATATATTATATTATTTATTTGGTCGAGAAATGAGCAATTGAACAAAGCTTCTGGATTTTGGATTATCGAGCAGATTTATATGCGAGTCCAGGATTGAAAATTTGCAGTAAATTGATCATCCATGAAGAATGTCTACATATAATTTTTATTTCCCGGCAAAATCTGTAAGAAGAATTTATTTAATATATTTGCATTACAGTTTAACTCATTATTAATTGTGTCCTTTATAAATGTCTTTTATTTATTTTTTATAAATATTTTAATATTCAGGATAAGTGGACGGGATCATTATCGCATTTTAAATTCGATAAGCATAAATATTGTGAAATATTTTATTTGTTTCCATATTTATGTCTAATTTGTCTCTGTAAGAGTTAAAGTGCATTTTAGACTTATTTAAAATTGCATTTAAATAATTGATCCTTCACGTCTGAATATTAAAATTATTTATAATTTGGATATATTGGATTTTATAAAGTTGTACGTTTCAGTTGATGATTTTTGACTCTATTGCCCATCTAATTAGGCACTGGTCTTTTGCTCTTAATTCATAATCCAGATGCTAGCAATTGTTTGAATTCTTGCCTTTGAGAAAATAATATATTCATATATTGCATTAATCTATATTTATACTTTATTTAAAACATTATCTCCATCATTTTCTTTTGTTCTCAGCTCATAAATCTCAAGTTTAAAGTTTTCCTATATTTCTTGCCATTTGGAAAATATTTATTGTGTTTGTGCTCTGATTGATCTGTTTTAAGTGTCTTGGATCTAAGTGTTTTATCCAAGATTAAGTGCACCCGCCTCGGTCTTGCAGAGCCGGAAGCGCAGGGGATTTAGATCACATTGATTGATCCCGTCAAGTTGGCCTTAACCAGTTGGATATCCCAGCATCGAGCAGGCAAGGCTCGTAGGATTCTAATCTACGGTTTTGGGAACCAACACACACCTAAGGTCATATGGACGACCAAGGGCAAAGTTGTTTATAAGCCACTAGCTGCTGTATTGGCCCCCCTCGTGCAATCTCTATTAAAATTAATACTCCAATATTTAACGTATAATTCTCATTTATGCCATCCACTTAGTCTAGTTAATAACTTTCTATATCAATAAGACAATTATTTATTTTAGTACCTTTCTATTGTCTTCAGTTTTATATCGTTTTCGTTATCAATAGATCTTCCCGTAATTGCTTATTTATGGAACATTCATCTCCTTTCTTTACTACATAATAACATTCAATTATGATTTCAGGTTTTCATGGTCACTAATTAATGTTTGCGGATTTCAAATTTGTGGTCTCAATATGTGGAATTCATTTCTAGAAGCTTTTTAAAAATACTTCTATGAAAAATCATGAAGTTTGTATTAATTTCTTTGAAAGTTATAGAATTGTTTTTTATCAGTTTTGTATAAAATTGATGTTTTCAAGAGTTTTTTCCTACTTTGCAATTTTTAAGCCTTCTGTAAATGTGACCAAAAGATTCACTGAAGGGTTAATGAGTGATTTATTTATAAATTGCACCTATCTATGGCATCTTTTTGTGTTGTTTTTAAGTGAGTGACATTGTTCTTTGGTTATATTTGCTCCTCTGACTGCCTTTATCGCACCACTTAATTGTGGAGGTCACATTTTGTCATAAAAGATTCTACTGTAGTTTGCAGACTACGTTTTTTTGTTGCAAGCAGTTTCAACACATCTTTTTGCCATGTCAATGCATCTGTACACAAGGGCTTTTCTAGTCTGGGAAAGAAAAGATTTTTTATCCTTGACTCCATGTTTGTAAATTTTTCGCCTCTATGATTTCAGCTTGTTATTTCATTATCATGATCAAGTCCTTCTTCTTGTTATTTAGACATCACAAAGTCAACAATTGGTCTCTACAATGTTTTCTTTCATATCACTGGTATTTTTTGCACTTTTGCTATGATTTGGAGGTCACAAATTTCTTCATGACTAGGGTTTGCTAAATCTTGCATTTCTATTTTTGCTAGTGCCATGACTGAGATTATTTTGGGCATTTGACTAGGGTTTTACATAATCTTTTCTAGAAAATTATGTTTTTGTCGAATCTGGGTTTTACACATTATTCCACAAACATTACAATGTGTTTCCATTGATTTTAACCAAAAATATCATGCTGGATTTTACATAAAATTTTCCCCAAAACTCATGATTTTTATTTCATTGTACATTTGATGATTTTTTAAAACAAGAACATGAGTTTCTCAACCATCTAGGGTTTTAACCATTTGTTTCTCAAAATTGTGATTACTTGTTATAACTATCTCTTGAAATTCATGAGATTTTACCATTTTTCCTCAAAATGAAGCCAATTTATGTTTTGCACAAAACAATGTCACATCAAGGGCTTTAGCATTTTCCCACAAAATCATGGTGTTGGTTTGCAACAACCCCTTTTATCGATTATTGACAATATTCTGGTTTTAGAGTTTTTTGCTGATAAAAATCATTTTCTTCTAGAAGATTATCTCAATTTCTATGTTGGATAGTAGAAGCAATGGCTTTGTTGCCCAACATTGTGTTGGAAGGTACTCAAAGGTTCAAAACCAAGAACTAAAATACTTGGAAGCAACGGATGATTGTTTTTTATGTAGACCTATGACATCATCCTCTTTAGAAGGACTTTTGTACAATGTAATTTTTGTAGATGACTATTCTAGGAAAACATAGATATATTTTCTGACACGTAAAGCACCTAATGAAGTCTTAGTGGGATTCAAGGAATTCAAGGCTCTAGAAAAAAATATGTCAGGTAAAAGAATCAAAGCCCTAATATTAGATAATGGGGGGAATACATCTTTGATAAATTCAAAACCTTTTTTAATAAGGTTGCAATTAAGATGAAGTTTACTATTCCTTAGAACCCTCAACAAAGTGGGGTGGCAGAAAAGGTAAAATAGGACAATTGTAAAGCAGCCAAAGCCATTATGCATGATCAAAACCTTAATGCCTCTTTTTGGACTGAAGTCGCTAGTACTGTTGTCTATATTTAAAATAGATGTCCTCACTTCATTTTGGACAAGAAGACCCCTGAAGAAGCATTTACAAGAATATAACCTGACATAAGCCATTTAAGATTCTTTGGTTGTCTTATTTATATTCACATACCCAAAGGAGAGAGATCCAAACTACAACCTCTAGGGGAAGAAAAAGACCTAATAAATACACCATCTATGTTGCCTTTATGAGTAAAATCACCAAATTAGAACCTTCTAGTGTTGAAGAATCTTTCATACATCAATTCTGGAAAAATGCCATGACAAAAAACCCATCTTTTCTTAAGAACGATGTTTGGGACAATGTACGTAGACCAAAAGATAAATTAGTGGTTTCATCTAAATGGATCTTCAAAATCAAACATGCTACTGATGGCAGTATTGAAAAATATAAAGAAAGATTTATTGTGAGAGGCTTTTCTCAGAAGGAAGGAATTGATTATGAAGAAACATTTGCTCTAGTTACTCAATACACCTCTATCAGGGCTGTGATTACCATTGCAGCACCAAAAGGATGTAAAATTCACCAAATGGATGTGAAAACTGATTTACGTAATGACACAATAGAAGAAGTGTACCTAGAGCAATCTAAAGGATTTGTAATACATGGTAATGGTTCTCATGTTTGCAAATTAAAGAAGGCTCTATAAGGTTTAAAAAGGAATGAGAAAATAGATCGCTCTCTTTTAGGCTTGGGCTTCATGAGGAATGATGCAGCTTTGAGTATATACTTCAAGGTAATTAATGATGAAATGTTGATACTCATTGTTTATGTCGATGACTTATTGATTACAGGGGAAGACTATCTCACTAACAAATGTAAACAAGAACTAGCATCTGAGTTTGACGTGAAGGACTTGGGTCCCCTACACTAAATCAAGGATACTATACTATTGACATTCTGAAAAGGTTCAAAATGATCGTAAACCAGTGGCCACTCTTATGGAAACAGACTTAAATAAGTTAAAAGAAGTAGCAGCCAACTCAGAACTGGCGAATTCCATTCTTATCGGCAAATGATTCGATCTTTTAAGTACTTGATCAACACTAGACTAGACATTTGTTTTGTAGTAAATGCACTTAGTCAGTTCATGTGTGAGCCAAGACAGTTACATCTGGTTGCAACAAAACACATTCTGAGATACTTATGTGGCATAGTTGGATATGGTCTAAAATATAATAATGAAGATCTAAATCTGCATGGATATACTAATTAAGATTGGGCTAGAAGAGTAGATGACAGAAAAGACTCTAGGATATTTTTTCAGCTTACGATCAGCTATCATCTCCTGTTTAAAAGGAAGCAATCTTTAGTTACATAAAGTTCCACAGAAGCCGAGTACATTGCCACATCCATGGGAGCTCAAGAAGTTACATCGATGAGGAAACTTCTTGCAAAATTGTTTGGGCAATCCATGGATCATACTATCATTCACTGTGACAATCAAAGTTATATAAAGCTTTCAGTAATCTTGTGTTCCATGAAAGATCAAAGCATATAGAAATTCCCTGCCATTATATTACAGACATGGTGGAAAGAAATGTTGTCTAGTTGAGATATATTAGTACAGGTGAAACAAATGGCGGAAATTCTCACCAAGCTTCTCTCCAAGACAAAGGTTGAATACTTTAGAGGTAAGCTTAGTATGGTAAAAGGTTGAGCTTCGGCAATATAATTTGTTGTACTAATATATTCTAAAGATGTTTAATGTGTAAGCTATTTTTGCCATGTATGTGACTCCATGACTTCATGGGCCCTTGTGAATATAACTGAGAGATGAGGTTCTTTCAATGATGAATACTTGTACTTCAGGTTGTTATTGTAAGCCAATGACTTTACAATAGTTAAACATACTATCATGATGGGTATCATGTGACTTGATATATGTGGAATATCATGATGATATCTCTTAAGTAATATCAACTGAATGGTGGATATCATGTGAACTAATATCTATGAATAGGCATAATGAGCTATATTACTAAGATATTCATGGTGGATATTGTGTGACATAATGTTTGTGGATATACCACAAATAGATATCCTTATGGTAGGGATCATGTGACTTGATATTCATTGACAAGCCATAATTCCTGATATAACAATGAGGTGACATCTTTCTCTCACACAATACATGGATCTATTGTGTTTACATTAGGATAGTAATTATCCTCCCTAGCTAAGAGGGAGTGTTAATGATTTGTAGCTTCAGTCGAATTAATATAACCGATGAAATCAAGTGTATTATTGGACTATTGATCTTGAACATTTGATTCATATCCTTCATTGATTTGATCATCTGCAACATCATAAGATGATTATGTTTGACATAATAATATCTGCTATCTGTGAATATAGTCAATGATGATCACCGATTATATATATATAGTAATTATATTATTATTATATACATATATAATCGACAATCATATTGTTCTTATCATATCAATACTCGTGTGTACAGTTGCAATGGACATCAATTATAATTAATGTTAATGAACGAGTGTTATTGTCAAACACATAGTATTGAATCATGTCTCATGTAGAGACATGATTCTACGCGAGACCATATGGTCCGCATAGAGCCATTTCTCTTAGGGAGACAGCCCTTTTATCATATATATACATTGGAGGTTGTTCTCGTTCTTGGAATGTACTGAAATCAAAAAGTGCAGAACCAAGATAAAACGGCAATACTCATCTCTACAACAATACTTTGCCTCAGTTTAATATTGACTTATAATTATATTGCAGTAATATCGTGCTTCAAGACTGATTCAGAAGCAAGAAACTTTGTCATTGTATAGATCAGTTTAGTATCAATATTGAGATCATAGCTTATCAATATCAACTCATAGAAAATTGGTATTGATATACATTTCCAATTATTATTGTAATATGGTAATTAACAGAGAATATTAAGTATTGTTCAATCTGCATATACACCTGCAAAACAAAGATTAGGACTAAAATTTCAGATAGCATATAAATTTGATAGAATTTTAACACTAAAGGGATGGGATTTGATTTTACCATAGGAAGTATTAGCGTATAACAATGTTAATATGAGCATTAGTAAATCACCATCCCAGGATGTATATGGAAGCAGTCGAAGAAATTATTCTAAGATAAGGAAGTTGGATAAAAGAGAAGAATAGTACTGAAGTTGAAGACTTTGCAGAACACTTCAAAAATTTGCATCAAGATGTGAGGAAGCATATTACTAAAATGAATATTCAATACAAGGCTAAGGTAGATCGAAAAAGGAGACATAAGTATTTTTAGATTGGCAATGAAGTCATGGTTTGTTTGAGAAAGAAGGGATTTACAGTGGCAACATGCAATAAATTGAAAAAGTAGAAATTTAAACCTTGCAAAACCAATAAGAAGCATGATTGAGGAAATGCTTATGAAGTATAGTTTCCCAGCTAACTCGATACTTCACCTGTGTTAAATATTTCAGATTTGATCGATTATCATGGAGGAACTACTAAAGATGAGAGAGTAGAAGCACATTAGACTCTTCATCTTTCACACGAAGGTCTCTTTGATTCCCAAAAATAAGACCCTTCATATTCCCATACATTCAACACTTCACATTTCAATATGCATGCCCCTTCACATGATATATGACATGTGTCTTTTTATATAATTGTAACTTAAATATTCTCACAAATGTCTCTCAGTTGAAGGTGACCATAACGGTCTAACAAACATATTTTCATTTATAAGAGCGGAGATAATGATCTCTATCACAACTACAAACTTCAACAAATTGGAGACATCTAATTGTTGTAGAGTATGCCAAGGACTCTTGGACTGCAGATATTATTGAGGGGTCTGTACAAGATGACAAATATTCAGTTGTGAATGAACTTATGATTTATAAATATAAAAAAATCTTCTTGACACCTGGATCAGAGGTGAAAAATATAATGTTGAGGACTTTTCATAACACACCTATGGCTAGACACCCCGGGTACTTCAAAACTTATAAACAGATATAGGAGAGGTTCACTTGGAAGGGGCTGAAATCATATGTTCTTAGCTATGTCAAAGAATGTCCTATTTGCTAGCAAAATAAACAGGATCATGCATACCCTATTGGCTTATTGCAGCCACTTCTGATTCTTGACAAAGAGTGGGAATGTATATCTATGGATTTCATTACATTGCCGAAAGTCTAGGGCAAAGATTGTATTTATGTGGTGGTTGATCATTAAACTAAATATGATCATTTCTTTCCAATCACTACTACATATTCAGCTTCATAAGTTGCAGAATTGTTTTTCCGTAAGATATTCTGATTGCTTGGGCTGTCATGGAGCATTGTCAGTGATAGAGATAGTCGGTTCATGAGTCATTTTAGGCAGGAGATTTTCATATTATGTGGGAGTGAGCTCACTCCAAATACGAATTACCATCAACATATTGATGGTCAGACAGAAATAGTCAACAAATGGGTAGAAGGATATCTTAGGAACTAGATTGCAGGACAACAAAAAGGGTGGGTTAAGTGGATATATCTTTGTGAGTAATGCTATAATACTACCTACCATCTTTCTAATAAGATGACACCATTTATGGCCTTGCATGGTTATGAGGCACCCAACTTTCTTGATTTATTGATAAGTGATAATAGAGTACCTAGTGTAGGACAGAGATATCACGAGGGCTCTCAAGGAGAATATTCAAAGAGCACAAAACCATCAAAAGCAATATGCAGATCAAAAAAGAGTTGAAAGTTCATTCAAGGTAGGAGATATGGTCTACTTGATGCTACAGCCTTATTGACAGTCTACAGTCAAGAAGAATAGTGCAGAGAAGCTCAAGCCACGATATTATGAACCTTTCAGAATCATTAGGCGTGTGGGTGAGGTAGCTTATGAATTGGACTTACTGGCTGATAGTAAGGTCCATAATGTTTTTCATGTGTCACACCTCAAGAAGGCATTAGGACATCGTGTGGTTCCTTCCACAACTCCACCACCCTTACATGATGAGGGTAAGTTAATTTTAGTACTTGAAACTATATTTGATGTTGGGGAGAAACAGTTGAGGAGACAAGTTATCAGGGAATATTTGATCAAATGGAAGGACTTGCCAATTGAGGATTCTACTTGGGAAGGTGAGGAAATTTTGCAGGATCCAAAGTTGAGATTGTTTGAGGTCAAGCAATTTCAAGGAGGGCAGACTATAATGTCCCCTTCTCACTAGCACTCATATTTAATGGAGTTTAGCCTATAATCGAACCCTCGTAGGCCAAGGTGTTGAGGAGAGGGTTCTCAATTTACCTACAACCACGAACATCTTATAGCCTACGATATTTGCACTTTATATTAATTATATTTTTTATATTACTTAAAGTACAATTGATTATTATTGTAAGAAAGGGTGAATCTTCTAGAAAGTGAAATAAAATATTGTTTTTATTTCTTCTAGGAGGCGGCCAACCTCTTGGGGGAAAAGAATAAATATGGAAGGAAGCCTCATTGTTGGATATCGAATGTGTTGCCATCGACTTTTCCTAATAACTTGTGGAGCCAAGGGTTTCTGCAGTTTGCTACATTGGTCATTGGAAACGAACACTCCCATTGATTTGCATAATTAAAGTGGTGAAAGATCCTCTGAAGAGTTGCAACTATTGGATAAGTCAAATCAGTCTTCTCATTGTGCCGAATTTACGGCCAAGAGCCAGATTTGAGGAGTAAAGTTTGAAGAAATAAGTCTGAAATTAATCTCCAAACATATAGCAGTAGAGCTGGGATATTTGGATAATGATTCTGGAAGAGGTTGGAAGAAATTTCTATAAATTTAGGTGAACAGTGTCACTCCTACATTGTCACTTCTACATTGTCATTGCTACAGTGCCACTGCTACAATATTGTTGCTACAGTGTAGCCGTGACTTTTGCCATGAATTGCTCAAACTGTGTTGATGAAGTGTCCATTAATGTCATGGATGGAACCACGATGTTAGGGATCCACATGGTGTAAGAATCGAACGTGCTTTCAAAATGGGCGATATTCGTCCATTGTCAGATGTACAGGAGCAACAAAAAAGATGGGCATAGCCAGTGTAATAGGAGTTGGATCCACATGAAATGGTGTTGGCTTGTGAGAATAAGTGTTCATGGTAGCATGCAAGGGTGAATCTGTTGATTCATTTGAGACTTCCGCAGAATCAAGAAGATTGGTTGCAACCAATACTTCTGAAGGAGGTCTCCTTGGAGAGCACTTTCTTGGTGGCAGAGGAAGTTCATCATCGCTAAGATCAATGTGAATCTTCTAAGGTTCTGCAAATTTCACCTCAAGCACATGTCCCTTCACTTTGTCACCCTTGGTGGTGAGCTTTGGATTAGCTATTGCTAAAGACTTTATGCCATCCTTTTGTTTTCCTCTCATTTCAACCCTTAGACCAATCAGACCAATTGGATCAAAGTCTTTTCCAAGCTCAACCTTTATGGGTTTCAGCCCTCTTTTCTTCAACCAGATACTAGTGTTTAAATAGGTTGAAAACAATCTCATATGGAAATGCTTTCCTTGGATGAGTAGGATGGAAATGAGATAAGCAACCTATCAAGATGATGCTCAGTGTACTCCAGATCTAAGATTTGATTATCATCTTCAACTCCTACAAGGATCACAACGAGGTTGAAGTCCACAATTTGCTTAAAGGTCAACCAACAGTATCCATCCGACGAATGTCGATCTCCATACACAAATCAACCCAAAAGTCTTCAAGGCGATGAACATGAATGTGGGATTTTATGACTTTCTCATTCATGCCTCCCTAACCAAAACAAGCTCGTGCCATGAATTTCTTTAGAGTGATCCTTTGAAGTTCAAATTTCATGTTCTTGCCTTTTGGTACTGTGTCTAGTAAATAGTTGCTAATCTTTAGAGGATTCTTTGATGAAATACCAACACCTAGCCTATGTAAGGAAGATTGGTAAGATTGTACCATTATCAACTGCCCTACCAACTACATCAGGATGCTCTTGTTGGTAGGATACCTTGGTAGAGTGTATGGCTCACTTCTAAAATAACCCTCATTTATGCAAAGTTGGGAAACTGGTGGACATGATAGACATACTCGTTCACTTTCGCCCAAGTTTCATCAGACACAAACTTATTTGGTAGCTTTTTGTTGAATAGGCACATGTAATGCCCAAATAAGGCATCTTGCACCCTCTTTTAGTGTATATGGTTGGACCTCAAGGTGAACTAATCAAAATACTCGCAAATTGGCATTGTCATGTAATCACCTTTTGTAGATAGGCCTAAGAATAAGCCCAAGGCAACAACAATGTACACCAGATATTAGTTCATATGGATAGTCCTAGTTGAAGGGAATTCAGAAAACTGCTCCAATTACATATCACTAATCATCTCTCCCCAAAAGATCTTTTGTTTGGAGTGAACAATGAGAGAGATGTACATCCATGGCTCAAAGACATTGGATTCTTTAAGTCTAGCAATGCAACTAAGTAATGTGCTAAGATTATTGATTCCTTCCTTAAAGTTAGAACGATGCACTACTTTTGGCCATCTAGCAAGATTAGATCTCTTGTTTATCAACTAGTTGGCATTCACATACCTACTGCATTCTGCCATGTCAATGTTCCCTCTCTCCGAGGCTTATATTTTATGATGTTAGTCACCAGTGGAGCAGTGGAAATCAGAAGATTATGTCAAGAGTTTCCAAATTGAGACTGATGATAGTCTTCCCATCTTGGTCTCTAGTAGTCCTTAATAGAACATCCAAGTTCTTGGCATAGGCACATTGGAACTTAGGTTCCTAGGCACCCAAAGGAAAAGTGAAAACTAGATGAATATGACTTTGTTTAATATACAACATATCACTTGTAGCTGCAACATACACTCTTTTCAGGGAATCCTCGACTTCCAAGTGTGAGATATTAGTGTCTTTGATGTTTTCACAATACAAAGTGACTGGTGAAGGAGGCATGAAAATGTGATACCAGTCATTCTGATACTTCATTTTATGTTTCTCTTTACCTTTATGTGGAGTGATATCCTCTACCATGACAAGTGTGTATACGTAAGCAATTGTGACATGAAAATTCCTCTACAAAGCATAGCTTCAAGAGGGGGATTCATTGTGTATTATTTAGCATTCAAGTGTGAAGTGTGGAATTTTTGCATGGAAGGTATGGCTGAAAGTTATTGGGACAGCGAATGTACACAAATATTTGAGCTCAAAAACATGTGCTTTTAAGGGGAAATACCCAAAAACAGGTTATTGGAGTATGAAAGCATATGCCAATAGCAATGATGTTGTGTGGAGAATATGTGGAGATGGATGGAAAGATGTCTAATTATAATGAGATTTTGTGTTTTTACTTTTTATCATAAGTAACCATGCCAGCACATGCAAGCAACCACCATCAAGAGTTTTTAAGTCATGTGGCAGTAGTATGTAAAACACAAATGCAGTATGTGTAAAGCATGGAAGTGGGATTTTTGGATGCAAGGGCATGTGGAAAAATGAGCTCACCAAAATGGGATTTGTAATCCCAACTACATAAACAAGTAAGGTGAAGTACTTCCACATGCAACTTAGAGAACTCAGACGAAAATTAGGAGCACATCATATACATTAAAAAATATCTAAAAATTGAAATGAAATGACTTCCATAAACAAAAGAACAAATATATACAAGTCCCTCTAAATTTGATAAAGAGTATTACCTTTTTCCTTCAAGAAGCAAGGAAGACATCTTTTAATCTCTTATACAAAGTCTGAAACTGAATCTAAAGAGATTTTCGGATTTAGAATGACTACATGAATGAGAGTTGAATAGACTTCAAATCTTGACTCAATCCTTACAAAATGAATACATTTTTTATTCAAAATTTGTAGCTTGCCAAGTCTAGGAAATTGGAGATTAAAAATGCATCAAAATAGCAACCGTTTCGACCAAGCAATATGCAATATGCAATGATATTAAAAATAGTGTCCAAGACATTGTATGCAACTTGAAACGAATTCTAAATAAGCTCGAAATGATAAACAATGCCTTAGAACTTACCTTAAGGTAGTAAGTTGAAGATTTGGTGGAGAAAAATGATAAAACAGAAGGCACTTTTGTGCAAAAATGCTCCCCAAATAGGCTGTTATGTGAAAAAAACCCTTTCCAATCTGCACTTTTGACGAGCCAAGAATGATCCTTGAGAGATTTCATACAAAAACAACCCAATTGGAGGCAAAAACCATGGAGTTTCAGTGATGAATCTTGTGATTCTTTGCTACAAAATCCCCTTTTTGCTGAAAACGTCCAAAATAGCAGGGTTTTTGAAAGTAAAAAACACATACTTTTCTCTCCAAAATCACCACACAAATGTTGTCGGTAAAATCTGTATTGTAGCCAACGGGTAGAATTGTATCCGAAAGGGCGCGTGACAGTTGAGTCACCCCTTTGGGAAAGTATATGTACATCGTCTGTAGGGACTATTGAGAGATCATCATAATCACTATCACTGTAAGAGTTGTACTTGGAGTGCATTTTGCGTATAAGAATAAAGTATTTGTTCTATGTTATATCTTACTATACTACATACGATAAGTATCCTTTTACCTTGTACGGTAAACATTTGGCGCTGTTACCAATCGAACTTGGAACAAGGAAGTGTTACGAAGATTAATGCCGAATCTACTTAGTAAAGATAAGAATAAGATAAAAGATAAGGATAAGATACGCACAACACAAGAAGTATTAATTTTAGCACAACAAGTGGATTGCAGACAGAAGTTTCAGCAGCTTACCGATGGACACCGAAGGGGTGAAGGAGCACAAATGGAGTGCATTCACCTAGTAGACCAAGGAGTGTCAAGGAATTGCTCGAAGTAACTTGACAGCGATTGAATTTGGTGGAAGAGACAAAGGAGTTCCTTAACTTGTATACGCCAAGGGTAGAGAATCCGAACGGAAGGGAAGTAACTCGCACGGCTCGAAGTTGCGAAGGAGCACAAGCATGGACTGAACTCTTTGTTCCCGATACAGCAGACGAACGGATACAGGCAACGAATTGAACAACTTCACTTGAGAAAGATCTTTTCTCACTAGATAACGCAATTGCCCAAAGTAGGGTGGTTATCTGAAGTAGCGCGGTTGTGTAGAACAGCTCGGGTGCTCAAAATAACGCAGGTACACAGCAAGTACCACAAAATCAAAAGAAAGTAGCAATGGCAAGACCAAAGGAAAAATTGCTGAAGTTCAATAGTGATGGGACGACCAATCCAATCAGACATTGTAAAATATGTGAAACGATTTGGATGGCAAACGACATAACGGACCAAGAACTGGATCCGACAGTTCCTGGCAACCCTATGGGGTGTAGTGATTGATTGGTTTTCAGATGTCGATCCTCAAAAATTAACTACATAGCCGAATGTCAAGAAAGAATTCATAGCAAAATTCCGAATACTAAGGGATGATAACAAAATAGTAGCGGGAGTATACAATACGAAACAGGGGAAGAACAAAACAATCCAGGTATATGCAAGAAGACTGAAGGAGCTGGCGGGGAAAATGGAGAGCCAACCAGCGAACAAATTAAAGAAAAGATGGTTTGTTAAAGGGCTACGGCTGACACTAAAGAAAAAGATGAAAATTGTACCTCCAGCTTTGTACATAGATGCATATAATCGAGCGATGGATCTGAAGAGTGAGCTGAAAACAAGCAAAAACAAGAAACACAAATCATCAGACTCAGACGATTCATCTTCCGAAAGTAGCAACAACGACGAAGAATCAAGTAAGAAAGTTCGAGCGTTGTAGAAGGTTATGTTATGGATGATGAAAGAGTTCAAGAATCTGAAAAAGAATCCTGACTCGGTGAAAGGGGAATTGTGGTGTACAAACTATAAAGAGGGCCACACAAAGGGCTCTTTCTTGAAAAAACAATTTTGCAATATCTGCCAAATTACAAGACATTCCACCAAGGAATGCCCATTTAATATGAAGACGAAGGGACACCAGCAAGTGTTACTGACACAGAAAGTGTCCACCATAGGAGCAGGAAAGAAAACGAACAATCACGCAACCTCAGGAGGATATCGTAACAATAATAGGCGCGAACAAGGCAGTATCAATAACAAAAATAACAATAATGGAGGCCAAAGTCGGATACAGTACAACTCGAGTGGACGGCCAATGATACAATGTCATGCGTGCAACCTCTGGGGACATTTCGCCAGAGACTGTACCACAAAGGAAATGCCACAACTATTATGCAGATGGTGCAGTCCGAGAGACCACAAGGATTCAAAATGCCCTAAACAAGAGGTGAACTTGTTAAGCATTGAAACATGTGATGAGGAGATACTAGCCATCACTCACGAACAAGGAAAGAAGGCAATGTACCCAGATGCAGAGGAAGAAAAGAAGAGGTTGCAGCAAGCACAAATGGAGTTGGAAAAACAAATGAAAACGGAAAAATTACAAACAAAAGACATTGTCGGCATCTCGAAGAGGAACTTGGCAGCACAAAATATTATAAGGCAAGTAATGCAAATGGAAGTTCCTACGAAATTAAATGACCTTACAATGCCTTAGTTGCGAACAGCGATACTGAACATGACACCACTCCCGAAAGCAATGGAAGAGACAGGAAAGGATGGCAGTGGAGCGACTACAACAGACCCAATGCTACTGGCACTCACTACGGGAAGACATTCGACAATAGTAGAGATGGGTATCCTGGGAACTGTACTCACGGACACAATCGTCGACAGAGGGTCAAGAGTAAACATACTACCAGAGGATATATGGAAAAAGTTGGGACAACCTACGTTGTGGCCACCTACATTTCAATTACTCACTGCCGATCAGCATGGGATTAAGCCCTTAGGGACCCTGATGGCACAGTCTGTAACTATTGGCACACAGCCATTCCTGTTGGATTTTGTGGTCATATCGTTAAAAAGAAAAGGGTATGACGCCATCCTTTGACGAGGCTAGCTGGTATAGGCGAAGGTGAAACATGATTGGAAACGAAATACCCTATCCATGGAACGTGGAAGCCGAAGATTTGTAATCGACTTACACACGCAAATAATAGGTGAGGAGGCACCGTTGTTGGATTCTGAAGGCGAAGGTGGAGGGGACAACGAGGGGAAGAAGAGAATGGAACTTGATGAAGAGGGAGTATTGAGACTGGAAGTAGGGTCTAACTATGATGACTTGGATTTGGCGAATGGCCTACTCCATTGGCAGATGGAGGACTACGAGCTCTTTCCGAGCTGTAATATGTTAAGGGTCGACGAAGGTAATAAAGGAGAGGAAAACGAATGTCCAAAGAAATACAGAGAAGCGAAAGAAGGAAAGGCGGTTATGGCTAAAGCTGAAGGAAAGAACATACCGTATGGCCAATACAAGAGGAAGAACATACCGTACGAACCCAACAAAATGAAAGATTCCACTGTACAATACACGATGAACAGACCATGCAGAATGAAAAGGTTACACTACACCGCAAATCTATTAGAAAGGTGTCGGCAGCAAGGAAAACACATTATAACAAAGAGGAAGGGCTTAATAAAAACTTCAACAGTACGGGTGAAGGTTCTAGAATAAAAAATATAGTTGTTGACGGCAAGGAGTGGCAGCCGACGGAATTCATGGTACCGAGTTTAAGAATCAAGATTGAAAACAAGTTAGGAGATATGGAAAGCCTGAGGGAAAGACTACATAATTTAAATAAACTTGATGAGCGACAACTGTAGGCACAATGGGCCATGGAGGTTACACAAAACAGGCGTAAGGCATGGCACGACAAGCACTTGAAGTTAAACAGATTTCAACTAAGACAACTACTGTTGAAGTATAATGGGTGCAACGAGATCAGACCAAGCAAATTTAAAATAAAGTGGGTCGCGCCATATAATATCCGCGAAGTGGGCGACAACGGAACAATAAAATTATGGACGCTCGACAAGAAGGAAGTGCCTGATGCAATGAATGGGTCAAAGTTGAAAATCTATCATGAAAGAAATAATGCCCCTCCGCTGACAAACAATTGAGAGAATAAATAATGTATATATGTAAAATAAATAAGTGTAAATAATGTATAAGTAAAAAACTTTCATAGTATGACCGTTGAGGAGAAAGCAAACAAGTATATACTAAAGCCACAAAATCATAACATTCTAATAGAACAATGAGATAAAGTCAGGGACAAGTACCGTACAGTCAGTAAGATAAGGAAAAGGTACCGTATGGCCAGCAAATGGAAAGAAAATGATACCGTACGGCCATCACTTGGAGGGAAGAATATACTGTATAGTAGTCACTGGAAGGAAAGGCATACTGTACGGATATATAAGAAGCATTTGGCGTTGTACGGTCTTCATAAAAACAGGGTGTCGAGGAAGCCAGAAGAGATCACTGTACGAACGAAGGGAAGCATGAGAAGTTGATACTGTACGGATATGAAGACAAGCCAAGATGGAAAGACTATCGTACGGCTTGGTACGATGAGCATAAACTAACTGTGAGCATATTGTACAGGGTTGGCAGATGTCATACGGCCCATACAAACAAGCAGAAGAAGAAAAGGTCAATCTAAAGGAGACGTCATAGTACTGTATGGTCTGGAAGGATACCGTACATTGTACGGCTATTAGGAGAGGAGTGAATCCCGTACAGACAAGGAGGGCAACATACGGATATGGAGTACGATCACCATACAGATTACAGAGCAGGTATATGATACACTGCACGACTGTCAAATAGAAATTGACACCGTACAGCCATCAACTAGTAGATGTTCACTATATGGAATCACTTGAAGGGAAGGAGGTTGTCGTACATTGTACGGTTAACACAAAGAAGTTATAAAACATAATTGCACAATCGTATGGCATAAATTAAACAAGGGACAACCACAGTACGAACACAGAAGAAGGGTGATAAGAGGTTCCAAAAATTTTATTTTAAAAAAACAACAAATCAAAACAGTTCACAATAAATAATGCATGGTACCAAAGGGAAAGACATAAACAGGCAGTGAAGAAAACATAAGCAACTGGCAGAAATTGTGTGGGATTGGACGAAAATCACAAAAATGGTGTGTTCCATGGACTTCTGAGTGGGTTTGAGGGTGCTAATTTCGTATTGGCGGTAGTCAATTCAATTATGTTTCTTGCCCCCTAGACCGCCGGTCAGTTCAATTATCAGTCTTGGGAAGTGTGACCAGTTGATGAGACCTAGAGCTACTATAAGCATGGAGTGTTTGTCTGCACAAGGTGGAGAGAGCACTGGAGCAAGCCTTTCAAGAGGGGTGCTATGCTTTGAGGCACTCGGAGTAGGTATTAGACGTGAGGCTGTAGAGAGCTCGAGAGGAGCTGACCATCCAATTGGAGGCAGTAGAGCGACACTTGGCTCAGCATACCCAAGAGTTAGAAGTAGAGAAGGCGGTATAGGTGGCTATCAAGGTCAAATTGGCTAGGGAGGTAGTATTGTGTTAGTAGAGGCTACAAATGCAACGTGCTTTTGGAGACTGGTCTGGTGCAAGCACGAAAGGAATGTGAATGTGATGTGACGGAAAAAATATATCCTGTTATAGTTAGTCACAGTTAATGTATTCCATTTTGTTAATCTATCTCAGTAATCTTGTAATTGTCATCTGGAGACGACTTTTCTTTTTGGGGGGATGATGTTGTCAGTAAAATCTGTATCGTAGCCAATGGGTAGAATTGTATCTGAAAGGGCACGTGACAGTTCAGTCACCCCTTCGAGAAAGTATATGTACATCGTCCATAGGGACTATTGAGAGATCATCATAATCACTATCATTGTAAGCATTGTACTTGGAGTGCATATTGCGTATATGAATAAAGTATCTATTCTATTTTATATCTTACTGTACTCAATGCGATAAGTATCATTTTACCCTGTACGGTAAACAACAAACTTGTTTGATAAAAAACACATGAATAAATGAGTGAAGACATACATTTCAATATCCAAAAACATGTGTTTTGCAGCCCAAAATCGCTACTCATACCCAAATGCATGTATAAACAAAGCTATGTTTTTGATAACCCAAAACACATGCTTTTCAAAGGAAAATTGCTACCAAGCAGCCAAATGGTTATAAAATCATGGAGGATACACTTTTTGATGTCCAAAACATGTGCTTTGCACTCTAAACTCACCGCTCATAGTCAATCACTTGCAAAACATGATAAAGATGTGGTTTTGGTGATGGAAAACACACGTTTTGTGCCTTAAAATCACCATCTTCATACTTTTAGGCATAGTTCAAAATAACGCCAATAAGTGACCGATAAATCAACTTCTCGCAAGAAGTGGGCTATTTTTAGTTTGCTTTAGACTTCAGAGTCTTTAACTATGGCTGTCAGCCATCAACATTCCACATGAGGATGAGATTTTGTTATGTATTGTATTTATATAATATCTAGATCAGCTTGTTTGGTTTGGTTCCTCATTTATTGACTCATTAAATGCATCTCTTTATTGAATTTTGCAAAAAAATGCATTTTAAATTAAATTTAAGTCATTTTTTCAATTCCCAATATTTTCCTGAGAAGTTACCAATTTATCTCCGATATTTGCCGAGATAAGTTTTCTTTTCCCGAGAAGTTACTGATTTATCTCCGATATTTGCCAAGATAAGTTTTTTTTGCCTCACCGATAAGTGGCAGAGAACAAGATTTTGAACTATGCTTTTAGACATTAACATTAGCCTAAAAATGTAAAAAGTTAAAACGGCCTTTTACAAAGCTGCAACACATGCTTTTTAACTTGAAAACCCCAGTCTTTTAAACTTTTGCAAGTAAACGCCTCAAAAGGATAAGTAATGACACTTTTTTTTTTTGTTGGAGTATTGAGGCATTTTTAATATAGAAAAGCACATGCTTTTCAAAATGCATATGCTTTTGGGTTCAAATTCCCCACCTATATGCATTTTATTCATAGCTCAAGTCAATAAACACATTAATAGACTCCTAAAATGCAATAACATGTACTTTTGGGTTTCAATTCCCCATTTATAAGCACTTAAGTGATATAAAAATGTATTCTTATATATAAAAAATCCACCTATATGTATTTAGGACATATTTTATTGGCAGTGGGTTTGAATAGGTGTTTTGCATGTTGATGATATGCGATGAATGATAAAAACCCCACCTTTATGCATTTGAAATGTCTTGTGTAATGGAGGGCAGTGATTTTTGGCAACAAAGTCTTCACTCGATGACAACAGAGAATTTTGTTTGCATTAGACAGCAGTCATTAGCGATGGCAAAGATTGGTGACAAAAGGATTAGCAACGGCCAGAAGTAGAGATTGCAGACTCATAGAGAGCCTTAGACATGACCAACTGCAATGACTTGCCAGGAGAGACTGGCGAAATATGCGAAATGTGCAAATAAATATAATCGGAGCAGCAAAAACTCGCGGCCATCAACGATGATGATGTCCAGACCTATACAAATTCATCAAGCAATTAACCACCAACCCGGGTAGTAGCCAAGAACATCAATACAAAGAATTAGCAAAGAAGCAGATAAATTTGGGATCCAGGACATTGACCCTTCGCATTTCAGTGCTTCTTCGCCGGTAAATATTCAGTTTTCGGTTAAAACATCAAATTCGTTTGAGGCCCTTAATGGGTATGATGATGTCAAGCAGAATACTAAACAACAGGCAAAGCACAAACATCAGATCAGTAATAAACATGTAGACGCATCCACTCAAAAATTAATAGCAAAATCCCCAGATAAATTAGGGTTTTGGCTAGTGGCGAAAGTCAACGAAAACTACAGAGATGGTACCAAAGTGGAAAAGAACCTGGTCTTTACAACCCAATCACCGGAGCATTATAAGGCAAATCAAACGCGGGCACCCCCGCAAATCAGTACAGGAGATATCTCCAAATCAAGCAACAAAGCTATGTTACCCCAAGTTTCCAAGACGAGGGGACGAGGGGCCAGGGAAACAGGTTTCCGGGACGATTTTTTTTTTGCTGAAACAGGGGACAGCAAGGGACGGCTTTATATATATATATATATCTGAATTTTCAAATATATTCATCAACTCTACATTCATCATAGCAACATAGTTTAAAATTATCAATTCCATTAATCAAATAATGATTCATCAATGATCATAGAGCATAGCAATCAGCATCTAATCGAATCATCATAGAAAATTCTAAATAGCATCATTTTCAATAGTCATTTAAGTACTTAAAATAACATTAGTACATAATGAAATGAATCAAATAAGAGAATGAGAAACATCAACTCTCAATAAAATAGAAACATTGAATAGATAAAGACTCAAATTTTAAAGTTTTAAACTTTTAAAGTATCAACTATAGTGTATCAATGATCATATTGATATATAATCATTCCATCAATGTATCAACTATCAATGATCATATAATATTATAATGTCAAGACAAAACACTCCAAAGTCTGAAACATCAAACTCAAAATGAAAACAAAAGATACTAAGGCAGCTGCCCCTAATCATCCATATCAAAGTCACCATCACTATCATCCCGAGCTTCAAAATGAAAACAAAGATACTATGAAAGCCACCCCTAATCATTCATTTTATAATATATTTTATAAAAAAATTGACTTCCACAAGTCCGAGCCCACAGATGACTGGAAAATCATTTTTTTAATAGTTTTTTTGAGTTTAATAAATTTTAATAGGAAACGTTTTATGCAATCCCCAGGACGTTAGGAAACGGAAAAACAGTCCCCGAAACGGTCAACGTGGTTCAGAAACTCGTTGACCGTTTTCGAAGTTTCGGGGACGCGTTTCCTATTTTCTTCTCTAAGTGGGGATGTCTGGGAAACGTCCCCTGCCGTCCCCCCGTCCCCAAAACCATCCTTGTTTCCGAAACTTCAAGTTTAGGGGTGGAAATGCGTCCCTAGGTAACATAGAAACAAAGTGACTTCGAAAGGTTGGTGCCCTAATGTCCACTGCTAACTTAGACAAACAAATTTTCTTTTTTAGTCATACCAAATATTCGGCACACAATAGTTTGTCTCTGTATTCACAATAGAAAGGATTTCTTTTTGAACCTGATGTTAGGATCCATGGCGCCAATCCTCGAGAGAGATCATTCTAAACCCGAACCATATCCCAATCCTACTTATATCCCACCACGTCGCAGGAATGGATCCCCCAAATCTCCTTGTCATTACCCCGGTCAATCCCTCACAAATTCGCAAAGACATAATGTTAAATCTGAAGAACAAAACTTGATTATTAGCAATCAGGTCAGCAAAGAACAATGGCAGGAATGCCAAAATGTTGGTGTAGTTGCGTACTGGAATGGGCCAAAACAAGAAATGACCAATCTCATTAGCTGGTTTGTTACATCCCAAATTTTGACCTAATTTGAAATATAGCTGTTGAGGTTCACATGAAGTCAATTGGCAATTTAATTTGTTATAATCTGGCGAAATAGTAAGATAGTTAGTCGTTATGATTTCAATTGAAGATAACATGCTAGTTGATCATTAATCACAAATTCATGGAATTGAGAAGATAGTTAACCGTTATGATTAAATAATTTATTATGATAATATAATTTAACTGCGGAGAATTATCTTGCAGGAAACATGTCGAAGGGGGTGGTAGCATTGTCAAAAAAGAATTAGGCAGGAGCATCACCATCACTGGGCAGATGGGTAGAGGATCTAGCGACTTGAAACAAGATACATCTATGGAACCGCATTAGTTATTTAAATAATTAATTTAAATAATTGAGTTAAAATATAAAACATATCTCAAAGGATTTAAATTTGACTTTCATCATATTATTTTAATAAATATTTATAAACGTGTGTATAATATAAAAATGATTTGGCACCATTATAATTTAATAATTAATAAAGTGATGTTACATGTACATATAAGATTCTAATAATGTTCGAATTATAATAACATTTGAATTAATATAATTTTCGAATTATAATCTTCCAATTCTATTCTTTCTTTTTAACATTTTTGCTTTTAATCGATTAACACTTGGTATGATTAATTGATTTTATATTTGGCGATTCGAATTGTCTTAATCTTTCCAACTTCTCTTCCAACCTTTTTATTTTCTTTTCCCTCTTTATTTCTCTCATTTTTCAATTCAAATTCATGGTGTATTCGAATGGGAAAATAGTCTTCTTGATAACCGATGGTAGCCAAAGGGTCATAGCTGACCATTAAAAAGAGTATCATGAACCGGTTTGGGGAGAACTTTTTTCTTTTTCTTCTGCATTTTTCTCTTTCTTTCCATCTGCTATGTCTTCTTATCAAGCCAAGTGAGAACGTTCTCAAATATAACCATTCAGAAGTTCTAAAATCCGATTCATTCCTTTCTCCCTTTAATTCCATCAACGATAGGAATTTAGAGAAAAGAGTTATACAGTGGGCGATTGAGAATTCCAGCCACAGAAGAAAGAAATCTGAATCTGTTTGCAGGTCATGTGACTTCCTTGCTAAGTCCCAACAGATTTTAGTCGGTTTCCATTACTTTATTTTTCTGAATTGTATACCAAGAAATCAGTGCTTTGTTTGGTACGTTTACCATTAATATATTTTGTTGCTGCTGGATAAAATAAACAATGGACTGAATAGGAAGTGTATTTTGAATGCCTAACTTTCATCCATAGTCGAAATCACATATACTTCAGGGCATGATTAAAAGCAATCACATTTCATAAGATTCCTTCTTTTGCTGAGCATATGCCTGACTGTAGTTGGCTACAAGAAATTTAATATTTGTGTTTGTGTTTCACAGTTTCTTCTTTCTTGTTTGCTCTTGATTACATATTGATAGAGCTAAGAATAAATTAAATATGTTTTTCAAATCCTTTTCTCTCTGATTGAGCATCCATCCATGGTCGGCTAGGCATGTTGAATAGAGATCAATTTATAATACTAGCTGTTTGTATTCTGAAATGTATATGAGATCATTTGCCAAGTATCCCTAAGTATATATCATTTATGAATTCATTTGGCAGTTGTATCAAACTTGATTGATTACATAAATCCACATCAATACACATGTTTTTATAAATTTTCCAAACATATTCAGAGTATTTGTAACACCGAGGAATTCACTAGTAGAAAAGCCATAAAATGGTGAAGAGGCGGAGTTAATCTGCAATAACGCGGAAGAGGAATCAGTTATGATTAAATTAATTAATTAAACATTCAATTCTGAAATCTTTAAAGAACATAATTATGTAATCACAAAATGTGAAATGCCAAATGTTTGTAATGATCTTGAATAATTGACAGAGCCATCAGCTCTGAGAATTTCGAACACCTGGGACTCACCCGGCTGTGTAGCAAAAGGAATGGGTGATGAGGTGAGAGAAAGGAATCTGCAATAATATGAATCTGTATTAATTATGGCATAACAAAGTTTAACATTTTTAAAAGGAAACATTTAATAGCTCATGCATATTCCTGTTGTTGTGATCTCCTGCTGCCAAGTTGTATGGTGTGTTACATACCAAACAAGATGATCTCTGCCAATTCCGGGTAGGGAGGGTCTTTCACGTTAGAGATCGTGTGGGGATAAGATTTGGTCTGAGGTTGGGTGGTTAAGCCCCTGACAATGTTTCACCTCTCCATAAGTTGTCGGACGTGCGTTGGACAAAGATAAGCTACGCATCCAATTGATTTATCGAAATAGGTATCTTTACTCTTATGATGTACATGCAAGATGAAGGTAAGAATAATTGAATCATCTTATCATTATAGTTATTTTTACACTTGGTTGCGAAAGATAGATTTATGGATTGCCTTTCATTTATATGAATATCAAATATGAGCATATTTTTTAATCTTGAGTTACTGTCATAGTTAAGTAATCGGAAGGAAAGGAATTTGAAGCTCTAATTGATTGAATGAAAACTGGAACCCTAAATGATACATTGGTATCAGGAGCCCTAACTGAATCCATGGTATCGGAAGCCCTATGTGAACCAATGGTATCGAAAGCCCTAAGCGATACAATGGTATCAGAAGCCTTAAAAGATTCTAATGGTAATCAATGCCCTAATGAATACAGTGGTAAGTGATGCCCTAATTTTATATAATGGTATTTAATGATAATCGTCATTTGATTTTAATTTAACAATTTTTGGATGGAAGTCGTTTTGTGATATTGTTATAGAGGTATTTGTAGAATAACCCAGGTGGTTGCAGAAGCATCCCTAGTTTTAATTTCGATCTCAAATTTCAAGGTATGTGGTTTTTAACTTCTATAGTAATTTTCATTGATGGTGTTTTCAGCTCTTCATTAAGAAATTATGTTTAACTAAATTTAAACCGTCAATCCCTTTCATATGAATGAAACTGATTTAACTGTTTCCGATGAAAATGAAGTGATAACTATATTCTTTGAGTTGTAAATTGACAATTAAGACCCAGGAAATCGGGATGTTACATGGTTAAAGGAATTCTGCAAAAATCAAGTATCTCTCACCATTCAGATAGATTGATATATACATTGTAGTAATGAAGATGTGAAAAAAGATTTCCTCTATCTCTAATTGCTATTATAAAAGTTATGGTGTTAAATTCATTGAATGGATGCCAGATTGTAAGGAAGATCAGTTAAACTTCTCCATTCCAACCTGGATGTCCATTCAATCACTATGTCCTCAACTAATGCATTTAGAGATTCTTAGGAAAATAGGACAATCAATTGGTAATTTGATAGGAATAGAGGCTTCCTACAAATATTGCAATTCAGTTAAATTTTTGGTTAATGATAAGAATAAAAATCTGGAACACGATACGATTAAGTTAATCTCAAATAACTCTATATATAAATTGAAATATTGTAGATTTGAAGGTAAAATATCAGAAATGATCAGAGTAAATAATGAGAAAAAGATTTCATTTAAAACTTTACAGCCCACGTCGGATCTTATAGATATCTTCCCTATGATAAACATTAGAAATAAAAAAGAAAAACACGAAAAGATCACAAATGAGATTCCATGTTTGAAGGATTATAACAAGAAAAGGAGATACAGAAATAGAAGAGGGTGAAATCAGATCAGAAAACACAATAACTACATTTGTAACGACAAGGAAAGAAAATAGATGCATACCAAGTCAGAAGGAAGATCAGAAGAAAGAATTGGAAATACCACAAGAGACAAAAGGAGAAGATGCTCAAAGCTTTGAAAGGAAAAGGTTGTAACTCCAAGAAAAAAACAAAGCATTCAATTGATAGACATGGAAGAGTGTAAAGGCACTAATTCGCAAATGAATGTTGATCCTCTATATGAAGATCAAAACCATAAAGAAATAAATAGAAATAAAGTAGAAATTACAAAAGATAACATATCTAGAATAAAAAAGTTAAGGACAACCATCAGTAGCAAGAAATTAAGCAAGGAAAAGAGGAAAACTCAAAAAATGAAGATAATTAGGCATACAAGCTAGAAAAGGAAAATATCTAAAAAGGAATCAAGGTTCAAGGAAGAAAAGAGCATGGAAAATAATAAGAAGATTCTTGAAGAAATAGAAAACAAACTTCTTTTCTCTGGAAAGTGTCCATAAAGAAAAAATGCGAAGTGCCCAAAAGAAACAGTGGAAACTCCTCAGTAAAAAGGGGTAGAGCAGGTCAAAGAGAACACAGACAATAAAAAAGAGACAATAAAACTATGCACCGAATTTTGGCAAACACCAAGCAGAACTCAGGAATCATCATTTTATAAGATGAGTGAACACAATACAAAGGAAAAGGATCAAAGTAAGACAAAAAGGTACTATAATACAAGATTTACAAGACTTCCTGAATAAGGATGCGACAAAAAATAAAGAAATGGAAATGATATTTTCAAATGAGGCAAAGAAAGAGAGGCTGGAACGATTAGCTGATGAATTGATACAAGTTTTTAATTTTGACAATATTGATAACAGCAATGAATCACAAAAAGAGGATTTATTACAGCAAGTATTAAAAATAGGTGGAGATAATTACACATTTGAAGATTTGAGAAGAGATATGCTACTCATTGAGGATGAAGATAAGAGTCATAAAGATTCACAAAAAACTGAAACTGAAACAATAATAGATCAAGGAGACGGTATGGAGTTAGACAGTGCATGGGGCAGTCCAACTTTAGCAAATAATATACACACAGATAATCAAATAAAATTTGCAGAATTAATAATGAAAGAATCAGAAAAGGAAGAAAAATGTGAGAAAGAGAGCAAGCAATCTGAAAGTTCTTTAAATGCACAAGAGAATATAGAGCAACTGAGTATTTGGATGAATCAAGAAGGGATAAATTCCCCTAATTATGGCAGAGTTAAAGCAAAAAGAGGAAGGAAGTCACGTGAAGAACTCAAAGAAGCAAATGGGCAGGCAAAAGAACCACAAAAAATTAATCAGTTACTTAACATAGGGAAGGGGAAGATCCTTCTCAAGGTAGTATGAAGATCACTATCTGGAATGCTAGGGGCATAAATGCACCTAGCAAGAAACGATTACTAAAACATAACTTAAAATAATTTGATTCTGAAATTATAATGATACAAGAAACAAAACTGAATAAGGAAGAAGGAATTAAATTAGAAAAGAAACTAGGTAATTGGAACATTAACTTTCACAAATCGAGATGAGCTTCAGGAGGATTAGGAATGATTTGGAATCCTAAGAAAGTAAGTCTAAATTTAATTCAATCTAATAACTCTTGGATGAGTAACCGAATTAAAAACATTAAGACTAACCTACAAATAATATTAATAAACATATATGGTCCGATACAGTACATAGATAAAAAAATTATTATGGGAAGAAACAAGTGGATTTATAAAAAACCATAGTAATGAACGCATTCTCATAGATGGAGATTTTAATACCATCATAAATCTAGATGAAAAATTCGGAGGCATTCAACATAGCTCTCAAGCATCACTGGAATTTAAAAAATGGATAGATAGTAATAACCTTATTGATATTCCAATTAACAACGACAAATTCACATGGAATAATAGAAGGAAAGACTTTCCATTTATAGCTGAGAAATTGGATAGATTCTTTTTTAAAGGCGAATTAAGTGAATTAGATTTAGAATTACAAGCATCAATACTTCTTATAGCAGGATCTAATCACTTCCCTGTTAGAATTGAATTTAGTGAACCCACTAAACCTGTCATAAATCCTTTTAAATGTGAAAAAATGTGGTTTCTAGATTAAAAAATTATGGATCTCATAAGAAAATGGTGGAATCAAGGCAATTTTAAAGGCTCCAAAATGTATATATTTGTATCTAAAATGAAAATGATTAAAGAAAATGTACTTAAGTGGAATAAAGAACAATTTAACAATATATTTAAAGAAAAAATAGACATAGAAGAAAGAATAAAACAATTAAACACAGAATTAATTAAAAAAAGTATGAATAACAAGAAATCTATCTTAGAAAAAGAACTACTAGCGAAGTAGGAAAACATTCTTGAAAAGGAAGAAGTAATTTGGATGCAAAAATCTAGGGGAAGATGGCTAGAAGGGGATTGTAATACTAAATATTTCCATAATAGTACTTTGTACAACAGAGCTAAAAGCAAAATTATTGATATTAAAGAAGAGTCAGGCTCCATTACTAAAAATACAGAAAATATAGCAAAGAAATTTGTAGAACATTTTTATAAGCTACTAAATAATTTTGATAGTTCAAACAGGCTAGCTCAATCAAAATTACTTGAAAACATACCAAAAGTGGTCTCTCAAGAAGATAATAAAACATTAAATGCACCCATATCATTGGAAAGAGTCGGAGTTGTGCTATACAATATGAATCCTAACAATTCTCTTGCACTAGATGGATTTCAAGCTTTCTTCTACCAAAAATGTTGGGACATTATTGGTATTGATCTATGGAAAGCTATTGAAGCATCGAGAAATGGGGGTTCGTTACTATCAAAAATTAATAACACCTTTCTCACCTTAATATCCAAAAAAGATGACCCTGAAACACCAAGGGATTTCAAATCGCTAGCCCTTTGCAATACCACGTACAAAATCATATCCAAAATTCTAGCAAATAGAATGAAACCAATCCCACATAAGATAATATCAGAAGAACAAACAGGTTTTGTACCAAGAAGATCAATTTTAGATGGGATACTCATTATTCAAGAAACACTATCACACAACCAATAAGAATAAAATGGCAAGCATGTTCATGAAATTGGATATACAGAAAGCATACGACATGGTTGATTGGAGATTTCTATGCAAAACACTAGAAGCCTTCGAATTCTCTCACCAGTGGATTAATCTTATATACTAATGCATTTCAACAAGTAAAATTTCAGTGCTTATTAATGGAACTCCTGAAGGCTTCTTTGATACTTATAGAGGTATTAAACAAGGAAATCCCCTATCCCCGTTCCTCTACATCATTATGGAAGAAACCTTTGGTAGAGCAATTACCAAAGCCCAATCGGATGGTAAAATTAGTGGTATTTTAGTAACTGAGAATGTACCTAATATAACCCATCAACAATATGCAGATAATACCATTCTACTAGGAGAAAGTACAATAAAAGAGGCCCAAAACTTCAAATCTATTATTCAACAGTATATGGAAGTGTCTAGACAAAAAGTGAACACAGAAAAAACAGAAATTTCTTTTCATAAATACTAAACCCGAAAGAGAAATCCAGATTTGTAATATTTTGGGGTATAAAAAAGAAACCTTCCCGTGCAAATACTTGGGAATAGAGTTAGAAAAAGGTAGCAAAACAAATAAGGGATGCTACAATATACTAGATAGAATGGATAAGAAGATAGGAGGGTGGAAAGATAAATGGCTCACAAAAATGGGTAAAATTATAAAGATCAAAGCAATTTTAGCGGCCCTTCCAACCTACCCTCTTTTTTGCTTACCTTTGTCTAATAGTCTGAATAAGAAAATTGAGGCAAAACTCAGAAACTTCTTCTAGAATGACAATGAAGAGCATAAAAAATTGGTGATCATAAAATGGGAGAAATTATGTAAACCAAAGGAACTAGCAGGTCTTGGTCTCAAAAATTTAAGCTGGCAAAATGAACCATTAGGGGCCAAATTGACATGGAGATTATTCACAAAAAGAAACCAAAAATGGGCAAATATTTTGTATAATAAATACCTAAATGCAGCTGATCCTTATTCCTTGTTTAGAATGAGGAGCCTTCCTAAAAGATCCGAGAGTTGGAATTTTATAGTTAAAAGCAGATCCCTGATTAGTAAATATCTCACGTGGGATGTTGGTAATGGGGAGGAAGCTCTCTTTTGGGAGGACTCTTGTGATGGGCATCCCCCAATAGACGAAATGAGTATTCCAGCTGGTCTTAAAGAACAATTAGTTTAAGTCTGGGGATGTAAAGTCAACAATTATAAAATCAAAAAAGATATGAATGAGAGTATAAGTTGGGAATGGAAAAATTTAGATAAAATTGACTAAGAACCAGCAGTTAAAAAGGTTTATGAAAACATCATTAATCAGAGGAAGTTAAAACAATTAGGGAGGAATGATAAACTCATATGGGCAGCATCAAAAGATGGAAGGTATAATGTGAAAAATGGATATAAAGCAATTACTCAGTCTCAAAGATGGGGAGAAGTGTATACCCCCCTTAAACTATGTTGGGATTCTTCCTGTCTACCAAAGGCAGGTTTTTTTTTTGTGGACCGCCTTTTAGGACAGGATTCTAACTGCTGACAGACTAAGAAAATTAGGCATTGAGGGACCTTCGAAATGTGTGCTATGTAAGAATGACAACGAAGACACTGACCATCTATTATATAAGTGTTCATATACACAAAAATGTTGGGAATGACTTTGACAGATGTTGAGTTGGACTACACCATTGCCTGAAACTCTGACCAATCTACTGAAGGGTTGGCCCACCAATAGTAGTAGCTGTATCTATGGTAATCTCTGGAATATTTGTCCATCTATCCTTGTTTAGGAAGTATGGAAAGAAAGAAATAGAAGAATATTTCATGATCAAGAGATAACGGCCGGTGAGATTACTAATAAAATCAAAGCATGTATAGTTGAAACATTAAACTCTCACCTCAGAAAAATCCCAAAAGAGGAAGGAGCATTTTCAGAATGGGATGGTCTTATGAAAAAAGGTTGGAAAAACCTAATTAATCCTCTACTTATATATAAAAAAATGAACAAAGAAGCAAGGAGCAAATGTAGGTGGATTCCACCCCCGTCAGGATGGACCAAATTAAATTTTGATGGAGCATCGAGAGGCAATCCTAGTATAGCTGGGACAGTATGTATCATTAAAAATGACTCTGGCACATGGATAGCTAAAAGGGCTAAAGCGATAGAAGCAACCACTAACAACCTTGCAGAATTAGAAGCCCTTCAAGGTGTCAAAATCTGCCTGGATCTAAGTATATCAAAACTTATTATCGAAGGAGATTCGCAGATTGTTCTAAATGCTATCAGAAAAAAGGAGACACCTAATTGGGTACTAGATTCCAAATTAAAATAAGTGCTAAATCTCATGGACCGTCATGAAGAGACTCAGATTATGCATATTTTTTGGGAAGGAAATAAAGACGCAAATCAATTAGCAAATAAGGGTGTTGATGGGGAAAATTTCTTAATATTTAATCGTAAGTAATCTAATTGGAAATAATTAGCAATTTGAAACAAAACTGGATAATGTAACTGCAATTCGTATTAGATAAAACAATATAGTAACGTAACTAGTAAATATAGATGCATACATTCATATCTAAGCATATAAATACTTAAAATATAGATATTCATGTATACCACCATGGATAAATAGAGCATCGAATCCTCTTAGCAGCCAAAGGGGAAGTGGAAGATAAAGTCGGAAGGTCTTTTTAAAACATAAAATGTGGAAGAAACAAATAAAGAAACAAATCTAACAATTCTAGTAAGCAAAGAAAAATGCAAAAAAAAATTAAGGCTAAGGTATAACACCTCTAATCCATCTCAATAAAGGATAGGTTTATATGTTTGGATAAATCTTACAAATTTGAATATCATAAGCATGTATAAAGAGTGAAAGGACTAGAATATTAAGAAATTGATCAATCAAAATCTTATGCATATAGATAAGGAAAGGGAAATGATAAATTTGTTTTAGAAACGGTCACTTCAAATTGTGTTAATTGTTTCATATACTTTGGTTGGTCTAGTATTACTAATACTTGTGGAAAGGAAGGTTTCTTTGATTTGCAGGAAAGTAAAAGGAAAATAACTAAAGGTATAATGCGAATAGCATCTTAAGTCTGAGTGTAGAAGACAAACAAAAAATTTCAAGGAGATTATTTCTAGCAATATTTGATGTAATTATTGGACAATCTAAGATATCATTATATAGTAAAATACTGGGGAATGCCCCTTTTAAAAATGTATAATATATGACCTTGGTCCCAGGCAAGATTGGAGGTTTTCTTACTCCGTTCTTTCCTACCAGTGCCCGTTAGAACGAAGAATATTGAAACTCTTTTTAAAGCATCTAATATAGCACAAAGGCTTTCGCCGTTTATCGATCAAAAAAAAAAAAGTCTCCTGTGATTAAATTTAATAAATAACTATAGTTTTCAATATATTAACACCAAAATAGACTTAAAAAGGCTAATTTTCATAAACATTTAAAAACTATAGTCAAATCAACTCAAAATTAACTAAAAATTTTAAAAGGAAATAAAAATTCACTTTAAATACTAAAAATAATTTTGTCATGTGCAATTGCCGATAAAAACCCGACTTTTGGAGGATTTTTAATTGCAACGTATTGTCACCTTGAAAAACCCCCTTTCCTTTATAAGTTGAGCTAGACAACTCTGTTTGAGCCCTAAGTTAGCTCGAAACAAGCGGAAATGCAAGGGCTATTCTCATAAGTCAAAAACAAGACTCAAAACTATTCACAACAAAAGGGAAAACGAAGATAAGACGTGAAAGTTTACCAAAAATCAAGCATTTGCAGTTAGAGAGGAAAAACTCTTTCTTACAAACACTTAAAGATTTAACTTGATGGAAATCTTCAAAAGAAACACACGAATAAAGTTATATAGAAGACAATTCAAGGATAACAAATTGTCTTTATGACACTTTACCACTATGTTAAAACAAAGAGGGTGCACCTACAAATCCATGCAAAAATTGCATAGGGTTGCTTTAGTTTTTAGGGACAACACTCTTCATTAGTATAACATTTGCAGATTATTAATTGATATCATTTTCTATCATTCACCCTCCAACCAATTATGGTGATTCTCTATCTCGGATATTGTTGATTGTTATTAGTTCTTCTTCGATTATATTGTGATTTGCTGATATGGATACTTTCATACATCAACATGCTAATACTCATCCTTCGATATTATTTGTTGCTACTTTATTGGCCAATTTTTACTTTCTTTGCTATTTGTGTTCAGACTTTGCTGATTTCTTGACCCTCATCTTTTCAGGATAAGGGTCATACAATATCAATCTTGTCTTGCTTAATGCATATGTTTGAAACCAAAACATTGTGATGATTGATATAACGTTCCTAGTGTTTTGAAGTTTACCTTTGCTATTTGTTCATGAATTGATCTTCCATACATCATGCCTTAGGATCCTTTGTCATTTAGCTCCATTGTGTTTATCTCTGATTACTTATTCAAGATATAGAAGTTATTACTCTCCTTATTCAAGTCTAGAAGGTTCATCTTTCATGGAATCATTATACATAGTCATTCCTAATGGTGACAACGAATCGTATTCCTTATTGGTGACGATTATCACTTGGGATCAATCTTTATCTAAATTGGGCAATAGATTTATTTATAAGACTTCACAGTTTACTAATATGTCATCCCCCTTCTACTAACCTCTATTAGCTATTGTCAAGGTCTGCCACCCCTTGAACACAAAAGTACCTTTTAACTAAATCTTACTCCTACTTGTTATGAGTGTCTAACAACTCCCACTGCTTGTCCAACAAAGTGTCATATTGCTTTAGTGAGAATGGTTCAACAATGGGGGCATTACAACCTACTTATGTAGCTCATGCTAGCATGTATTAAATCACAATGATGAAAAAAACCATATCATTGTCTAGAGAGCATTTCACAAATTATTTAAATGTAATCACAAATGGAGATAAAAGTCTCAATTAGGAGGGTCATTTAGTTTGCATCGTTATAGTGCCCACTAAATACTTGTGCAAGGATATCATGTAAAATCATTTAATGGCTTATTGTTAAAGAACTATATATATAGTACCCTTATCATTTTTCATTGGGCAAAACTCTCTTAGTTACTATATCATTTGACCAATTTCAAGGGATTTATCTTGTCTCTTGTGGGTTATGGTTGTTCATTCCATCCTTATGTTACATGCTTGGCCAAAACCCAACATAGATGGAAGATAAAACTATTAGATCTAATAAGTTGAAATCCTACATATTGGGGGAAGAACCTCTTGGGCTATCTGTACAAGCTTGTTATTGAAATGGGGAACTTAAATTTTAATCAAAAGGTTAAATGGGTTAAATGGTCGAACAACAATCTTGTTTTAGGATTGATCAATTGTAATTTTGAAGATTATACAATATCCTATGTCTACCACTTTACGTGCCCTCACACTCTTTGGACCAAAGTTTGGTAGATGCTATGCAAACATGGATGGTACTATGATATTGGAAACCCTTGCATATGTTAATGTTCATAAATCATCTTCTCCTCCAAGATCTGCAAATTTGATAGTTGTTTGAATTGATGCATCTTCAATGGTGCTTCAACAAGAGATTCCAATGGTTTGCTTCCATGGTACCATCTTTGTTTTCCAGGTATAAATCACCAGAATGACTAGTTGACAAATAATTAGTATTTGTTCAATGAGCTATATTTCAAATGTGGAAGATGGACCATTGAGAACTTATTTTTCCACTTTCATGAAAGAACTTCAATAGCTGCATCAACTTCAACACCTATTCAACATCCCCTTCCTCTTAGTCTTGAGCAATCATTTGCTTCATTTAGGCTTGGACTCCTAATCTACAACATTCAGTCCTCTTTGTGCTCTGACTTTTTCTTTTTTTAATTGTGTTTGAATTATTTGAATAGGTTTTGCAACATAAACAATGGCAATCATAATGCAAATGAAAAGATAATATTGAATGAATTTTGAGTTAAGTTTATGTACGGGATGTAGGTCATACGATATTCAAGACGAATGGGGTACAATGTGCAAAAGGATGATCGTATAGATGATGTAGGAGGGATGATCATACAATGTTGGTTGGGTGTGGTTCGTACAATGGAAGGTGAGGAGTGCAGGTCGTATGGTGGGGTAGTCGTACAAATGGTGTTGGAGTGTGTCATAGGGTGGAAGGCTTTCATGGATGGAGGGTGCCAAATGGAGAGTTTTAGGATTGTACACGGTGAGTATAAGGTATAAGCATTCTTCCAATTTCAGCATGACTTACAGTGTTGCCTGAAGATGGAATATAGGAATTAATAATGTTATCGCACAAGTCCAAGTATCAAACAGTGCCAACTAACAGTGATGCTAGGAATGAAACGAATAGACACCAAAGTTGTTGCAAATATTCGCTACAACACGATCCACACACAATAGAACATCCAAGGATAGTGGCCAAAATGCCAGCGACACAAAATATATTGATCTCCAAATGATAGTACTTGATTACAAATTACATATGCATTGGACAAGATTCGAGAAGATACATGAAGTCGCCAAATGTTGATGATTAGCAAATATAGCGCACGTAGTGAGATATCCAAGTGATACCTCC
Source organism: Cupressus sempervirens (assembly GCA_028749045.1). Classification (NCBI taxonomy): domain Eukaryota; kingdom Viridiplantae; phylum Streptophyta; class Pinopsida; order Cupressales; family Cupressaceae; genus Cupressus; species Cupressus sempervirens. The sequence continues at coordinate 635,999,384 of CM053793.1, forward strand.
AAAGGCAAAATAGGGTGGCATTGAACCACCAAAATTGCAACAGGCAAAATAGGGAGGATCTTCCACCTCCCAAACTATGAGCAAGTTCCTCAGCTTCCAGCCTCCAAAAATACAAAGTGAAATCAAATCAAATCATGTCCATGATCATTTAATTCCAGTCCCATATATTTATTAGTTAAACTAATTAATTAAAGGACCTTATTACTTTATTTAATTTTTAGGACCAATTAATTAAATAATTTATTTTAATTATAACATTAAAATTGGGGACATCACAAATCCTCACCACCCAAAGATTGCTTGCCCTCAAGCAATCTATAATTGAACAAAAAGCCATCAGCTCCAAGGTCCCAAATCAAAAGCGAAGGTGGAATGAGTGAGTTGGCAACCTACCACCGCTCTGTCACACTGTCAACAAACTTTCGTTGCACCACTCTGATATAAACATTGTTGTGTCCATAGCAGAGTAACGAGAATTCAAACAATTTTGGCATTTTGTGATTCCAAGTAAGGATGGGCAATTTTTGCCAACTCATCAAACCTGATCAGCAATTTTGGCCCAAAAATTGTTAAGTTGGTTTTAAAACACCATTTTTTTTGTGTATGTGATGGATTTATTGTTTATGTTCCTTGTTTATGTATGTTAGGCTTTAGCTTCTATTTGATGATGTTATGGTGAGTTTAAGTTATATTCAATAAAGAGTGCATGAAATAAGTTTTAAATTGTTAAAACCTTTGAATTTCAAGGATTTTTTCAGTTTGTCGCTTTGTAGCTGATTCATAGCCGATTTATAGTCCATTCACGATTCGAGTAGGCCTCACTGCATCCGATTCGATTCTGATTTTTGGTTCTTTGGTCCATAGTCACCAAGATTCCAAAGATGCCAATCTTGAAATTCATCGACAAAACCCTTCATGATCGCCACTAGAAGACAGACTTCATAATCAAATAATGGTAGTAATTGTTCCTACAAATGATTATCAGTACTTCTTTCACCTCTAGCTTCATGTCCCCACTTATGTGACTCCAAATCATTACCCGTACGCTCTAGAAGATTTGTAGCCTTATTTTCCTTCCACACATTGACAATAATATGAGGGTCCACTTCGACATTGGCTCGGTTATCTTGTTTTAGATCTGCTATTTTTTCTTGTTCTCTAACCTCAACAATTTCTCAATCATCACCTTGCTTGAATCATCCACAATTTCTTTAATCTTCTAATTGTCTTGAGATTTTTGTTGTTCTCTATCTAAAGGGGCAATTAGAGTCTTTTGCTTGTCTATATCCTCTAATGTTTGTATAACTTTATCCTGTAGCCACTTATCGATCTCCCACTTTAGACCATTTTTGAAGAGTATATTATGCTAAGATGATGAATACTTCATTCACAACTCTATGTAATCTTTCAGAGATGTCCCTCTCCCATCTACCAATTACCAAATCCTGCTTGATTTGCTTCAGTGACTCAGCCAAAGTGGGTGTTTGTAAATTCATCATAAACCGCTTTGTGCCCGCTAAGAGGTTGAGTGTTTGCTTTGTCCATTCGTGGAGCTTTTGTTGACTTCTTAATTCTCTCGACATTTCACATGATACCACTATAATGTTTTGATTCAGCTATGGATTAAATAAGGGTATCAACCTGCCATAATTGTGTTCCGAAGGTTTGGCCTTGCCATACAGAACACGGTATGAAATCCAAACAAGAAAATTGTTGCACAATTTGGATAGTACGGGGTGGAATTCAGGTTTACTATATAGACTCTTCAGTGAAGTTTCCGTACAGGGTGTACGTCATACAGTATGCCAGAGGAATGGCATACAGTGTGCAAAAGGATAATTGTATAGATGGTATAGGAGGGATGACCGTGCGATGTTGATTGGGTATGGTTTGTACGATGGAAGGTCGAGAGTATAGGTCATACGGATGGTGTTGGGAGTGTGTCATAGGGTGGAAGGATTTCGTGGATAGAGGGTGTCGAATGGAGGGTTTTAGGATTGTACACAATGAGTATAGGGTACACGTAGTCTTCCAATTTCAGCATGGCTTACACTATTGCCTGAAGATAGAATATAGGAATTAATAATGTTATTGCACAAGTCCAAGTATCAAAAAGTGTCAACCACCAGTGATGCTAGGAATGAAATGAATATACACCAGAGACGATTATTGCAAATATTCTCTACAATGCGACCCACACACAAGAGAACATCCAAAGACAGTTGCCAAAATGCCAATGACACACAAAATATATTAATCTCTAAATGATAGTACTTGATAAAATTACACATGCATCGAACAAGATTTGAGAAGATACAAGCAGTCACCAAAAGTCGATTAGCGGATCTTGCTCACATGGTGAGATATCTGAGCGATACCTCCAATGGAAAAATAGGTTGGCGCTAAACCACCAAAACTGCAATAACAGCATAGGGAGGATCTTCCACCTCCAAAACTGCAAGCAAGTTCCTTAGCCTCGAACCTTTGGAAATACAAAGCGAAATCGGATCCAAACCATGATCATTACAATGCCCAACCTTCGCCTCATAAAGACCTTCAAGAAGGATCTAGAGATTTACGAGTATAGGCCGACAATATTAATTTTTTATTATTTAATTTGGGCGCTATATATTAATTAAGTAAAATAATTAGTTAAAGGCCCTTATTATTTTATTTTATTTTTTGGACCAATTAATTAATTTAGTTATTACATTAAAATTGGGGACATCACATAATGTCACTTGCAAGGGTTTTCATCTTCGCAAACAAAAAATGAAGTAATCTCCTCCAAAATAGAAGCAATATTGAAATCAAACTCAATGTGCCCAATTTGGAGCCTTAATCCTCTTTTATAGTAGTTAATCTGCTTTTTCAAAAAGACACCTTTTGCTATTTTTTTCAAGATTGTTTTTTCTCTTTTACATTTTTACTGTTATTTTTTGGGGAATTTTTTCCCACTTTTATTAATTAGAATCATTGCCTTTTTTAATCTTCCACTATAGCATAAATAATAAAGGTCCATCCATTAAAATAAATCATCTTTAGTTTAATTTTTTGTCTCTCTAGTCTCTCCATTAAATAAATTTAAAAAATAACATACAACTTAAAATCAGCTTTAAGCATCCCATCAATTAAAACTTCTCATCCTCCATTTAATGATTTATACCACTAAAGCGCATGATAACTATATTTAACTAAAATTGAAACCTAAGTAAAATTAATGAAATATTACTCAATAATACACCAAGTGATGATGATGAAAATGCATCTGAATTTAAATGTGAATGTGTTGGAGAATACCTGATGATGAAAGATGATAAAAAGACAAGATTGGTGGCTTATTAAAAATAGACACTTGCTCCAAAAATTTTGGAGCCTAGAACAGAAGTTGAAAATAACATTTGAATGTGCCATACAACCTATAACCCTCCGAGCTCATTGGCAACATCAAAATTACCCCTTTGAACAACTTGACACAAACCCAAAAAGTCAATGGCAACTGGACTGCTAAAAAACCTAAAAATGGGGACATCCCATAATCTGATTGGGGAAATTCTCAACACTAACTATGGAAATGCAATTTCCAAATACATATATATTTATGTTTTCTACCCTATTTTTCCTTCATGGATTGGTAAAACCTTCCAAATGCACCTATAGGCATACTTTTTCCTAATGAGATGATTGTTGTTCAGTGAGCGTGGATCTTCATTAACCTCGCCATCATTCTTCCATCACTACTAAGCTACGTCATCATTCTCTTCATATTCACAAGAGGGTGCCAATTTCTATTTCCTCCTAACTTAGACTTGGGGGCTTTTGATGTAAATATTATACTTTACCAGAGATAACTATTTATTCTAAATGTAATATTACACCTAGCTATAAGGTTCAATTAGAATATTAGAAGTAATTAATTACCCTCACCAAGGAAGATAATAATGGCATGTACACCTTGACTTGAGGTAGTACATACCACCATTGCTTCATCAATTCTCTATTGATGGCAATAAGATGCCACCTCTATTTAGTTGAGTGACCTTTATCTAGGCAAGACTGATTTAGTGACCTACTGATGACCTTTTAAACATATTATTTTCTTGAGACATGCATCCAAGGGGCTTCAACATTTATACATTACTCCTTGTAATTTGTGCATGGTCTTTTATATTGAACATAAAATTTCCTTATTCTCTACTTTGGATTTGTAATTGTTTCAAGGGAATCATGTCTGAGGTAGATTTGTTGTGCCTATGACAAATTCCAACATGTACAAAAGAAGTGTTCACAGGCACTTCCTTCAGATCCAAGTTCCGACAACTATGAAATGAGCATTAAATCTCAATTTATGTATTTATTTCCATTCCTGCCTCTTTATTATCTGCTTATTTCATTGTCTAAGTTCATTCCAAAAAAATACGTTTTGAAGCAAGTGTTTTAACAGTAAATTAGCTGCCAAGGTCTCAACAACAATTTTATGAAAAATGTACTAGAATCATTGTAGCTAAAGTTGACTTCCTCCACAGCCCATTGTCTAAGGCTAGCCTGCATAAAAACTCAAACACAGAATTCTGATACAACGCCTTCTCTTCTTTTAAATAACATGTTATCCAAGGAGTGTGACATAAATGGTTGAATGGAAGAAATCAGACAACAAAAGCATCATAATAACTAACTCAGAGAATGTGTGAAATGTTGCTTTTCAATAACAAAGATTTCAGGATATAAAATTTTAATACTAGAATATTCACGATGAGGAAAGTGGAAGTACCGAGCCAGTTTCCTTTAACTTGTCAATGGACTTCCCCAACAAATTGCTTTCCTTTTTTGCTTTAGCTAATTTATCATGCACACCTCTTGCTGAATAGATAGAATCTTGATTTTCCTGATGCTGGTGATCCAAAAATCCAAACATAAGAGCTTTTGTCAACAAGGGAGAAACATAAAAAGCCTCCACAGAATAAACAAATGCAAATCTTTCAAATGTTATGTGGGCCCAAATGTAAGATACAAATGCATTGGTCATTAGCGAGATAAATATATTCAAATATGTGTATAATATACAAATATATATAAGTATCCCTGATAACCCATGTGTCAGTACTGTGACTAGTTGATTCAACAAATTTAGTGATGATAGTTGATGCAGTCTTTTTCCATTTCTTCTGTTCAATCTTTCAATTCATGATATTCAAGACTAGAGGCAAGTCCAACAGAAAAACAAATAAATAAAAAAGGAACGAAAAGGCTATAAAGATAAGGAGAGATAAATTTATTAATGTCCAAAGAAAGACCACAAAGAGGGTCAAAGGGACTGACGAAACAAAGAAGAGGTCAGCCCCCAGCAGGGACACCAAATGGTGCCTAAAGGAAATAAACAACAAACCACAGGCTACCACCTAGGCATAACTGCTAAGAACTCTCAAACTGAAGGGTAAGCTGACGGGCAAGAAGAAACCCCATGCCGACCTTGAAGACCTCTAGAAGTGGAAGAAGAAAGAGAGGGTGAAAATGACTGGTAAGTGAACACAATTAGTAATCCATCATTACTACAACCCACCTAGCATCAAATGATGCAGATCCAAGGAAGTATCCACATCAAACACTCTAATCTATTAGAATCTAGATGTATTATATGCAAAAGCAATATCAACCTGATACAAAACAACCAGAAGTATAATAAATTTGGTACTCCAAAATATAATGTAAACAAATATAAGCCTAGAAGAAGAAAGTGAGGGGGAAGATGTCTGGTTAGTAAAGACAATTAATAATTAATCACTACAACCTTCCTAGCATCAAAATGATGCAGATTCAAGAAAGTATCCACGAAAAATCACTCACATCCATTAGAATCTAGATGTATTATATGTAAAGGCAATATCAACATGATACAAAAACGACGACCAGAGAATGTAATCTATTAGAATCTAGATGTATTATATGCAAAAGAAATATCCACATGATGCAAAAACAATCTCCAAAAAATGGCATGCAGAAAAGATTATTGAACTAGAACAGGCAACTATATTCACAACCGAGTTCTGCAAATGGCTTTTTTTTTTTTTTTTTTTTTTTTTGGTGTGTGAGTGAGTGAGAGAGAGAGAGAGAGAGAGAGAGAGAGAGAGACCTCTAACTTTACTCGATAAATCTAGGATGCAAAATCAGAGAATACAGGGATATGCTTCGGGTACAACAATGATGGATGGTTAACTTGGCAGGGCAAATAATACACTAAAGTTTTGAATATAACTGACAAAAGAAATAAGTTTCCAAATATAAGAAGTTACAGAAAACAACACATATAGAACCTCCTGAAATAATAAAAAATGTGAAAGATCCCTGTAATGTCCCCGATTTAGCAGGTTTTTGGAGTATGGTTTTGTCAGCTCATCATTGCGACCCTCGTGAACTAACGTTTAGATTTGGGGGTTTTTGTTGAGGAATTACTATGTTGGGACATACTATTTTTAGTAAGCCACTTTTGGCTAGTTACTATTTTTAGTTGAGCGGTTCAGGCCAGGTGGTCGTCTGGCTTTTTGGCTCTCAATCTCATGACGGATTATTTGATGGAGCCATATTTATTTCGACTATGTTAGAATTTAATGAGTATTTAATGCGCACTTAATTATTATTGTGCTTTATATTATAAAGTGACCAGACTTTATTGTGAGTAAAGCTAATTGGCTCAAATTGCATTATAAATATGACTTCTAGGGGCAATGTGAGGTATCTTGAACATACATCTATTCTCATTGATTTCAGGCTGAGGGTTTGTGAAGTTCTGGTGATTGTTCTAGGTACTTCTGCAATTTGTTGCTGAGGTATAACAAATTGTGATTCTCCTATTGTCCTTTCTGTGTTTTTGGAGATTGGATATTATTATTTATAAGTTATTGATTGTTCTGAATTGAGAGATTGGAGAATTCCCACCAAACTGTGTGCTGCAAATCTGGGAATCAATTTGACATTGAAAGCTGACGTCTTAGGACTTGGAGGAGATATTTGTCATTTACTCATTGTGTCAACACAATTCCAGACATAGGTATCGAAATTGGAGATAGGTGGCTAGCAAATTCAGTTGTCCATTCAAAATTAACACTGCCGTCAACAGCTAGAGTGCCTGCATTGTCTTTGGAGGGGCTGCATCTATTATTACAGACCCAGCGTGGACGAGTTTGGGGTATGATTGCACCCAGATTTGATGTGGGGCTTATTTGCTTGAGCGGCTACTTTTCCTGGGCAAAATCGTGACCAATAAGAGGCAACATGAGCATCAATTTGGAGTCTACCAGCTTGAGTGGGCCTGGGAATCAAACTTTTTGCAAATACGTTTGGCAGATATCAGAAAAATTGGTTGAAAATCATTCTTCCCAGGTGCATTGACTATTTTAATTTGTAACAGCAGACTCTCTTCCTTCAATAAATTCACATTGGGTTTGGAGTTATTTAATTTAGTGTTTACTTACAGTGTTTCCAGTATTTGGTTTAAGTATTTTATACTCTGAAAAATTCATAAAAATTATATATTCCAAAAAATATATAAAAAAACGGAGAAAACCAAAAAATAAATAGACTTTTCAGACTAGCCGGAGTCTTTACAATCCCTGCATATCCAGCTTTCTCTCTTACCCATTTGTGTGTTGGTGCTGCTTCCCCAAGATATTTTCACTTTCTAGTAAAGAAGAAAAATGTAGTAAAATTTTCATGACAGTTTAGAATGTCTATTTGAGATGACTCGAAACATAACACCCCCTCCTCCAAATGTGACCACTTATAATGCCTGGTGATGTGAATATCAACATGCTATCTCCCAGATTGATCATAATCAATTTCCTGCTTCCAAAACTAAAGTTTTGCAACCATTTTCAGACTGCCATTGAATTCCTTTTCACCTCCCTCGAAAGGATGACAGGTTCATCAAGCTCTGTATGGGAGTCTCTCAACAAATTCATGAAGGATGTAGTTTTCTCCTGTCATTCATCCCCTAGGAGTTAACCAATAACAAAAGAAAAGACAAATAGGCTAAACCAAACATATCTTCCACACAATAGCACCATAGGCCCTTGAATATACCTTAACTTCTATGAAAACGCTCCACCCTCCACCATTGAGTAATCTGTCATTTCCCACTCATCAAGACTAAGAGTAACAACACTAAATAGTTTTTGTGTTGCACAAAGGTAAATCCATGACCCTCAAACCCAATCCCCATCCCCAGCACATTTTGAGGGCAATGTTAAAGCTCCTGGTTGTCCTCAAGAAATTTTCAAAATACAGAAACATTTCAAAAAGAGCAGTGAATCATAGGAAACATGTAACCAACCTCTAGACAGCCCCAATGCAGCTGGGACATTTGAGACATCCCTCAACCATCCCAAGGACAACCAAACATCCCTAGCATCAAATGATTGTTTTGAGAAAACTATGACACATACAAACAATAAATTTGATGTAAAAAGAGGCATTCAGGCCCACAAACCCTCCCAGACACCTGATTCAACCTCAATTAATTATAGTAACATTTGTATAGAACATTTTGCAACTGCTAGTGTTGTTGGATATGAAACTTAAATATTGTGATGACAAAGACCCTCAATGTGTGATACAGGTTCTTAAGTGTCACTGGGATCTTCAGTAGCATGCAGTTCAAATGCTATACAATATTCAATAACTCGTATCAGTCTGCTCGTTTTCATCTGAAAATATATTCAAGCAATTTCAGGGTATCAATACAGCATTAATATCACTATCTTTGTCTATTATTTTACCAGTTTCATATTAAAGTAATATTGTTGTTTCTATTATTTAATGGTCATTTATGTAGTTTAACTTACTTCAGTATCTTTCTATTCTGCTTTTTGTTTACAGTTGTTTTCAGTGTAACACCAGTACTGGGGTACATCGGGACAGCGGCACATTTTCTGGGATGGGGGGAAAATGGTCCTCATTTTTGTTGGGATAAGGTGACTCAGCCTTACCACAACTTATTGTTTTATTTGTGATTTCTTGGAAAGTTACTAAATGAAGTTAGATTCTTCCACAAGAAAAGACTTGGATTAGAAAAAAATTAAGCTTATGTTTTTTGGTGATTTATTCTCTCGTGCTTTGTTTTTATGCAAGGTATGTGCATAAGAAAGTTTCTAAATTAATTTGTAGATGCGTTGAATGTAGACACTTTAGAAACAGTTTCCTTTTGTACGAAACCTCTGTAAGTACAAAGCATTGTTGTAGAGAATTAAGATACAGATGAGAAGTTATTTGCACAAGGTTATGCTGTCGGATTTTCTCTAGAATGGAGCAAGATGTAAATCTCCATGTGAAAGCTGAAAATGTATTGAAACTTGTTGCTGAATAATACATTAGCTTGATGGTTTGGAGGGTGGGGTTTTTACCTGGAAAGGTTTTCCCCACGTATATCTGTATTCTCTATTATGTCTCATTCTTCTAGTTTTATGATTTGTAGAATTATAATCTGTATGTCGTAATGCTGTTAAAATTTAATTACATCGGTAAATTGCAATCACTTTCCTTTAAGGTTTTAATTGTGGGAAATTAACTATGTTTGTTTCCGCTTTTATGGCATAGTAGCATGCACTTGTATTTGCTTATTGGAAGCTATTCAAGGAACTACTTTATGCAGGATGTGCATATTGATCTCAGATGACTTTCTAGGGTGCTCTAATTTCCCTTCAATTTCCGGGATGGTGGGGGGATGGCTAGGGGATGGCGGCAAGGGGAGGAAGGGAGAAAGAGGGGTATTGTATAGTATACATATAGAATTTGAAATGCTTGTTATTAAATGATGTTTAGTAGAACATACCAAATTAAAATACTTGAACTTAGCAATATTGCAACATGAACTAGAACCATTGAATGTTCAACACAGTAACATATTACATACCCAATACTAATAGTAACATCCAAAAATCAAAATTCAAATAGAAATTCAAGTCCCCGTTCCAACGGCAGCATGGTTACAGAATGGCGGAGGTGGGGGTACTTCGGTATCCGAGTAGCCGATGCGGGGATGTCTCGGGGATGGGTACTCCGAGGTTTGGGAGGGGCTGCAAGTCCTCGTGTAACATTGTTTCTCTTAAAAACACCATCTTGTATTTCCCTATTTATTGTGTCTTTCAACTCCATTATAAATGCAATAAGTTACCAATTCATAGTATCAAAACAGTTTAAAGAGTTTTTGATAAATTTTTAGATTTTAGAAATTCATGGCTTCTACTAGGAGTTTTTTTCTAGAAATTTTTTGAAAAGTTTTTTAATGAATATACGTTATAATCCTTTGTTTGCATCAGGATTTCCAGCAATGGAAATTGAAAAATGTCTTTTCTTATTGAGCCCATTGAACTTTTTCAAAGTCCGCATTTGTCTTTTGAAGGTACCATCTCCTTTTTAAGAGCCCACTACTAGTTTTCATTGTCACTTTTCCATTTTGGTTTTCTACACACATTGCCATGGCATATGCTAGGCTTTAAAGGCGACAAAACGTTTAACAAAAGCTTTTTTATTTCATGCTATTGGTTTTTTGTGACCTGTTTTTTTCTTGCCTCGTGGCTGTTTTCTAAGCTTGACACAATTGATCCCATGTTGGGGCCTTTTATTGCAACCGTCCAAACTATTTTTCACAACATTTTCACTTCTCCTTCATGCTAATTATCTTTCCCGTGACCCCTCTACAACCCACAACAAGTTCTTCTAGCACCACGATTTTAAAAAATCACAAAGTTATTTCAGTGCTGAAGATTAGCAGACCCACAATGCTATACCTCACAATTTTTTCTATTTCTTTTACAAAATCAAAAGTTACTTTCTCTGCAGCGAAACCCAAGGACACCCCAACCCCAAAGCACCCAATGCATGGACGTCCTAAGGACGAGTACTTGGAATACCCGAGTACCCCCACCTCCACCATTTCACAAACCAAGTGCCTTCAGGATGCCATTGGGATGCGAGCGAATGTTTTATTTGTTGATAATTTGACTTTCTATTTGAATTTTGATTCTTGAATGTTACTATTTGTAGATGATATTTAAACTTATGATCAGAATATTATAGTTTTGGCTTATTTCAGATTTGATGGATACTAATCTATATATGCTTTTCTTGCAAGTAATAGTCAAGATAGAACGAATATGAATTAATTCAATTCTGAAAAATGAATTGCAAAGTCTGAAAGTAATTCTATTATGGTACAGCAGTCCCAATCTGTAGAGATATATATCATTTATTGATTTCGATGATATTGATCTCTTGAATTGGTTCATATTTATATCCATACCAATAGTCAACACACGGGCGGACATGTCTATACATCTATGAAAAGACACGGTGGTATAGTTACCAAATCATTAAAGAACACGATCCTTAATCGGGTGTAATTAGTTTATTAAACAAATTCCTTTATGATTTCTGATCTGTACAAGGAAATAGATCATTTGCTCAATCTAATGCATGATCGAAATTATATCAAGAACATAATGCTCAATCCAAGAGAACTATAATCTGATCGTTCAGATTTCCATACTTGGTTCGAGAAAGATAAAATCAGTTTAATACCAAGATGAAGACGGGATAATAGACTTGCAATATGTTCCTACGGTCTACCACAGATCAGACTGCAGACATTCTCACCAAGCCTCTTGGTCTTGATAAGTTTGTCAAATTCAGAGGACAACTTGATGTTTTGGATAGATTAACCATTAAGGGAGGGTATTACGATAATAGATAAGCTTCTATTATTAGTTAATGGTTATCTATTTGTAATCTACTGTAAATATTAGAATGTTTCTAATATTTAGTTAGCTGTAGTTTTCTGTTAGCTTTCTTTAGCTGTCTTTTAGCAAGAATAGAATATTTCTATTCTTTACGATTGTTTCCTAAGCAAACATCACTTTATTCTTTTGTATATATTGACCTCTCAGTCTGTATCAATAACAATAAAGTATTTTACCAATTATGTTGTAATAGATTTTGGGTCTCAAGCTTGATCTCAATCACCAATCAGAAAGTTAACTGGTGAAGGTGATTCTAGAATCACCATAAAGGGAATCAAGAAAGGTAACATCTTCACATGTCAAAGGAAAACTACTTACCCTGACAATATGTTTAGTATTCACTAATAGACATTAAGAGATAAAAGAATAAAGAATGCTTGGCTAACCTAAATCTTATGAACAGTTGCCATCAGTTTGCAGGAGACGAGAACACCATCCTTGATTCAGGCATGTTTAAATATTTATTCAACATTACCAGTGAGGATAGAAAAAGTGGTGTCATGGTGAGTAATTTTGACTTTTCTCTTTTGCTTGTTTTCCACTTGAGCTCCCTTTTGGTGGCCATCTCATGTGTTCCCTTCGCACTTCTCCTAACAGTCCATCCACTGGATTTTCTTCGTGCTTGCCTTTGGAAATTGTTTTTATTCCTTGATTCAAATGGGTTTTTTTATTATCTGGCACTTTTGTTTGTTTCCTAATCCTTGAGTTATATTACACCAAAGTGGCAGAATCCATGTTGCTCCTCTGTCTTGTCCACCTACCCTGGCACCTAAGGTATCTTTCACTTTTCCCTTACCCACAAGTAATGCTAGCATTTAGAGGGTTGCAAGTTGACCTTTTTGTTTCAAAATGTGTTTTGTTTCCATTTAGAGGGTTGCAAATTGACCTTTTTGTTTCAAAATGTGTTTTGTTTCCAAGTCTTATGGTGATGACTCATTTCATATTCCTCCTAGATAATGGCACCATGCATTTACTCTTATGGTTCTGGTTGGTTTCTGCTACCCTCTCACTGCATTTTTACCACCCTACATCTCCCTTGCATGATGATTGAATCATGCTTTTGGTTTTTCTTCCCCCACCCACGCTCCTTTTGATGTCATTATATCTTGTACCCTCCTTGCTTGTTTTTCATGTCTGTTTCAAATCATCCTCTTTGGATTCCAATTTCTTGAAAGAGCGCTTCCACGGAATCTCTGGCTTCTGGACTGACAGAGATTGGAAAAAACGAATCTTTTTTAATCAAATGCAGCAAAACTACTGAAGCAAATGGACAAGGTTTCCAACTAAGTTCCACATCCAAAGGCAAAATAAAAGCAGATTTTCAGGATCCTTCTCCACCAAGAAGTTCAGCGTTTCTCACAACCATGTTGGTAAATCCGAGGCAACTCCTCCCAGTAGTAATGGAACTCAGCTGACTAGAGATCCTAAGATGGAAAACAAGTCTAACTTATATTCCTATCTTTAGGAAATGAACAATAATTCAACATATATTTTCCGGGACACTGTCTAAACAGGGACTCTATTCACAATCTGCAAATATCCATGTATGAGCCCCTTGATAGTACTAGCCCCCACTGACACCTAGAGTACAAAAAAAAGAAGGCATGGGCTTCTTGAAGATCACTTGGCTACTTTAGTGACAATCAACATTATGACCGGAATGTTCAGGATACTTCTAAAAAAGAATTGCACCCTAATCAATGATTTCCACTATTGGATTCTCATAGAGGTTAGAGAGTTGAGTATATCGATCAACTCCCTGATGCTTGGTAGCACAACAAGTTTGATGAGTGTCTCTAATTCTAATGGCCTTCTGTTAATCCTTAAAGTCAGATAGTGTGAGAGACCTTGGAAGAATGTTTGTCTTTGAACGTGAATCTGTGTAATGATAACAGTTTATCATTTTCAAAATATCTGTTTCTTTATCATAAAACAATGTCTACAGAAATGTGAAGAAAATAATCCAATTCAACAGTCCCCAATTTCAACAAGAAGGTGAGAATTCATGTCTAACATAAAAATAAACAAAAAGCATCAACCAATGTTTTTTTCTTACAAGTAGCAATCGACTGAAGAAAAAATATGCAAAAGATCATATACACAAGTTGAAGCAAACTATCCCCCTCCAGTAAGTCAGACTTTCAAATGTTTCTTTCTAGATATGAATAACACTAAGATACCAGATTCGCACCTCCTGCCTGTACACCTGGATTGGATTCAATGCACACAGAAAGTGCATCCACACCCTGTGGGTGCACGCAGATATGTGCTTCTTGGGCGCATCCGAGCGCATCAGGACAAAATCCGAATGCCAGCACCCAAAAACTTGAAAATTTTGATTTTTCACATAATATAAAAGCATTTAAGAACACTATTTTATCATTTCTTTTCACAAAACCCTAAAATGGCCTTTTATTTGGCCATTCAGTGTAAAAACATATCATTTTGTTTGCTATTTTTCTCTCTTCTCATTTAGTCTCCATTTTGGCATTTCAAAGGGCTGTTGATTATTTTTGAAGGGGATCATTCATGTTGTTTTTATGGCCAGATTAACAAAGAAATCAGATTTTGAACTAATTCAAAAAAATACACTGTATGTACCCTGGGAAAACCTTCAAGCTTGATGCTGAAAAACCCAGCAGATAATATATGATTGTACATAACAAAATGATTAAGTTCTGAATACAATTTTGTCAATGTCAATGTACGATCGATCTTCAATGTCAAGTCACTCTGTGTGTGTGTGTGTATTCTGACTTCTGCGATATGTATATCCTCTGACATATATTTATTATGACTTTTGCACTATGTATATGTCCTCTCTGATATATATTATTTTCTGTAATATATATAAACTGCAACCTCAATCAGTCTGTATGTTATTGCCTCGGATATGGTCTTCTGCTATTGATCTGAATATTGTATGCTCTTTGGTGTTTTTGGAAGACACATTGATTCCCGTCTTATACCCGTGCAGATAAATGGATCACATTCATTGATAACTGAAGGTTATTGTGCGCATTAACTTGCACCTCTTCATTTATGATAACCGTGCCCTTGTCGACATTAATCATAACTATATTTGTTTAGTTGATGTAATATATACATAACCGATTGTTTAGTAATCGATTCTTATGAAGCACAATTTATAGAACTCTGAACAAGTCAATAGATAATCAACCATTGTCTTAAGTGATGCCATTGCATCACTTGCGATAATAGATGTCTTTAGGGTTC
The DNA here is from genome assembly GCA_028749045.1 of Cupressus sempervirens. Lineage (NCBI taxonomy): Eukaryota > Viridiplantae > Streptophyta > Pinopsida > Cupressales > Cupressaceae > Cupressus > Cupressus sempervirens. Next base: position 636,014,410 of record CM053793.1, read on the forward strand.
ATCCTCCTGATGCTACCTTCAACAGTTCATGAGTCTTTCTATAGCTTCAATAGCTTCCACAAAGGAGATCTAAGCATCTAATGTAAGCATTTGATCCTATTCTTGAAGCTTTTAATAAATTTATTTTTAGAGTTTGATGTTTTTTTCAAGTTTGGGATGAAAATTTTCAAGTTGTTTCCATTTTTTTTAAAGAAATAAAGAAATAAATTTAGTTCTTTGTTATAATGTTTTTGTATCTTTACTTTGTACTTCCATGCTTGAATTTTTTTGTCTTTCCTAATTTAAATTATTATTTTTACACTAGAAGGAAATCAGATTGCGAGAATGGCCACTATTGAAAGTTCAGTGGGTAGGCAAGGAAATGATAAATTTAAAATTGACATAGGATCACCTTTATGGAAATATATCACAAGAATTGCACAGGCTCCAGGAGGTGGGGTATATTTGGAGGTGTAATTCTTATAATACACAAAAAATTCCAAATATTCTTGAGTGAAACTTCACTAATGGGCTCTGCAAGTAAAGGGATGGAAACGTATCCAAGCCCAGAGAAGAAGAGGTTGTCTCACACACATATAGCAATATATGTACAAGAACAAGAGGAGGTTGATAAATTGGTTCTAAGATTAAAACAAAGTGCTTATACTGGTAGAGCTGGAAAGAAAAAATAATGAGTTTACCCACTGATTTAGTTGCAACCTCTAAACATCCCTTCTTGCCCATAATGGAAGGTGAAGGTGAAGTACAAATTACCACCCACATAAGAGCAATATTTGTAAAAGAACAAGAAGAGCCTGATGAATTGGTTCTAAGACTAAAACAAAGTGCTTGTACTGGTGGAGCTCGAAAGAAAAGAATATAGAGTTTACCCATGGATTTAGTTGCAGCCTCTAAACGTCCCTTCCTGCCTACACTGGAAGATGAAGTTAAGGCACAAATTACCACCCACAAAGAGGTCCACTAGGCAAGGCATTTAAAATGGTGGCAAGAGACATTGTCGAGCAAAAAATTGCACATGGCCTCTATCCCGAGGGTCTTCCATTCAACATGGTGAGATCACCATGTTGGCGGAAATGGTGTCGGCAATCAATAGTTAACTGGCTGATTTCGTAAGTCCTAGGTTTGAAAAGGTGTGTGCCACCTTGTTGCAATGTGAGAGGAATGTTCTAGAGAGCTCCCTTAATCCAATTAGAGGTTCTTGGATTGATACATGTATTTTTTCTGATGGATGGAAATATAACAGAAACTGTCCATTCATTAATGTATTGCAATGCCCCCCAAAGGGCAATGGTTTTAAAGGCAGTTAATTGTGAAGCAAAAGTTAAAGATGTGCAGTTTATTTTCAGAACTCCCAGTGAGTCTGCAGAGATGATTGGCTTGGATGCCGATTCGTCCCAACTAGCCATTGATGCGGACGCAAATTTCGTCGGAGGTTGATGTGCCCGAATGCATCCAGGTGCATCCAAGCGCCTGCACTAGCCTCTGCAGGCCCAGATGGCAGATCTGCCATTTTTTATTATTTATTTATTGCCACTTAAAACACTTTAGTGCACATGGGGAATTAGATTTTTCAACCTATTTTTTTGCTTGTAAACCTTAAAACGTCCCTAAAAGAGGCCATTCAACCTCTCTTTATCATATTTTGTTTGCAGCTACACTTTTTTCTCATTTCCTCTCCATTTTGGCATTTTGAGGGCAAGGTGATTATTTTTTAAGAGGATCATTCAGAGGGCGAGAGATTGCTTTCACAAACGAGTTTTAAGCTTCTAAGGCAAGCTTTTGGTCCCATTCTTGAGTTCTTTAATGATTTTTTTTTTACATTTGGATGAACTTTTTCAAGTTTGTGAAGAAATGTTTCAAAAAAAAATCATTTTTGTTTTGAAAAAAAGAAATAAAGCAACAAGTTTAGCTATCCATTTTAGTAGTTTTCTATCACTTTTATGCACTTGTATGCTTGATTTTCAAAGTTCTTTTTCAAATTAAAATTTATTGAATTTCTTATTATAAGCATATCAAGAAATTAGATTGTATTGTGGAGGAATGGCCAGGTGGTTAAAATTCAGTGGGAGGACAAGGAGCCTATAGTTTTAACATTGATGTAGGATCTCCTTTATGGAGACATGCCACGAGAATGTCACAAGTTTTCGGATGTGACTCGTATATTTGGAAATGTAGTCATTGTCCAAGTAGCAAAGGAAAACCATTCAATAGCTCATATTCTCGAGTCAAACTTCATTTTATGGGCCCTGCTGGTAAAGGATTTTCTAAGTGCAAAGGCATAGATGGGAAGGGGTTGTCTAATGCACAAATAGCTTCATTTGTAAAAGAACAAGAAGCCACTGATAAATTGATAAAAAAATATCAAAACAAAGTTTTTATCAACCTCCATCATCAAAGAAAACAATGCAATTACCCATAGAACCAATTGTATCCTCCAAGCACCTTCTCTTGCAAGTACCTATACTAGGAGCGGAAGAGGAAGAAGTAGAAACTATTGCCCGTAAATGAATTCTATTGGACACCCAAATTAGAATGGAGGTAAGAGAGCTTGCTGATCAAGCCACTGCATGTTGTCACTATGCCAGTGGTCTTCCTTTCAATTTGGTGAGATCACCATATTGGAAGGAGATGGTGCCAGCCATAAATAAAGCACCGGCTGATTACAAGTCTTGGATGAGAAAAAGGCGTACCACTTTATTGCAAAATGAGAGGGTTTGCATAGAGAGAGCTATTCAACCAATTAGAAATTCACGGAAAACTTTGGGTATTTTTATTATTTCAGGTGGATGGAAAGGTACAAGAAACCGACTATTGATTAATGTGATTGCACTGTCACCCCAAGGGTCAATGTTTTTGAAAGTAGTTGATTGTGAAGGGGAAGTGAAACATTCACAAATCATGTCCAAAATTCTCATTGAGGCCATAGAGATGGTGGGTAGTGAGAATGTATGTCATGTCCTTATATTTATAAGATTTTATAAATTAATAATAGAATATATAATAATAAATTATATTACAAACATAATAAGAAATTAATAAAATATATTATATACATATATATATCACATGATTATAATGAAGTTAACATAATTATAAAAATATATACATAAAATATAAATTAAACAATTATAATAAATATATTTAAATAACCAAAGGTTGCAACCTAACAAAATGGTCACGATCTCACATCAAATGAGCTATATAAGGAAGATCATAGTAAATAGAAAAGATATACCTAAGAAATCACATAACAGATAGAAAAGGCAGTTGGAGGGGGAAATCAGTCATTCAGGAAGGAACATTTGATACATCAATTACTCATCTCTTTTTGGCAAGTTGGACTTCGCATACATATAAACCAATAAATTAAACCAACATGTATACAGGGAACTCATAACCAGTTGGGAGAGGCACACATACAACTATATAAGATAGCTATGCATGCACTCAATAATAGTTGCGATCAAGGAAGGAGATTAGTGCAGAACCTTGGTGGTTTAATCTTAGTAATGGTTGGGTCATTATACATGGTCATTGCGGAAGAATATTAGGGATCAAACAAAAATATCCAATATCATGGATGTTGACTGATATGCATCAAATGAGAAGCGAAACATCTCCACTGGGCAGGGAAGGTTAAACAACTCTAGAAAAGATTCATTAGCGCTTGATCATAGTAATATTCCTATAAGTCATGGGTCAAGCAAACCATTAGTTGCAATATGCTCATATCACCGCATTGTCTGGAAGACTGGCATATAACAATCACTGCGATTGGAAGCCTAAACCTAGTATTATATTTGATATCATCTATACATGTTCCATGAAGATGAAGAAAGAAAACACATTGTATATACATATCCAAATTGGTAGTGACTTTGGCACTTCTGACTTTGCTAAAGAAGCTTGTCATATAGAGTATATTGAACAAGAATTACGAAGAGTGTAGAAGATTTCATGCGGCCATGGGAGATCAATACACAATCCAGTCTATACAATAAGGAGATGATTAGTGATTCTTATGTCAGCCTATTTGGATCTACTTAACCTAAGGCCCTTATGGAAAAGATAAGACTCATTCAGAAATTTATCTTAAGAGTTCAAATTATATCACATTCTTTGAAAGAGGAAACCATCATTATAACACAAGTCTGCGAACATATAATATGTGCATAAAGTTTTGATCATTTCACATTGCAATCATAGGAGTTTAATGAAAGATGTCTCCTAAAATTAAACATAGTGTTAAATTTTAATAGCTTAAATAAGCGGGGCATCCCAATGTAGGTCAAGTGATTACATATAATGCAAAAAATTTTAAGGGTACAGGTGCTTTGATTGAGGGTCGATATGACCATATTTTTTGGACATTGTGCATTGTACGCTCCCTAAACTTGGTCATGCAACAAATTGGCACCCAAGTAGATTGGGTGAAGCAAATATACCAAGAGGAAGAGGAGATACAAATGTTTGTGACAAACTACCACATGTCACAATCCATATTCAAATCACTCTCCAATTTGGAGTTACTAAGGGTAAATTGCAATTAGCAAATTTAATTTATTTATTTAATTTGAATATACTTTATGTCATATTCAATTATCAAATTGGATATAGCTTTGCTTAATATTTATTGGCATATTGTTATGATCAACTTACTTAGGTAGCTGAAACCCGATTTGCATCTCATACTATTGTTAAGAGACGACTTGTCAAGGTGCTAGGGGCATGAAGCCAAATGCTTATTTCTAGTTGTGGGGTATATGGAAGGCTTCGAATTCAGAGAGGGTACAAAAGGTCAAGGCAATTGATCTTAGATGACAATTGGTGGGCTCATGTGCAATTTGTATTAGATTTCATAGACCCTATCATGACCATGCTCTACTTCACTAATTCAAAATAACCTTGATTGGAGGATGTTTATGATGTCATGGATACAATGGTAGAGAAGGTAAAACTTTCTATACAAACACATGAGGATGACCCCACAAAATGTTAAGCCTTATGCAATTATCTTCAACCGATCATTCATCATCGTTGGGACAAGATGAATACCCCATTACACCTCCTTCCATATGCCTTATCCCCAAGGTACTATAGTGAGGAAGGACTCTGTATGTCAGATAGTGTAGCACCATATGCGGATAACGAAGTTGCTAATGCGGACTACAAAGATTTTGCAAGACTCTTCCTAGATGATGACACTCACAAAAATGTTAGGACTGAATTTGGGTTGTTTGCTTCAGGAACAAAACCTTATTCCTCTTGCAATAAAAGGACCAATGTCACACGGGAGCTATTACATGGTGGTACCTCTATGGTCAACCATTTAAGCATCTACAAAATCTTGCAACAAAATCCTCTCACAAGTAAGTTTTATTTGTTTTTTGTTTACCACGTGTATTCTAGGATTCTTACAATTGGCTTTCATTTTTATGTTTTACCTTAATAATTAATTTTGTAATTGTAAACATTTTCTAGGTTGCAAGCTCTTTTGCAATACGGAATTGGAGTACATACTCCTTTATCCACTTAGTGAAGCCTACCTAGTTGGGCTCTAAAAAAGTTGAAGACTTGGTCTACATTCATACCAACATGTGTCTTTTGTCACATAAGGAGGATCACAAGGAAGGGGCAGTCAAGCTTTGCAATGTAGAACCTGAGTGTGCAACGTAGATGTAACGATTCAAGATCTTATTACAATCACGGATGATGATGCTGATAACATCATGACACAGTGTATCTAGCGCAAGTGGAACCACTTTTGGTTCAAATGATCTTGAACTTGCACCAATTAGAGGAGTTGGAAATGATGAGGAATTTTTTGTGAATCCATATGATTTGGATTCGGATTGATTTAATTGAATAAAGAACTATATTTGATCTTGTAATTGTGATGTTTTGCTGATTTGCAATCGAATCATGAACATAGACGTATATGATATCATTGATATGGTTTATAATCTTATTGAATATTTGAATATGTAATGGTATCAAAGGTTCTAATTTTGTATATTTCTTTGCATACACATAGTATAACTATATATACACACACACACACACACACATCCCGCATTTGTTTCCAGATCCGCATCTGGATCAGTAACTAAGATGGTAGGTAGTGACAATGTGGTCCTGATATTTGAGACAATGCAAAAAAATGTAGGGGTACAGGTGCTTTGGTTGACGAAAGACATGAGAACATATTTTGGACACCATGTACCATACACTCCCTCAACTTGGTGATGCAACAAATTGGTACTAAAATAGAGAGGGTGAAACAAATATACGAAGAGGGTGGGAGAACTAGATGTTTGTGAGAAACCACCAAATGACAATATCAATATTTAGATCTTTTTTGACAATGGAGTTGTTGAAGATAAATACTAAATCTTATTTTATTTATGTCATTGTTCATTTATCAATTTCTATGTAACTTTTCTTAATATTTATTTAGATTTTGATGTCTTATTTACTTATTGATATTGTTACTAACTTAGATTGTTTGGACCCGATTTGCATCTCATACTATTGTCATGAGACGACTTTTGAAGGTGTGAGAGGCATTGGGTCAAATGGTTATTTCAATTTGCAACCAATGGGACATATGGAAGGCCTCACATCCAAAGAGGGTCCAAAAGGTCAAGCCATTACTCTTGGATGACAATCGATGGGTTCATGTGGAATATGTATTAGAATTCACTAAGCCTATCATGACTATTTGTGGGATATCTATGGCATGGACATAGTGATAGAGAAAGTAAAACTAACAAAACAAAAGCATGAGCATGACACCATACACAGTAAAAACTTATGCAATACGTTGTAATCAATCATTCATCACTGCTGCAAAAAGATGACCACCCCATTACACCTCCTTGCATAAACCCTATCTTCAAGATACTATAGCAAGAAAGTACTTCCTATGCTGGGGAGATTAGCACCATTTAAAAAAGAAGTTGCTAACGGATACAAGCCAACATTTACTAGACTCTTCAAAGATGAAGAAGTGGAGAAAGAGGTTAGGAAAGAATTTGGCATGTATGCCTCAAGAAGAAGTCACACTCCAAAAGCTATTAATGACCAATATAACATGGAAGATATCACATGGTCAAAAATTTAGGTACCTCCAACTTCTTGCAATCAAGATCCTCTCACAACTAAGTTTTTTTTTAAATTGTTACCTGTATTCTACAATTTACCACTTAACATTCTTCAAGTTACTTTCCATTTTAACTCTTATTTTTGTGAAAACTATCAAGGTTGCAAGTTCTTATGTTGCTGATCAGAATCAGAGTACGTACTCCTTTATTCACTCAATGAAGCGTAACTATTTGGGTTTAAAAAATCTGACGACTTGATTTAGATTCATTCCAATTTGTGTCTTCTATCACATAATGTGACATAATACAAGGATGGGGCACTAAAGCTTTCAGTTGTAGCCCCTAAATGTGCCAACTTGGAGGCAACCATTGATTATCTTACTAGACTCACCACAGCCTATGATGATGAAATCCCTACACATGGTGCATCTAGTGTGAATGAAATCGCTTGGGGTTCAAATGATCCTAAACTTGCAAAAGTTGAAGATGAAAGTCCAATAAAGATGATTTTTAAGATAATCCTTTTGATGATTGATGAATCATGAACTATATTTTGCAGTGTTCCATAGGGACATGACCCCTATGGTTTTGGAGCCGTACCCGTCCCAGGGACGAAATGGGGACACGGGGATGGATTTTTGCCATCCCTTGAGTCGTCCCCTTTTTGGCAAATTTGGAAACGTCCCTCAAATAGCCAATTTCTTTTGGCTGGAAACTTGGGGAATACCAACAGTATCGGGTATGGTTTTGTCGTTCCCTATCCATCCCCGAAACTATTGGCCGTCCCCTTTTTTCCAACCAATTTGGTAAAGGCAAAACATCTCCAAAATCTCATTTTTTAAAAATTTTGTTGTCCCCGCGGGCCCCTAGTCGTTTTAAAGACATAATAAAAATATGCAAACCTTATTTGGTGCATTAAAACCCTAAAACACTAACTCTTCTACTCATTTTTAGATTTGGCATACTTGCTAAGAGGAAAGAAAAAAACAAAGAGCAGCAACAGCAGTGAGGAAAGATTGCGTTTAGTATTTAGTAGCTATTTTAGTTGGACTTCTCTTTATTTCATTTGGATTTCTCCCATGATACTTGGAGCCCTTAGGCATTTTGATTTTTGCTATATATGTATGTGATATTGTTATAATGGAAGTACTTAGTATTTGTCATTTGATAATATTCCATCTATTGATCTTCTAAAATGTCTATGGTGAATGGTTTATCAATGTTATGATATACATATTTGAATTTTGTCTTTATATATAAAAAAATCATGTGTTTTTAATCATCGTCCCCTAAGGTCCTGTCCCCTAGATTTTGGCTTCGACCCGTACCCGTACCGGAAACACGTCCCCGTCCCCTAAAACATCCCCGACCCGGAAACTCCGTGGAGCATAGATGTTTTGTAATCGTAAAGATTTTCTGATTTTCACGAGAATTGTGAACGTAGGCATACATGACATGACTTATTTGAATATTTGGCAATTATCAATTGGCATTTGGCATTGATCATTGATGAAGTATCATACTATCAAATGATTCAATTCTGTATATTTCTTAAAAGAAATTGTATATATAAAAATTTCTAATACAAACATACACCCAAACCCATCCTCCACCGCCCCCCCCTCACCGCACACATTAAAAAAAAACTAAATCACGTACCAGGTTCCCTTACTCGCATCCAGATCTAAGTTTAAACTAGTAAGTTAGGAATAACATCAAACTCCTGTATGCATAGCTGCCTTAATGCAAAGAAATAATCTGACTAACTCCAAATTCACAGAAAGAAGGTATGTAAATTGAAAATGACCGATTTCCGGTGAATAAAAGAGACAGTGCTCATCAACTTTCCATCTCTACAAATAACCAATCCATCAGAAAGAATAGAAAATATTTGAAACAGGTAAGTGTTATGTCTCTGATTGAACAAGCTTTAGGTTATATTCATGGATGTCGATTGAAGAAACATGTTATAGTTATGAACTTATGATCAGCTTAGCACAGACTAAGAATAAAGTTATTATCTTTTAAGATTACAAAAATAAGCAATGGAATTAGAAAGGCAGCCTGAAAAAGAATAGATTATCATTAGAAAGACCTGACTGAACTTGCAGTAAGAAACTAATCTTATATAAAATACTAATCTTGTCAAGTTGAACTAAATATTGCATCAAGAAGATACTTGGAAAAACACTGCCATGAAGTCTTTGCTTGGTTCTGTATTGTTGAACAACATGATAGACATAAAATAGCTTGTACCTTCTTGTCTAAAGAACCATTTGCACTTTCTTGAACCCGTTTTTCAAGCTCCGCAAGTTCATTCCGCAATTGCTCAAATCTCTGAATTTCATTGGGTAATGTTTCTGTCTCCTCAATTACTTGTGGAATAGTCTGGTCCAAAGCTTCATCTTCCTGTGCAAATGAATATTTCATATACAATGTCAATTTTGATGATAATGAGTAGAAAATCCATATCAAAGTTTCAATAATTTGCTGGGAGAAAATTGTTACAATTCTGTGTCAAATAAAACCTTCACTTTAAAATGCATCTACTTTGGCAAAAGGCCTTCAGCTATACACAAAATATTTTTAAAAATTATAAATATATGCCTTGATCAAATTTTCACTATCTGCAATAGCTAAACTTTAAGAGAGATCCAAAGTAAAGTAATAACACTAGGTGATACAGTTTTAGTCCTTAACAACAAAGATGCACTTGTTGGCTCTTGATAGAACGGATCAAAGTTTCACATCACAAGACAACCAAAGACCTCTATTTATGACACTTGTCATGGCAAGAGCAAAGCCACGATAGAACCCAAAACAATCCAATCACAAAATAACCAAGGACCTCTGTTTGTGACACTACTCATAGCAAGAGCAAGGCCAAAATATAACCAAAGACCTTTGTTAAAAAGACTGTAGCAAGAAAAATCAAGTCATTAAGACTAGGGCACAAGCTAAAACTTTTGAAACCATAAATAGAAAGGGAAGTTGTGGTGAAATGTTTAAGACCATTGCATACTCATGTTAGACTACCTAGTTTATCTTAAATAGCAGTTTTTATGTAAACCAAACCCAAGTCACCTTCCCAGTTTCCTATTCATGACGTCTCATAATCAAGTGTCAGTTCTTAGGGCTTCATGTTACTGACTGTAATCTCCCCAATTAGGAGAGCCCAAATTTTACCCTAGATTATAGTTTCTATATAAAAACAACTAGGGGTTTTAGGGTACCTTTTATGCTTCGATTGAGATCCTGCAAGAAAGTTAGGAAACACTATAATCATAATTCATTACTATGCCATTCTTGAGTTAGAAATAAACATATGTCTATTCTTAAGCATTAAAAGAAGGTTTGCCTCCACAAAAAACCTTTACCAACAAACAAATTGGAAATTAGCAACAATCCTAACCTTTAATCAACTACTAACATTGCCAAAATCAGTTTCTAACACTCATCTAGTACCAACTAACCACACTGGTGTGCCTGTGGAATAGATAGCCTACTTAGGACCAAAACAGGAGTATTGTGCATAAATTTGCCAGCTCCAATAGCGCATTAATACCCGTGTGGGATAAACCGAGTAGGTTATAAAACTGTTGAGAGTGTTAAGCTTTGTTCCCCAAGTCACCAACCAAACATTCCACGCAACCCAAAACCCTCACCACCCATTAATACTTTCAATGATTGGCATTCTAGAGGCCTAGGTAGGAAAAAATGTTGGCTCCACCACATGAGAACTTGACCTCAGCTTGTCCTCCTATTGACAACTACCACAAAAGATTATATGGTTTGTGGAATTGACATCTAGCAAAAGACTCATATGCACACGTGTACTTGCCTCATCCCTCTACCACCAGAACTTGTGGATGACACCAATATTAGTAGACCAATCTATCTCAACACACCTGCATTAGACATTAAACCAGCAATCATCACAAGTAGGTCATGTCTGTCACCACCAACCTTATATAACACGGATCAGTCCTCAAGGCATAATTTTGCCCAATGCCCTTGTAGGCATATTGACACCAATATTAGTAGACCCTATCTCGACACACCTGCATTAGGCATTAAACCAGCAATCATCACAAGTGGGTCATGTCTGCCACCACCAACCTTGCATGACAGGGATCAGTCCTCAAAGCACAATTTTGCCAAATGTCCTTGTAGGCAGATCTGTGAGCATGATCCCTGAGCTCAATAGCCTATCCCTATGTTACATGGGTGACAACATGCCTACACAAGGGGACCAAACAACATGAATCTTCTCTGCTTAAAATCCAATAGCATGCATGAGCGCATGAGCAATTGCCCAAGTGGTTAATGTTTAAAAGGCTAAAAAGTGATTGTGAATTGCAATCAAACCCTTTGCACCTAAAATTATAATTACATTTCCCAATCATCTAGAAACCTTTTCCGAGAAAACTATTTTGCATCATTATTTCCCCATGCTCTTCAAAATGTGGTCAAAGTTGTAGTTTTCCAAGTTCCCGAGCAAGTCATAACCGAAAACTACTTATCAAACAACAATATATGAACACCTATTTCCGAAGTGTTCTTTTGCATTGTATTTGATTTTTTCACATCGCTTGAATTCATTTTTCCAATACCTTATATCAAAACAGAATCAAATTTGTAGGTAAATGGCCTAGCAAGCTCCAAATTCTTCACATGGAAGGAACACAAGTTCAAACATTCCTTACAGGTAAAGGGTTTTTCAACTTACCAAAAGAAATCAAGTGAAAGATATAGTCCTGAAAAGAAAGCTTCAAATCTCAATTTTTGCAACAAGGCAAGGAGCTTCTCAATGTGTCTGTTTCAAAAGATATGAAATTTCACAATTATCAAATACACAGCTTCGCATTTTTCAAGACCGTTTACAGTCTATCAGGTATTTTGTGTCGCAACTAGTAGATAAAGTTCACCCACTCTAACACTTGCTTAGAAAGGACACCAAGTTCAGATGGGATTGCCTATGTCAGAAAGAATTTGAACAAGTCAAGGTATACCTAGCTAATCCACTAGTCCTATCTCCTTCAGTCACAGGATGACCATTAATTCTTCACATCTATGCTACTACAGTTGCACTGGGTGCTCTTTTAGCATAACCAGATGACAATGGCAATGAATAGGCTATTTGTTATCTCAGTCAAACACTAGTTGGCTATGAGTTGAACTACACTGCGAATGAGAGAGCTTGCTTCGTTGTGGTTTTTTGCACACAGAAACTATGCCATTACATGCTTAATCATACTACAAAACTCATTGCTAAGGTATATCCTCTTAAATATTTGTTATCCAAAGGGGCACTCACTGGTCGCATTGCAAACTGGGTGCAGATTACTATAGGAATGCATCTTATCAGTCAAACAAAATTACTAGTGGTTGAGCCACTTTCTATTGAAGCACCATCAAGTGCACCTGTAGCAACATTACATCAAGCAACAACAGAGGAAGAAGTTAAAATAACTCATGTTCAGACAACTTCATAGTCAGTAGCTACAAGAAGATTAAATATAATTTCAACATCTATGACAAAAAGAAAACTATCAATGATTATGAAAACAAAGATTAAATAAGAAAAATAAGAGAAATCACCTAAGAGGGAAAAGATACTCAAGGAGATGGATCAAGGCTCTAAACCAAAGAAACAAAAGATTGAAATTATAATGAAAGTTATGATAAAGCAAGAAGGAAAAGAAGCATTAGAAAAAGTGGCACCTAAGATGAGAGGGAAAATATCCAAGCCACAAGAAAAACCTAAAAAACAGTTCTGGAAATAAGAGAAAGGGATGGAAACCTGAGTTAGGAAGAATAAATAATATGATAATGATTGATGGAAATATTGACTAGTATGAAAGCAAAGATGTTAGCCAAATACAAATAGAGCTTGGTCCTCTCAGAGGAATAAAGATTGTTTGAAGCAACAATTATTGGCCTTAACAGATCAACGTTTTGGTTTAGCTTTGCACCTAGCAACTTGATCATACCAATATGGCCTACCAATAAAAAAGGCACAAAGTTCCCAACGATGTCACATCACAAAAACGAGAATATCTAAGATACAATACTCAAATGGGCATTATCAAGTTATCTTGAGCTCTTAAGCCAACCAAAACCATTGAAGCAATTGATCATTAGTGTGTGCTTGCGATGTGAGGCATTGACCTTTTATGATGTCTTCTGCAATGACGTTCTTGTGGCTTCCAATGCCAATGATGACATGGAACAATTGACCCATTCACAACACTTATTGAGAAAGATGCTCTCATTTTCCAACATCAATGGGCGTTGATTGGGCACAAATATTTGAGCATGTTAGAACAACAAGATCAATGTTTTCCTCTTTCTCAACTGCAAGCTTCTATGTTTATGCAAGCAAAGTTCATTGGGCATGGCATACACAGTCATTGTGGATATCAACCTTGTGATGATTGCGCTTCTATTCTTTCCCTTTTTCTTTCTTTGCGATGCCGCCATTTTGGAATAGAATCTCTATGAATAACAATAATAATAAGAGAAAATAAGGTAATTTATCCTTAAAATAATAATATAATATATAAATATAATAATATACTTGAAATTATGATATTTGAAATAATATTATATTAATAAATAAATAATAATAATAAATTTATATACTAAAATCAATATTAAATCTAAAAATAAGAAATAATAAAATAAAAAGTTATTATAACATGTGATATAATTTACTATCAATAAAATAATATTTAGACAAGAATTAAATGATAAAATTATCATTATCCAAGAAATAAATAAAATTAACTACAAGAAATAAAATTGCAAAAAACTATTTTACCTTTCTATATAGGACTTAGTAGTAAATGATAATAAACTTTGAATAACTAAATAATTAATATAATGTAAAATAATATAAACTAACTAAATCTAATGAAAGGTCAAGAGATATTTAAGAAAGAGGTATGACTCCTTCCAAATAAGATATAAAGGGAGAGTTCATTTGGAAGAGGGTAGGAAGAAGAGGAACATGCAGGAGTAAAAGAAGGAATAATGGAAGAGAAAAGTAATATGAAGAAAATAAGTGAATTTTTTGAAAAGGTATCAATGATACAGAAAGGATGTGACTCTTCAAAAGGGTCATAATTATGAATGGTTGTGACTCTTCAAAAAGAGGGTCAATTTTGAAGGGTCAAAAATTCGCTAAAACATGATGAAGAGGTGTGACCTTTCGCTTATATAGGTAGAATAGCACAATCTATTAAGACCATGTGCAATGTATCTATCCTTGGAAATGGCCACTATAAGGTTATACTGAGAAACCATGACAAGTGATAGGTTGGGACATTACAAGTGGTATCAAAGCATAATCATGTCATCCTACGGATGATAATGTAATTCGATCATTAGTGAAAAATCACAAATATGAAGGGCCAAAAAAGGAAGACAAGCCACAACTATGTTGTTTAAGAGATTTGCAATCAATGTCATAGCCACATTATAGAAACAAACAAAGATAAGTTCTCTTCTATAATTATGCATAGTATTATTAAGTTGACTATTAAAATAAATTTTATCATTTTACATAAATTTATATTTATGATGATGCATGCATTACTTGAAGGAGAAATTAACCTCATGAGTAGTATGTCAAGAATATAGGATAGAGGGTTTATGAAGAGAAAGAAACAGTAATATGGTCACAATGAGGAGAAGATACCCAAAATACACTTTTTTTCACAAGGGAGCCTCTTGGAGACTATTTCACGCATTTTTCACACAATAATTCCACCATCCTACATAAGAGTTAGCAATGAGGTTTCGAGGAAGTTCAACCCTAGTAATAACAAATAGTTTAGAGAAAAAATACCAACTTATTGTAAGTAACTTTCTTATGGAATCCACAATCAAGGGAGAACGACTATAACACCCTATTGTAGAACTAGTTAAGGGAAAGACAATAAAGGAACTCTACTACAAATGACTTTCTTATGGAGTCTACAATCAAGGGAGAACTGCTCTAGCACCCTACTATGAGTAGCTTTCCTACGGAGTTTGCAATCATGCGAAAATTGTTACAACGCCCTATTGCAGTGTTAGTTAAGGGAAAGATAGTAGGGGCACCCTATTGTAAATGACTTTCCTATGGGGTCTGTAATCAATAGAGAGCTTCTAGGGAACACTATTGTAGTACTAGTTAAGGGAAAAATAATATAAAAAATAAGCATTCCTCTAAGTAGGCCACCTCATGTGGATGTCTAACACCTTCCATTGAGGCCAAGGGGGAAAAGGTTTTGCTCTTGGGCTTAGAATGGCATTGGCTTGCACTAACTTATCAAGAATCAAATTTTCTTTGAAGCTTATATTTTTTTTTACTTATGTTCACTTGATGGTTGTAGGGTTCATAATCAAAAGCATAAGGAAGAAGTAAATTTCACAAATCATTTTCATAACCCTGGCTCATTGCAAATTATATAATATATGGTTTAATCAAGAATTTTATGTATCTACATCGCGTATGCTTCATGTCTACATGCATTCATGTGTCTACATTGTGTATGTTATGTGTCTTCATGCACTCATATGTCTGCTTCATGTATTCTTTGTGTCTTGATGTGTATACTTTATATTTTCAAGTGAATACTCTATGTCTTTCTCTATAGCTTTGGTAGATCTAGGAAGGATAGAATAACTAAAAGTAAAACCAAAACATATAGATTCACAAGATGGCCTTCAAGAAAGCCTTATAAATCAATCAATCTTTGAATAAACATATATGAAGTTGAGTCTACAACTTATGGAACAAAAGATAAGTTGTGGATGAGACTCAATCTTTTCTTGAGGACAAGCAAAATTTGAGAGGGGAGGACTGTGATGTCCCCATTTTGGAAAGAATCTCCGAGAAAAACAATAATATTAATAATAATAATAATAAGAGAAAATGAGGTAATCTATTCTTAAAATAATATAATACATATATAATATATGCTTGAAATATTTTTTATATTTGAAATAATATTATATTAATAAATAAATAATGATAATAAATTTCTAAGTTACCATAGTTCATCCCTAGACCCCTTGGACCTGCAGAGTTCGAGCTGGTTTGATATTTGTGTCTAATTCATAGTCCGGTTCAGGTAGGGTTCCAATTTTTGCCTGCTGGTTTGAACACAGTTCGAACCACATGCTTTTTGGGCCCCACGGATGGCAATGAAGTGTTTTTTTTTTTTTTTTGCAAAATTTATTAAGTTTTCGGTGTCCACAACCCTAAAAGGTTGTTATGAAATGCTTTTGGTGGCCTCTCATTATCATTATCATTGTCATTTTTTGAAGAATTTGATGCCAATACCATTGTTGTTGCTGCTGATCCCATTGATATTAGATTGCTAAGTCAACAAATGCCAAGGAAGAAGAAGATGAAGAAGATGAATATGAAGAAGAAGAAGAAGAAGATGATGATGATGATGAAGATGATGAAGAAGAAGATGAAGATGAAGATTGACGAGCTAAAAATATTAATAGATTTTTATTCCATTAGTTGAACAATGAACGTGAAACAATGATACTTGAACTTGATGCTATGATTTATTTTTAATGTTTTGAGTCTTTGATACTTGAACTTGATGGTATGATTTATTTATAATGTTCTTTGATGTTGAACTATATGATGGTATGATCACCATGATTACAAGTTTATGGTGTATTTGTTGTTTAAATGTGATTATGCTACTTTGCTACATTCTAATTTTAACTCATGCTCCATTAATATGAGTGTGTGTATATTTTACATGTTTTTGTACCCTAACAAACCGAAACCCCTTTCCAAAATTTTCACGAACTTGCGAATCGGTTCTCGAACTTCAAACTTGGAACTAAACCCGAACCAATAACTTAGATAAATTTACATACTAAAATCAATATTAAATCTAAAAATAACAAATAACAAAATAAAAATTATTATAATAACATATGATATAATTTATTATCAATAAAATAAGATTTATAAATAAATAATAAAATTATCATTAATGAAGAAATATATAAAATTAACTACAAAAAATACTATAGTAAAAAACTATTTTACCTTTCTAAAAAGGAATAGTAATAAATGAGAATAAACTTTGAATAAGTAAATAATTAATATAATATAAAATAATATAACCTAACTAAATCTAATGAAAAGTCAAGAGATATTTAAGAAAGAGATCTAACTCCTTCCAAATAAGATATAAAAGGGAGGAGAGTTCATTTGGAAGAGGGAAGGAAGAAGAGGAAAATATAGGAGTAAAAGAAAGAATAATGGAAGAGGAAATTAATATGAAGAAAATAAGGAAGTGAATTTTTTCAAAAGGTATCAATGATACTCAAAGGATGTGACTCTTCAAAAGGGCCATAATTATGAATGGTTGTGACTCTTAAAAAAGAGGGTTGAAAATTCTCTGAAACATGATGAAGAGAAGAGACCTTTCACTTATATAGGTAGATTAACACAATCTATTAAGACCATATGAAATGTATCTATTCTTGGAATCGGCCAATATATAGTTGTATCGGGAAACCATGACAAGTGATAGGACGGGGACATTATATTCTTCGAGTCGAAGCTTTTGGTTGCAAGATTTTGTAAGGCTTACGCAATACTTGCCTGTTACCAAGTTCTAGTGCATTGCAAACTTCATTATTTCCTGAAGATTTATGTTTTTGTGAGGGACCAGAGGAGGCTTTCAATCATTCTTCTTTTTCTTGCCTTGTTTCTCAGCAATGAGAGGTGGTTGATAGGATTCCATCAATATTTCTCATGTGGGAACTCTATAAGAGCTTGTATGTATTAGCAAAGGCCACTAATATACTTTAGGATTTTGTGCAAGTCTATTCAGAAAAATCCAAACCCGCATAGAGTTCATGAAGCTTGTTTATGTAATCTAACACTGATAGAGTCCTTGTGTTTCAAAAAATGAAATTTTTCGTACACATCAAAGTAGTGTTTTTGAATATTGATAACTTAGAAGCTCACTGAAATCATATTGTGCGCCACTATATTCAAAATAACTATCCTTCTTCTAATTAAGAAACTTCCACCATTAAACTACATAAGATATCTTCAGAATTGTTGAGCTAATCTTTTTTGTATCTGTGAACTTGTTTAAGGTGTACTAAGCCTCTAGGTATCAAATCCATTAATCCAATGCCTCAATACTATCTTACCTTGATAGAATAAATATCAAGATTAACCATTTACAGACTTTGATAATGAAAAAAAAAGACTACTATGTGTTGCAGATTTTGGTAGTTGAAACACTACGTCAAGGAACTATGAGATAGGTTTTTTCTATATCCCCTGAAAGTTACCAAGACAAGCTTTAGTGTTTCTAATGAAATAGTTTTCTTGTGCAAGAAAACATCTTTGTGTATTGCCTTTTGGGTTATGTGTTTACCCCCTTGAAAACAAGCTCTTGTGCAAAAATAGAGCTTCTTGTCATAAACCTTAGAAATTGATTCCTTAAAAGCCTGCAGTAAACAACTATGAATGTTACATCCCAAAATTTTGACCTAATTTTAAATTTATTCATAGTCGTTAGACTGAACGGATTTTTCTTTCATAACCATATGAAGTAGGTAGTTATTTATATCCATTGTATTAACTGTTTAATGAAGATGGTCGTTATCCATTATTTGTCATGTGGTGTTTAGCAATTGCTTGATTTTGGAATTATGGTTAATAATTAAATTCTTTTAAATGTTAATATGAAAATTATTATGGAACTTGTTATTATTGGGGAAATATTGCACGAGTGATTGCAGGAGAAGATGAAGGGGGGAGCATTGCTAAATGGGATCAACGGAATGGGATACTAGCTTGATCCAATCAACAGGTTGACAGGTATGACTTTAAATTGCTTTGGTAAGGACCTAGCGACTTGAACTTCAGGATACAATTGAAGGACCCACATGAGCTATTAAGTAAACATTTTAAAACATAAAATAATTTAATTAAAATATAATACATACCTCAAAGGATTTTGATTGATCTTTCCACCAAATAATTATAATTAATAGCTATGTACGCACACATAGATATAAGAATAAAGTGACACCATAATATTGTTATTTCTTTTATAATAGTATGATGTCACCTCCTAATTATATCTACGTACATATAAATAGATATAAACCATAATTATTTTTGATTTATAACCTTTAAATCTTTTTCCATCTTTATTTCATTCTTTTTGATAGAAAACCGAATGACACTTGGCATATTTAATTGGCGTCCAAGAGCCAAGACTCTTTTTCTTATGTTACGGGTTCTTGGAAGCCAAAGAGTCATTTAACCTTTAAAATATCATGAGGTCAAGAGAGACGGAGTATATACAAAATCA
The DNA here is from genome assembly GCA_028749045.1 of Cupressus sempervirens. Lineage (NCBI taxonomy): Eukaryota > Viridiplantae > Streptophyta > Pinopsida > Cupressales > Cupressaceae > Cupressus > Cupressus sempervirens. The sequence continues at coordinate 636,033,878 of CM053793.1, forward strand.
TATTTCCGATTTCCTTTCTCATTTCCGACTTCCATCTACCACCCTATACCTCTGCAAATACCATCTGAAATCTCTGCATCTATAACATTGCCAATCTCTTTTCTGCCTTGTATTAATCTTCTTGTTGAAGACGTGATATATTTCACTGGATTTTGTGCCTGAAGATCAATTTGGGGAAGAGTTGAATCATACCGTCTAGCTAGACTCCTATCTTTCCAGATTATATCAAGTTATGTGGTCAATCATGTTCCAAGCATTGTTGTATATTTCTTTATCAATTATTATTGAAATCCGATTACCATAGTAGTAAACTGTAGTTATATTCATCATAAGAATCATCAGTTAGTTCCTCTTTATAAAGAGTTATTTATGATGTTATGAAATCATGATTTAAATATGCCACTGGAAATCAAAATCAAATGATATTTCTGCAAGTCTTAAAGAACATATTCTTTCAAATCACAAATTGTGATAAGCTGGAAACATATAATATTTATGAATCAGTTGAAAATCAATGGACAGAACCGATTGCTCTAAGATTCCGGGCACCTAGGACTCACCGGCTGTATAGCTATGGAAAAGGTGAAGTAGTGAGATGGAATCTACTATGACATGGTAATAAAGTCGGATATGATACAATAAATCTAAATAATTTTATAGCTCATGCTCGTCCATATAGTTGTATCCCCTTTGTCAAGTCGAGCGGTGGTGATCGGGTCATTAAACCCATTAGAAAACCTTGGCCAAGGTTGTTTAAAGGCATGTTTGCCATCTATGATCACTTGATGTAAGTGGAGCCAGTTATTCAGACATGACCATCCATAACTGTGCGGACAATCTAAACACCGGAATGCTCAAGTGGCTGGACTAAAAGTATCCCAAGCCTGATCCCGAGGTAGGGAGGGCCTTACTACTTCAATAGATTGTGTGAGGATAAGTATGATCCGAGGTTGGGAGGTTAAGCCTAAGTCAATACTTCTCCTCTTACCGAAAGCCGAGGCTTGCACAACCAACTAAAGACTCACCGGATATTACTTGTATGTTCTTCTTCTTTTTATGTTAAGCATTTACTTTACTTGTATGTAGGGAAAGATAGTAAATCATATTCCAGTTATTTCAGTTAATCGTTAATATAGTTATGTCAGATGATCATTGTTACCGTTATTTTCAGTTAATCGTTAATATAGTTATTTCAGATGATCAATGTTATAGTTATTTTCAATTAATCGTTATTATAGTTATTACAGTTGATCATTGATACAGTTATTTCAGTTAATCGTTAATAGAGTTATTTCAAATGATCATTGATACAGTTACTTCAGTTAATCATTTTTATTATTTCAGTTAATCGTTGGTAGTTAAAAGCAGTTAATGTCTAATGAAACGGAATTCAGTTGTGGAAAACTCTTTATCGATCGTCTTTATTTTGTTATTAAAAACCGTTTGTTACAAGGAATGCCATGTCAATGGGTAGTGTTCTAAAACCAATACTTCATCGTAAGATCAAGAGTTGCACAAAGGATAATCCGCAAACGAAGAAATAATTCAATTTAATTAATTAGAAATGTAAAGTTTCTGCAAATACTGTACTAAAACTCAGACTTCTATGATATCCTTTGATTGCTAAATATGATCTCCTTAATATTCTGAAGTAAGGAGTTATCAGAATGTTGAATGTTGTTCTGAATTTTATTTATTTCTGCAATATATTCATATAGGTATTATTGCTTGAGGGAGCAGACTTGTGTTTATTGTGTTCTCTCAAACTACAATAAAACCTACCCTTTATATCAAGACCAAAGGGCATGTCCCTTAAAGGGACATGACCCTATCTAGGTCGGCCAAACACCTCTTGTAGAAATCGGTGCCTAGAAGTAAATAATACAAAGTTTAACAAACATAACCATTTGTTATAGTTAGTACACAATATAATTTCTGCCAAGGATCGCCGCCCATTCTAATATCAAATCTAGTGTATATATATGCCATCTATGATATAATAGGTGAAGATTCAGGTGCGGTCTGCACTTCTCAGACCAGTATAATTATCATGATTAATATTTAACAAGGAACTTGTGTTGAAGATACAACAAAAATGATAGAAAAAATGTAGAATCACCATTGCATATTCGACAAGAAGAATGAATAGAAATGAGATATAGTACATGAGATTGCAATGCTAGATTGCATTGAGAATGCATACAAATGAACTGTGTAGCCGACATGAATCTTCCAATATTATACCTTGATACATTTAAATCAAGGAGATGACAGAAAATAAAATTACAAGAATGGATGGCTATAGAGACCAATAAGTTCCAACCATTTCAACTTCATTGGCCATGGCTGGATCAAGAATATGAAGCCCTGTTGCACAACATGGACCCAATTAATGATGTAGTTTTCTCTTGTGCATGTAGATCCTGGCATGGTGATGTGCTTTATGCAGTGTTGCTCGCAGCAAGCACAAAGATGCAGTGTGTACGGTAAGACTATTATTCCTTTATGCAATTAACAATGGAAATTGCAAAATGAAGCAAGTTGTCAGAGACCCAAATCCACCTCAGCAATGGTCAATCCTGACTCAAAGCTGTTGCACTTGGAACATTAAGCCTGAATCTGACAGCATCCTCCTCTAATTTAACATCATAAGATCATTATGCCCCTCGTTCAAATAATACTAGAAATACCTTAATAAGCAGTATTTAAATTCTATGTACATGAAATAATAAAACATATAGAATTTAACACCATTAGTTACTTTAAAGCATAGCTCAACCTCAACCTGACACCATAGCTAACCATTGTCTTATGTTACACAGGGCAAGAAGTTGACGGTGACTTTCAGATCACACTCTGTCGTAGAGAATAATTGTTCTCCAAAATCAATCTGACACTAGAGCCTTGATAACATTATATAGGAAATTGTGGAAACACTTTGATATTTACCCTATGTCAAAAGGGTGGGTAATGGAGTTTCTAACAAGCTAGGCAATTTAAGTGTAACTAATAACAAGAGTTGAGATGTTTTTTATTCTAATACACTACTGTCAAAGGCCCCACTCATTCTTACAAAAATACTGGAAGCAATTTTTCTGGAGGTGTTGTTATTATCTTATTATTTTGGATTGCAGAAACTCTAGGTTTTGGATCACAACCCTATAACTAATGCATTGGTATTTTTGTTTATATTTCCCAAATATAAATTAGTCTATTAAGTTAGGATTTTCCAGGGTTTTCCATAATAAGCACCCCCATACTAATCTCATATCATCAACCCCCCACCCCATTTGATCAGCTTGGCAATATTAAGATGTATAAATAAAAGGAACCTTCTTAATAAATTCTTAAAATCTCTTCACTGTTTTTCTAGTCAGTATTCTCTTTCTGTAGACGAAATGGCCCTAACATTTTATTGCATCTCTACTCTGTTTTCACTACCAGCATTCTTTACACCATAGCATCTTCTGCTTGAGTAGTGGATTCAGTATTTCTTAGTTGAGTTTACCAACAACTACAACCAGTAGTCTCAAGACTTAGGACCCCACCACCAGCCACCTCCAATATAGACGCCACCAACAATAAAAGCTTTCCAGCTCCAATGTCCTATTTTGCCTCCATATTTCAGATTTTTAATGACTTTTTACAAGAAACTACATTTTTCCTGCCTTGCTAGATTTGAAGTGTGACACAAACTCTTTTCTTTGTCATACTCATTGTAATTCTTTCTTTGGTGAGCTCTTCATAATATTTTAAGGCATTAAAAATCTCAGACTTCCTAATACAAAATCATTTCATGTCTGTCATTTTATGTAATTAAAGGTTTATATGGAAAGGCCTTGCAATAATTCTTCCATTTGTCACATCACACGGTGAAATGTAAAGTTCAACATTTTAGAGCTGTAATTTCATCTCTCTCATTATTTTGGGCAAGAGATCTGTTGTAAAATATTCAGAGACAGATTTTACAACCTCCAGGAATACTCCATTTGAGGCTTCCAGAAAGAAGACGAAAAGAAATCCTTTTACTTCCAAACAAAAACACCCTTTTCACAAAACAGAATTTTAAGTCTCAAAAGCCTATCTACCAGAGCAGTGGCGAAGAACTTTGATGCTTTATCTCACTATCAGTATCAGACAAGTTTACAGCTTCATGTTATGGAGCTTTTGCAGAAGACCTCCCAGCTACAGTTGTCGATGAAGCTCTAAACAATGCGTAAAGTTCAAAAACCCATGCAATTAAATTTCCTTCTGCCACCAAAGGTACTAGTAAAAATCTTCCTCAATGGCATCTCAAATCCCCATGAGATAGCCCCAGGTAAATTTCAAACTCCTAATTCTTATCAGGCCTCTGTTACTCCTTTGTTTTCTAATGCTAGAATGAGGGATAAGCTCATCCTTAACATCTCTAATCAAAATAATATAATGCATAGCCATTCTTATTCAGTTGAATTGCATTTATAAACCAGAAGGCATAAAGCTCAGCCACAATTCAGAACTGCAACAAATGCATAGCCTACCCCTACAGTTACTGAATACTACTTTCAACAAGAAACACATGCCACGCCCCTAGCAATACCTTCTTTGTGCCTGCTACAAGTACTCCACATGAATAGCAGCCTCAACCCAATTTGGCTATCATATGCCAATTCCTCCAATCCAGTAAACAAGCATAACAAAGGACTACTACTCTCAAGAAAATTGACTTCCCCTCAAACCAAAAATCCACCTTTCAACCTGTTGCATGGCAACCTCAATGCATTTTGAAGACCAATGTAACCCGTTGCTAAATTGTGAATCATAACACGAGTGTTTTTCACCAAAATTTTAATGAGAATCATGTAAATTTTAACCAGAGTTTTAATGATAGTCATGCTACTGCTATTCAAACTTGATAATATGTATACAGAGCTCATAGACCTTCTTCAGCAAAATCTGAATAGAAGCATGCTGAATCATCTAAACAAAGGAAAACACTTGTTGGCAACCACAAAACTGAAGCTGATACATTACGAGCAGTTTTGAAAAAACTAAAAAGCCCAAAAAGCCCTGTTTCTGTTTCAGGAACCTCTTCAAATATAGTTATTAGAGAACAAAGCAATGCCATGCTCTAGCCTGCCAATGTTGCTCATCCAATCAAACCATAGAAGCTGAGTATCCTGAAGCTGATGTAATGATATCAATTGTCCAGTGTAGAGATCCATTACATGAGTTCTAATCTTAACATTGTAATCCACTTCCAGGACAGGTTTGCTTGCTCCCAGAAGCTTTCAGGTTTTATCTTGCTGTTATTCTCAGTTAATATTTTTAGGAATGACCAATTCAATGCAAAACTGCTACTCTAGCAAAACAGTTTTCTGTTTTGTGCTCCTTTTATCTGTATTAAAAACCTATCTTCAATCAAAACAATCAAAAAAAAAAAACTCTACATTTTTTATTGCCATTTGTCAATCTCGGATTAAAATTTGGAGACAACAAATAAATCTTCCTAATACACATCAAAATTTGGCTACAAACCGCTCGTAATGCAGTGCAACACTATAAAATACAACAGAGTCTAGACTTACCATTGGATTTCCATCCAAACTTCTTTTGGCATTTGAATAAGATAACAAGAAAGTTTTCAATCCCCAAGGAACACTGCAAAAGCAATGTTTAATTAATTAAAGAGCAACAAGTCAAAACCAATCAAACAGTATAAAGTGACAAGGAAGTGGTATAAGCATACCATACCAAACAGCATATACTATTTTATAATGGCAAACTTACGATAAAGGGAAGAAAATATCTATCTAATACTCATATATTGGATCCTGCAAGCATGAACTTGGTTTCCAGAAGATAAAATATCGATATTTTAGAAACCTAAAAACTCAATAGCAAACCTTTGTGATTGAGGTCTCTTGCTCTCTCTTTCATCCTGATTTGTCTTCCCTGACTTCCCACATTCACTTTTAGGGCTGTCCTGTTGAGATTTAGAAGACTGAAAACAGTCATCTACAAATCCTTAAACACAGTCTTGTCTATAAACAAATCCTTACACCTTCAAGCTATAGTCATGCAAACATTCTCAGTTTTTGCTAGGGATCTCATCATGCTTAAGTAAGCAGCCTCTACCACTGAAAGGATAGAATGAACACTCCCATACATATGTACAGTTCTCTATTTGCAAAGAACAAACTGAAGAAAGAAATTACATTAATGCCCCTAGATTCCCAAAGTAGATCAATGGGCTTCAAAACATGTACTCAGTTACTATAGAGAAGTAGCAGGGTAAAAAGGGCTTAAATTATCTGAAATGAAAGACTTCATTGCTAGATTTTACTCTCATGGCCAAACAATAATCTCTCTTAATCGAGGTTATCTTCTCCAAAAATTGTGTGAAAATCCACATAAGGAAGATTGGCTTCTCAAAAGTTAGAACCTGAATGATTTCAGCTCCAGATTATAATACAATAAATAAGCCTTGTAATTTACTAGAGACCTATCATTCCAAACGATTCGGGTGCTCACACAAATAAATTCAAATCTCTTGAGAATATGACATACTCATCTTTTGTCATATCAACAATCTTTACAAAAGCAAAGCCACCAGTATTTGCCATCGGTACACCGATGCAAATTTGAACTTAATAAAATCATTCCTTTCTATAACATCATACACTGACGTATCATTTTCATACATATGCATAGCAACACTATCACTCTTATTCTATTTAAAAAAACACAAATTTAAATATGGAGGAACATTTACTAAATTTAATATCAGCAAGAAAAAAGGTGCATGTCCATGTTCATGTTCAAAGAAACAAGTGAAGTAAAGTTTCAATGGGTCAATTTGCTAGTTTTTTGATATAATAGGAACATTGCAAACAGAAGTTGCAACACTTCAGGAAATGATCCTTCTATGAAGTATACAGGCATCTGTGTGGTGAATGGCTAGCTATCTGTTTCAATAATAAAAACTATATTTGAAAAATCAAAACAATACAGAAAAATTAAATGCCAAAAAATGGTAGAAATGTGTAGCTATTTCATTGTCAGAGGATGCATGGCTAGGTATTCAACAGAAAATTACTCAGCAACACATGGAATGTTTATTTTCTGGTATTAGCAACACAACTTCCTTGTTTTACATGGCAGCATCATTTATAAAACAGAAAATAATATCATCAGATATTTAGAATGGAGATTTTGTTTTTTTATCAAATCATCATTATTAACAAACATATTATATAATCTTTAAGGCTTTAACCATTGGAATCCCCCTTCCATTTTCGCAAAACAATGTCACTAACAACATGCAAACAAAATAAGCTTGTAGATAAAAGACAAATTTAAGGAAATGTGTAAATCATTTGAAATTTCCATTTAAAGTAAAGTGAATTTAAGCCTCAAAACAAATTGACACATAAGGAATAAATGAATAACAGATCCTATAAAGTGAAAAGGTGAACTTTAATGAATATGCATAAGAACTTCAGAGTCCTCAACAGGACAAATAAGTATAAGAAGAGAAAACCTCAGAGAGATGAATCTACAGAGAGAAACACAAATTAACTTGTGATGTGATACAAGTTAGGAAAAAGACGAATCAACCATGAAATAATTAGATCATACTGTTGATAAAGGGGTTACAGTTCTGTTAAATGTGAGTGATGTGAGATGTAGAGGAGGTTATCCCCCTTGCGGAATCCGATCCCCTAACCAACAAGGCCCCGGGTGCAGCATACTCCTAAAACAAAATTCATATATTTGTCATTCTGAATGCTAACCATTTATGATTTATCATTAGGTCATAGGTCCAACAATGAATATTTTAAGCACCTTTTTTCAGGGTGGATTTAGCCCGCGGTTTTGTTAATGATTTAATGTTTTGTATTTTCTATATATTATGCATTTGAGATGTACAGTAATGTATTTTGAGAATCTAATAGCAGATGAGTTGCCTCAAGATGACCATTCGCGATACTCCTATCACTATGAGAAGCTTGCTCTAGAAGTATATTGTAATCTGTTATTGATTTCTGAATAATATATTGGACAACTTTTGAAGTGTGGGGTTTTTCTCCCAAAAAGGTTTCCCCCACATAAATCATTATGTTGTGGTATGCATGTTAATTATATTCATCTCTGTTAAGTTTTTGTAACAGTTATAAGATTCTGAGAAAGATTTTACATAACTCTCCTCTCAAGATTAGTGTAGGAAATTGTTGAGCTAACTTAACTTCCTTCCAATACAAACCTAGAAAAGGTAGCAACCATTTTGGATAGTCCATGTTCTCCAGTTAGAATATTCTTAAACAAATAGTCAACCTACGAAAAGGAATATCCAATGACAATGAAGAAGCTTGGTTATTAAGTGTATATAGTGGTTGGTATGTGCACAAATTTTCTCGGGATACGTATATAATAGCATCAAAATGAAATCAGCCACAATATCATCAATCGGAATGCAAATGTGACTAAGAAAAGAATATGTTTACATTTAAGTCTAAAAAAGACTTCTAGGATAAAGACATAAAACTCATGTCCATTGCTACAATAGAGTATAGTGAAATAAGATGATACAATGGTAATGAAGTCTTAAGCAAATCATCAGTTAGGACAAAAACCAAAATTAAATAACATAATTATTAATATTGAATTGTTTCACATGGAGAGAACAGATAGATTCTTTCCCATGTATTAGGGGTAAAACAGCATTGTCATAACAGAAATAAATTCATAATAAAGCTTCATTTATCAATGCCTTTTCCCTGTATTAACCAATAACAATCATATCTAAGCAATAGCTATCTGACAAATTAATGATAATACGAGGTATGTCAATACATCAAAATATTTTATTTGCATTCATTTTATAAAGGACTGACATCAAAACATCTTCACAAATCCCTACAAAGGCAAAGACAACAGTCACATGACAGATGTGGATAGAGGAAAAGGACCCAACATGGCTGAGGAGAAAAAGTGCAGTAACGAAGGCAACACAAATTTGAATTTTTTTAACAATGCAAACATGAGAAAATTAGTTATTAAAAGCAGTAAGCTTATTTTTAAATTGCATTGACTAATTTTGGTCACTTGAGGAATTATAGTTTCTTTCTTACATAAATGGGGAATGGTGGACATTTGCTAAAAGTAGACATAATATGTTGCCTGATGATAAAGATCACCTAATTTGAATGGAAGTTTTTGGTTAGCACGACCCTCAGAACACAACCTCCATACTGCACACTAGAATGTAATGATTATACCAAAATTGGAGACTCCTTGATTCTGTAATCCACAATGCTTAAGAAAAAGATTTCTAGATATATTGATATTAAAAGATCTCTAGATAAATTGTAAATATCAAATATCAGCAATCAACATTTCCAACCACAGAATGTGGTTCATAAATCATAATGAGGATGACAAAATGGTTAAGCACAAACTAACCATACAGACCAGACACTATAATCTCAGAAATCATACTTTTTCTGGCAACACATGCTTTTAATTTTAACTATAGATAAGCCAGCATTTAAAAAAGAAAAAGAAACTAAAAATCCACCTGCTGCACTGACGCTGCCTTTGCTCTCAAAGAAGCCTCGAGAAATTCTGCCTCTTTCTTCAATTTCCGAATGCTTTCTAGATCTGTGCAAGCAGCTTCTAAGTGCTCCTTATCAGAATTAGAGCTACAAAGATGGATTTCTTTAAATAATCCTTCTAATTTGTTCAGGGCCTCATCAACATTCTGCAACTCCTGCAACAAGAAATAAGAAAATCAGAAGATATGTTGTGGTACAGAAAAAGAGAATAACTAAAAATGTGAAGCAGCTGAGACTCTCAAAAGACCTGTGAAAAACTAGAGGTAGCCTCCTAGTGACCAACACTTATGGATTATCTTGACCTCAACTCTCCTAAAACCTTCAAAAAGCATTGTCTAACACCCCCAATGGAAGCCAAACACAGTATTATATATGAATATACAAAGCAAACAAAATGGGAAAGTGAAAACTTGCAGAGAACAACATTTTCTTTGAAATTGTTGGGACTCAAAAAGACCTACATGGCATTGAAACATTTACTTATTGACTGAGAGTGTAGAACAAAGAGATTTTTACTCACTCTTGCTGGAGTTCCACCCTTCAAGTGTTGAGGAAATGGATGGTGACAATGGAAGGAAAAAAATTTGAAGCAAACCCAAAATTATATTCATCAAAGTGAGATTCAAAGTACATATTCATCAACAATGTATAAGCATTCAGTTAGCTTCAGGATGACTGTTCAAATTCTAGAAGGAAACAAATATTTGTAATACTAATAATAATATCTTTTTATACTTTTTCACTAACTTAAAATTACATAAATAGTACTATATACCCCCTTAATCTGAACTTATCTATTTTTTTCTCTTAAAAGCGTTTCCAACAGCACATCAACTGGTTGCTCTACAATTGGACAATATAAGAATTTAACAGTGTCATTTCTCACATAATGCTGAATTAAATGGAATTCAGTGTTGATGTGCTTAATTAGGTCATCAAATTTAAAGATTTGTTGCCATTTTGACTACAGAAGTGTTGTTGATGATGAGTGATGTTGATCAAACATGTTTCCTACAAATCTTGAAGAATCCTTATGAGCCAGAATATTCACTGGGTGGCTCCTAAAGCTTCCATATATTCTACATGTTACATCCCAATTTTTGACCTAGTTTGAAATATAGCCGTTGAGGTTCACATGAAGTCAGTTGGCAGTTTAATTTGATATAATCTGACAAAATGGTAAGATAGTCATTATGATTTCAAGTGAAGATGACATGTTAGTTGATCGTTAATCCTAAATTCATAGAATTAAGATGAAAGGTTAACTGATATTATTATTTATAATTTATAATTTAATTACAGAGAAATTCCTTGCGGGGAGCATGTCGAACGGGTGGAAGCATTGTCAGAAAAGAATTAGGCAGGGCATCACCATCACTGGGCAGACAGGTAGAGGACCTAGCAACTTGGAACAAAATACATCTGTGGAATCGCATGAGTTATTTTAATAAATAGTTTCATTAAAATAATTGAGTTATTTAATAAATAATTTAATTAAAATAATTAAATTATTTATAAAACGTATCTTAAAGGATTTTAAATTATCTTTTGTCATAGTATTTTTAATAATTGTTTATAAATGTTCATTTAAATATAACCATGATTTGGCACCATTATCATTTAATAATTTAATAGTTGTACTTTATGATAATGTTCGGATTATAATAATTGTATTATTATAATCTTCGAAATTTAATTTTTCGATTCTTTCCAAATTCTTATTCTTTTCTTTTTAGTCAATTTAATATTTTGGTATCCAAATAGTCATCTTGGTTTTCGTAGGGGTTTTCTTGTAACCGATGGAAGCCGTAAGAACATTTAATATATTTATTGAAACCTTTATCATGCATGGGCAGTCGTCCTTGTTCTCGGCATTCACCATGAGCCTTTGGCGTTCTCCTCTTTCCTATACACTTCAACATAACTCGGCAACATATTCTCTTAGCCTTTGGTGTCCATTACTGTCCCTAGTCGTGCAAGCCATAGCATATCCGAAACCTTCAACCAGCATACAAAACCCATTGTGGAGAATACAGCAAGTATTTTACAGAGTAATTCAGCGAGAGCTTATAGTGGCGGATTGGAGAACTTTTTCCAGAATCCGAGTCATATTATCACAGGGCCAAGTCGCATAAGACATCCTTTGTATTTAAGGAAAACGTTTTCACTTCCTTTTCTTGTTTGATATTAACTATGCAAATACACCTGTAGGTAAACGTACAGGATTCCTCATACATCTTGGCAAATATTTTTGTTTCTTTGTGTCATCGAACTGAGCATAGAACCAATCGAATTTCATTTCCAGTTTGTCTTTATTTCTTGCTGTGATATAAGTCCAGAAAGAAGTTGTTCATATTAATTCTTTCAAATTCATTATAACCTGTAGAAGATCAGTCGATTACTTTAGCCTTATTTTCTATTCAAATCAATAACTGCATGATACCCAAATAGACAACTTCTCTTAAATTTCTTTTATCTTAAAAGACCATCTTCTTGGATAGCATATATCATGCAATTTGAAATCATGTTTAAATCAAAGATAAGTTAATAAATCAGAGTTTTTCAACAAATGTACAAAATGAATACCAATCGACCATGGTAAGAAAAATGAGGCAAGTCATTATAAGACAATAATCTTTAAAGTTTTGATGCAGGAAAGAGATGACTTCTTTTTCAGTTTGCCTTTAAAATTATTAGTAATGCAAGACAATGTGTAAAGCCAGCTATAATCCTTTCAAGTAACAAGTGAGTCGTTTCTCTTAATCTGTCATAACCTTTTGGAAAAACATAATTTAGATAATAAGTCGGATGCCCCCCTTGTTCTGAATTAAGCATGCTGATTTTCTTTATAGGAGAGAAGATAAATTTCTCTGAATTCTTTATGATTCAAGTCAAAAATGTATCATTCCAGTTTAGAACTTTTACAACCTCATTTGTATACACAAATATCTAATTAAGTGAACACCAAGGATTTCACTAGGCGAAATGCCGGAATATATATGGTGAAGAAGGTGCGAAGTACCATAGTAAATTAATATGTTAACACCAGGGAGTCACCGATTTGATGGCCTAGGAAAGGTGAAGAGGTGCAGAAATCAAGATTGTCATCAGAATAAGATAAAATATGATAAATAATAACATTAGCTCATGCATGTTTCATTCATGAAAAATGTTGTCAAATTGTTGAGATCTTTAAGTGAAATTCTATAATAATCAAATCTGTATCAGTTAAGATATTTCAATATTTATCATTTAAAATTAAATAATAGCTCATGCACATTCCTGTTACTGTGATCTCCTTCTACCGAGTCATGTGGTGAGTTAAATTATCAGGAAGCCCAGTGGATGGCAAGATGACCCCTGTCAATTCCGAGTAGGGAGGGCCTTTCTCGTCAGAGATCATGTGGGGATAAGTTGTGGTCCAAGGTTGGGTGGTAAAGCCCCTGATAATGTTTCACCTCTCTCAAGATGTCGGATAGGCGTCAGATAGAGATAAGCTATGCATTCATATGTTTATTTGAATCAGGTAATATCATTATTATTTATGAAGAGGTAAGATTAAATTGAGTGGATTTCATTCTTACTGTTGTTTACATCTAGACCTAAGAGATAGATTAATGGATTGTTTTTCATTTAAATGTATATCGACCATAAGTATATTCTGACCTTGAGTTACTGTCACAGTGAAACATTCGAAAGGAAAAGAGATCTGAAGCCCTAAATTGAATCCGTAGTCGCGGAAGCCCTAAATTGAATCCATGGTCGCGGAAGCTCTAAGTGGTAAAGCGGTATCAGAAGCCCTAAATGAACCGCTAGTAATTGACACCCTAATTGGTACAGTGATTTGTGATGCCCTAATTTAAATTATAGTGGTATTTAGTTGTAATCATCATATGATTTTTGAGATGGTGATTTTTAGATGATAGAAGACTTGTGAAGTTGTTATAGTGTATTTGTGGACTAACCCAGTGGTTGCAGAGACATCTTTAGTTGATTTTCAGTCTCAGTTTTTCGAGGTATGTGATTTCAATTTCTGAAGTAATTTCATTTAATGATATTTCAAGTTTTTAGTTAAGAAATTTTGTCTAACTGATTTTAACGGTAGATCTTATTCACATGAACATGAATGATATAACTGTCTTCCTATGAAACGAAATAATAACTGTATTCTTTGAGTATGTTAAATGTTAATTTAGACCCAGGAAAACCAGATGTTACACTGCACTAGTTGAAACAATAGTTGGCATCAACTGCTTCTTTGACTTCCAATTGCTTCACCCACAAAATCTGAATCTAAATATCCTGCAAGTTCGTAATCTTCTACCTCAAAGAATTCCAGCCCAAAATTATGGGTTCCCTTCATCAAAGAATTCCCTTTGCTACTATCAAATGAGTTTCACTTAGTTGTTGCACAAACCAAAAGAGAATGCAAATAGAAAAATAACTCTCTAGTCTAGTTTTGGCTACATAGATCAAACCTCCAATGACCTGTCTATACTCAGTTGTATCCCGAAACTCTACAGTATCATCTGATTTCAACTCCTCTTTTTCATCATTTGTTCGATGGGCATGTTGACTGGGTTAAACATTCCAAGCCGTACTGTTGAAAATGTAGATCATAGAGAATGTTGTAAACAAAGTACTTGTGAATATAGATCAAATAACAAAAATTGTATAGTTATGATCATCAAGATACACTACAAATACAAAGTATTATGCAAATGTTCATAAAGTTCTGCATTGTTGCATATCTTCCCCAAACTACACTACAAAAAATGAACTCCCAAGAACTAGTACAAAACTAACAAAAGATTTTCATTACTAAGAATTAATACAAAACTAATAGAGCATTTTCATTGCCAAGTAATTAGGTGACTTTATCGCAGAATGTTAACCTTATTTCCAGAAACCCTTCTGTAGAATCGTAGCATAAAAACCAAGTACACAATAAACATGCTGACCCAAAAATCAAATACATATATTTTAGATGCTTCTCTTATCTTTCAGTGTTGGACTTCTTCCGGCCAAGAAAGGACCCCTAGTCCTTTTCCTTGGCATCTTCTTTCGTGCTTTGTTGCTTTGTTCTATTGTGGACACAATTTGGTGTCTCTGTTGTGGGTGGTTTCCATTGTTTGTAAACTTACAGTCCCTTAGACCCTTGTTGGTCTCTTGTTGGACATTACTAAATTGATCTTATCTTATCTTAGAAAAGAATTCCTGGACCAAGTAGAAGATTGACAAGATGCCCCACAACCCTTGTCAAGATGTAGCTTCCAAGATGAATCCCTTAATTCCCACATTCCACCCTCCTCAAACACTTGAATTACCCGTCTACAAAAATTACTTGCTAGTTGTCAAGCTATGTCTCCATCAAGTTTTCTTATGATCTGCATAAAGGGTATAACGTTCAAGATCCAAAGACTCCCCAACTATCTAGGCAATAACACATATTGAGTTTTATCTACAATAGATCCCTTTTTGCCTTCCAAATTAGGCTTCTTAATATATAGATTTTTCATCACCACCAACATCCAAAGAAAATTACACAAAAGCCAAAAAGAACTTGTGCTTATCATGCTCTATATGTGAGAACTCGTGTCAAGATGTGGAAAATCCTTCAGCTTATAGTGTCTTCCAGCCTCCTCTTTGATTGGATTGCACTTTATCCATTTGATGTTGCATTATACTCTAGAATAGAACAAGCATAAGTCCAAAAAATCCATGTCAAATGCAGCAAAGATGACCCTGAAAAAACAAGTGCTATGTGTAGCCATGACAAATGCCAAAGATTAGTTGTTGGTTTAGTTTGACAATGGACCCATACACTAATTACCCTATATAAATGACAAAAACATTATCTTATACTTCCCAAATGAATATACATGTAGTTTTAAAGGTGTATATAAGACAATAAAAATAGTTTTGCACCCTACACATATAATGTACAAATAAAATTCTCTTAGAAGCCAAACTTGAAACTAGCTATGACTTTGCACTATCCTCCTAATAAACTTCATGTTAATGAGGCTTTGTGAGGTGAGGCTAAAGAAACATAAATATAAAAAACCAAGATTGTTAATGTTTACAGTTTTTGATCTTCTGAACTATTAAAACTACCTTCACAATTATCTAGCAACCAACTTTTCTTTACACACCTGTTTCATCCCTATACTCCATAGATCTGCAAACTACTAAGCTATATTTATCAATAGGACAA
Organism: Cupressus sempervirens; assembly: GCA_028749045.1. Lineage (NCBI taxonomy): Eukaryota > Viridiplantae > Streptophyta > Pinopsida > Cupressales > Cupressaceae > Cupressus > Cupressus sempervirens. The sequence continues at coordinate 636,049,691 of CM053793.1, forward strand.
TTGAAAAGAAATTGTTGCTGACTGCCAACTACCAAAATCGTCAGCTTAGGTGGTTGTTTACAATAAATTAAAAAAGCCTTGCTGTCCTGCATTTTGTCACCACAAAATGTAGGTAACAGTACGAAACTATTTCAACTTAGTTTCGCATTTCTTTGAGATAATTCGCTATTTAATTGGCCAACATTGATCAACCAATCAAACCCAATTAGAATATTGAAGGCTTTCATCAAGTCCTTTCTGTTTTTCGTTTTGTTAAGCCTGCACTAGATTTTTGAAGCCTTAAAAGTCCCTTTCTACATTTTTGAATCTTAGTTTGGTTTGTTTTGATCTTTTTGTATTCTTCAATCTCTTGTTTTCAGTTTTTCCTTTGATTCGATATTTCTTGGGGCTTAATCCGATCTCTCAGACAAAAGTTATATTCAACTGCCCAAAAAGTGGACTCTCTAGACTCATTTGCATAATTTAAAATATTAATGTTATATTTTAATGTTGAGTTGCACTTTCTGAAAAATCTAACTTAAAATGACTTTATGTAATGTTTTTAAGTTACTTTATCACTTTTAAATTATCACTTAAGTGATTTAAGTGACTTTAGTGCACTTTATGTTATAATTTCACGTTCAGTTGTTTTTTGATTTTTCACTTAAGTGACTATAATGCACTTTATGTTATTATTTCATATTCAGTTGCTTTTTGATTTTTCACTTAAGTGACTATAGTGCACTATATAGTCTAATTTAAATGTGAGACTTACATTAATGTTTTTAAAAAAATATCCAAGTAAAATGTTACTTTTAATTTAATACTTACACATCATATATAACCTATATAGTGTAAATATTCTATTTGACCCCTTTAAGTAATATTTGCTCTATAATCAATTAGACATGTGCTGCATTTAAAACTTAAGTAATGCAACCCAACAACATGTCTTCCTAAAAGTGTTACATGCAATTGCATCTCTAGAGTGCGATTGTGGCTTGTTTTTACCCAAAAGCATGTAAGTCAAAGCATTTTTCAAAACATGCAATAACACTTGGAGAGTGCAATTTGCATTTATAGGAAAAAATAAAACATGTCTTTGTACTTGGTGAGTGCGACTTGCTCTTTGGCGGCAAGTGTTTGACTTTGGAAAATAAAAAAGTGTATTTTTAAAACATGCAAAAGGCTTCCTAGAGTCCAATTTGCATGCAAATGAGCATTTCCAGCCAAAAACATTACATGCAAATGCCTCTTGTAGACAAATACTTACATGCAAAAGCCATTTTAAAGGCATAGCCCAAGAGTTACATGTGATAGCATCTATAGAGTGTGATTTGCACTTATACTCACAAGTGCAAGAAAAATAACACATGTTTGCATCTAGAGGGTGTGATTTTTCCTTTGGGAAAAAAAATTGAAGTCTAAGAGCAAAATAAAACATGTTTTTGCACTCTTAGAGTGTGATTTGCCTCAAAATTTTAAGCGAACACCGTTGCAAGCACATTTGTGCCCATATGCATGCAAAATGCTACATGTTATTTGGGCTAAGAGTCCGTTTTTGCATAAAAATGTCCAGAAATAATCATTTCCAACCCATGCATTTGCATTTCTAGGAGGCATTTTGACTACAGAATGCATGTAAATGCATTTGGAGTCCACTTTTTTTACCAAAACAAGCAAAAAAGGCTCAAGTTTATGCATTTCAAGGGCATGTTTTTTCATCAAAACACTCAAATACACGTATTTTGCAAAAAAACGTTTTGCATGTGAGAGAGTCTACAGACCGCAATGTGGATTTGCAAGCCAAAACGCCCATATTATTAGGCTTCCTAAATCCGATTTGCACCAAAAATGTGGAAGAAAGAAGATTGCAACAAACATCTTGATCTTGCATTGAAAGTTTGAATTTTTCAAAGGCTCTTAGTTGTTGCATTCATTTGCACTTAGAGAGTACGATTTTGGAGAAGACTTGTTCATTTCAACTCTCTTTCCTCCATTTTTAGCTCATTGAGCTCCAAGTAAGTAGAACATTTCAACTTTGCTTGCTTTACTACATTATTGGATTCTTTGGCTCGTTTTTCTCTATTTGTTCAAATGCAGCCCATGTCTTTTGCAATTTTTCTTTAAATAAGTGTGAAATCTTCTCATTTGCAAATGTAAAAGCTCTCCCACAGTCCAAAAAAGAAATTGCATGTGAAGGCAACGTTTGTCATGTCTGAGTCAATAGCAAGAGGTATGTTTTTGTTTTGCTCTTAGTTTTTCTTGTTTGTTTGATTGCTTGTTTTGTTTTCTTTTTGGAAGAAAGTTGAAGATTCCTATCCAAGAATGCAAGTGCATATACATGCTTTCACCTTCCATGCCAATCCATGCTTCATCCATTCTCCAACTCATGCAATTACATCCTCCGAACCCAATTACATATTTACCTCAAACAAAAATGATTCATTTTACCATATATAATTACCTATAGAGAACTCGATCACACTTTTAAATACCACATTTGTCATTTTGCACACATTCCTATGCATCCAGCTTGCATTCTTGGCCATATAAATGAAAGGCCATCTTTGCCCTCATGCAATCCATCCTTCTAAGTTCGATTTTAGTCCTTATGTCTAAATACATATGTTTTTCGGATCATTTCCAGCCTTCACATGTGTTCTATGAGTATTTAATCAATAATACGAACACCGTTTTCTTCATAGATCCATCATTGTCAATCAAAGTCCAACACCTTCATGTATCCAATCCCTTCAAACGATGTATTTGCTCTTAGAAATTTCTATGTTGCAACACAAAACATGTCCGCATCATCAAAATTGAAAGGGAAGATGAAATACCAAAATGATAAGAAGTTGGCTCACACGATTGCATCACTCGTTTCATCTCCTCTGGATCAAGCATCAGATATAGAGATTGATCATGTAGACATGGCTAATTTCTTGCAGAGAATCAAAGCTCCTACTAACAAGGAAATGAAATGCATCAAACGAAGAAATACTCATCTCGCGTCTACTTTTCTCATGGCTACCCTGGACCCTAAGTTCGTCTTGGGATGTACTTGACATTTCAGTCCTAAGTCAAAAACAATGAAGAATGCGGATGGCAAGGTCATTATGAGCCTAGATCCGAATGTTATTGAGAAAATCTTCAAACTTCCTCCAAATTCAGAATGCATAGACTTGTATAAGGAAATGTCTCTACAACTGTGGAATCAGAGCAAACTGGATTATCAGAGGAACACAAATGATAAATGGTTGGAGAATGAGAGATCTAATTTCTCCAGATGGCCCAGAACAACACACAGATCTGACTTCAAACTATTAATTAATGATTTGATTACTCTCCTTAGCAGACTCCATGGCCTTAAGGAATCTACTAACTTTGAACCTTGGATGTATAAGTTTATCCTTTAGATCTTTGATGACAAGGAACACATCTACTAGGGAGAGCTTATAAGTACAGCACTATGTGAATAGTTCGTTCATATGGGAACATCAACACCGTTCTACATGAATTCGTACTTGGTCTACATTGTTGCGGCTATGGGAACATTCTCAAGACTTTCCACCAAGGGAGATCGCACTCTAGTTCCTATCTGGAATCATTGTGATCAGAGTACATTGACACAAAACAGAAGGGTTCAAGACGCATTCTTTGGACATTTGAGGTGTCAATTTGACAAAGAGCTTGTAGTCAAGAGAGTATCAGAGGAAGCCTGGCAGAGGGTAAATTGGTTCGATTGCATTTTCTTGCAATTCCCAACTTTCACCTATTTGAGAGTTGGTTATTTTCAAGAACCGTATACCTCGCCAAAATATCCTACTGATAGGAACATTCTAATGGTGTTGACCAGACAACTCATGGAGGTACAATCGTACCAACACACTCAACACAGGCCAGTATTCGGCATTACCATTGCCAAACCCCTCGTAATTGGTCAATATATGCTCAATTCAGTGTATGAAGTGAAAGCTATGAAAGTAGAACTTCAGCTCATTACTCTGAAGAAGTTCAGGCTAGATTTGACTTTGATTACAGAGGGATGCATTCAAAGATCAAATGGGCATTTACCCATGTTCATCGCATAGAGGATGTGTGGATTGACTTATGCGCGGAGATAGACATGATGAAAATGGACTACTACAGGCTTACATTGCAATTGATCGGCAACCTCAACATGGTTGACATCCCGAAAGGCTTTGATATTGAAGATGAAGGCATGATCCTAGATCCGTAGTATATCAAAGCCCAGCTTGGCCCTTCCCCTATTCAGTGGCAACAAAAGGAAGGAAACTTTATCTTTGATAGATTTCAATCTATCTTATTGAATACTAACAAGTGGTTGAAAATCAAAGGTCTCAGGAGAGTACATCCAAAACTCGAGGTAGATTGCAATCACTTTGGACCTATTGGAAAGAAATCTCAAGTGAAGATTACAAAGGATGGTTCATCCTCTTCAAGTCTAGTTAAAACTCTCAAGTTTAAGCTCAAAGGCAATAAAGGATCTAAACCACATTTAGATTCTTCTCAAGTACCCATGCAAGCACAAGAATCAGAGGAAGAATCTGATGAAGAAGATGAAGAGGAAGAGGAAGAGATAATGATCATATCTCCCCCACGACCAACAAATAACCAAGTGTCATCCAGTCATAAGAGACCTTTCTTGGATGTCGTAAATAATGATGTGGATTCATTCTCCATTGTATTCACGTCTACCATTTATGTTTCGGAAGTGAACATGTCGGCATTCCCCATCTCTTCGGCAGCTCCTATCCTCACAACGGAGCAATGTGAGAATTTGGGAAATGTTTTTGATGATTTTTCAACTCTCACAGAAGGTCAAGTTTCCCAACTTGATACCTCAATTGCAGGGTTCAAAATGTTCATGACAAAGTCATCTCAAAGGACACCCATGGTTCCAACTATGCAAACTAAAGCATGTACGATGACAACAAAAATACAATCAAAATCAATGTTTGTTGTACCATTGTTCCAGTTTCAGCAGATTAAGGTTTCAGTCTACCAACATGCTTGGGAAAAATCACCATGAAAAGTAGTACCCCAAGATAATCTCCCTTTCAAGAAGAATAAATCTTAAACGTCAAAAGCCAAGGTTGTTTCAAGAATCGTTGTTGATTCTGAAAAGACTGAATATGCCGAGATATTCACAGTTGGGGTGTTTGCAGGATGCCCAAGATGCACTCGCCAGTTTGTCAAAAAGAAATCACGATCTTTGGGAAAAGAAGAATCAATTGAAGCAGGAGATTGCACGTCTTGGTTATGTCATCCACCAACAATCCTAGCAGCCCATAATCATCACATCTTAGATAGCCTAGATAAATCGAAGAGCCGAGATAGCAAAGTCTTGGTTGGAAGAAGTTATCTTAGAAGGAGCTCAATCCATCAAAGATGCGGTCAAATTTCTTGAATGTATCAGAGGTGTTGAGGAGATACTTCATGACATGATTGCTTCCAATAACCAAGAAACCAATACCTAGATGTCTTGATTTCATGTTATTTTCTACAGATATCCAGGACTCCTGGGTCATAAGGAGCAGGTATTGGGACAACCTTTGACGAAGTTACAGAGAGCCTTGAAAGGCTATCAAGCGATGGAAATGGAGATCATGAACGATCTAGAGCAAATGGGATGCAAGGTCCTTACTGAACATGATAACCTGTTTACTGAAGAAGAAATGACCTCAGGGACACCGGCAGAGTCAATGCTGATTTTGATTCTAAAGAATTCAAATCACATACTATGAACAAGTTTGCTACATACAAGTCTGTGGCGAAACACTTGTGGGATTCTCTTGTAGAGCATTAGAAAGTTTTAAAATCAGCAAATGCAAATGCAATCAGAATTGAAGCCATTTCAAAGACGATGAAGATCCCAAATCTTCCTATGGTTCATGATTGTATTGTCAAATATAAGGCTTTCCTTGACAATCTCAAGGATTGATTCAACTTTCTCTGTCTTCTTTTTTTTAGTGTTTAGTATTTCATCTTTGTAGTTGGGAAGATGAATTGCATGCGATGCAATTGCATATAATTCGACTGCATGTCCTCATGACATGTAATCTTATCATGCAAGCTCTGATACCACTGTAATGAACCTCAATCGATTCTACCTTTAATTCTAGTGGTTTGACATTTTGTCAAACACTTATGATGCAAGCTTTGATACCATTGTAAGGAGCCTTGTTGGCTCATGCTAGAACAATGACGAAGAGTGTTCATTTCAAAAGGAACAAATTCTCCTCCAATGTATGGATCAGGATCAAGCAAACACGATCAAACAACAATTTCATATTAACCCTCATTGCGGCAACTTCTCTACAAAAGCAATTGCAATAAAGATCATGTGTGTTGGATGTTATTAGCCCAACCTATCTATTGACTGCTAAATTTGGTAAGGAAATGTCAGCAAAGTTGATTCTTTGTCAGCAAGGAAAAATATCAGTCATGTCTTGACTCTGAACATGATAAATGAGCCTTTCATTAAGTGGGGCTTTGATTTTATCGCTAGGGTCAATTTAGCATCCAACATTCGGCATAAAATGATCTCCATCACAACATAATACTTCACCAAATGGTCTATAGTAGTCGTATTGAAAGGTGCGACAAAGAACAAGATCCTCAACTTTCTAAGAGAGATAGTAGCAAGGATCGAACAACCCAAACAATTATATCAACAATACCAAAACTTTTCTAAGAGGAAGTAGCAAGGATCGAATAACCCAAACAATTATATCAACAATACCAAAACTTTCCTAGGCTCCATGATATCTGAATTTATACTAAAGAATGGAGTTTTTCCCCAAAGCCTGCTAAAATTACTATCTATGTGAGAAAAGGACTCACTAAGTTAATGAATAAGAGCTTGATTGGATTGATCCAGTGAATTGGCATGGACCATGAAAGGAAGAGATATAAACACTTGTGTGTGGCCCTTTAGGCCGATCAGGTTATCCCTGTGTAGATTTTAAAGACATCCCCATATGAGTTGGTATATGCCAAAGAGGTTGGTTGCCAATCTTCATGGAGCTCCCAACTGTGCAACTACTCAAGTCCCTACAAATTAAGGAAAACGAAGCCATGGAGGTAACGTCATGACTAGTCAAAAGTAGGTAGTCAAAAGATAGTTCAACAAGAACGTGTCCCACCTTGACTTAAAGAAGGGGAATTGGTATTCCAAACGAGTGGTTAAGCTTGAGTAACATGCCAAGTTTGATTCACTACGAAAAAGTCATTTCTACATCAAGCACTATGAGGAGAGAAATGCATTTGAATTAGAAGATTTAGTGAGAAAAGCTCTCAAGACCCTGGCAAATAGGATTCAGCTAAGACACTTTTACTAGTGGTTAGCCTATATGCGCTCATTGTAAATAAGCTAGGGAGCTTTTCCTTTTCCACATCCCTTGTGTTTGCTTCAATAAACGTTTTAAACATAGGCTATTTGTTCCTCTTGCCAAGTATCTCGCCACTATGGCATTCTTTACAAATGCATCATTACTATGCCCCCATAACCACTATCACCATGTTGCATTAATGACAAACCCAATTTCCTCTTCTTTTGTTTGGCATCACATTTCCCAAAAAGGGGATGTATGAGTTGTTTGTACTCTTTTCTTAAAGAATTGTGCTTCCCAAGGAATCAAATCAAACTCAATAAAAGAAATTAGAATCTTTTTCCTTGGCCAATTGTTACCACAAAGAGCACAAGAGAAAAGAATACAAAATGGCCAAAGTGAGGTTGCAACAAGTTATTAAGAGCATAGACTGAGTTTAACGTTAGCTTGTTTTAGAGCAAGCATAAAGCAAAGGCAAGAAAGAAAGCTATTCAAAGTAAGCTAACAATTATAGATCCTAGAGAGGCATCGTCCACAACCAATGAAGACAAGGCAAAACCACAAGGGTTTGAACTCTTTCCTAACTATTCAAACAGCAAAGCATACACATTAACAAAAGTACCAATAAAGCCAATGATGTACAATACAAAGACACTGGAAAGAGTTAAGTGCAGGGACTCTATCTTGGTCTAGGATTTTGTAGATGAAATTTATGACCCCAAGCTGCACAAAAAGACCAAGAGTCTTTGTGTCAAGGGCGCAAGAGGATGCTAAAAGGGTACCAAAAAAGAATTAAAATCTTTAGGTTTTCATCTTTGGGGATGCAATCTTCCACAACTTATGGTTTTCTTTGTGCATCCCTACCCTAAATTGGTTGGTGCATATGCTCAAAAATATAATCCAAATGAAGAGATTATTAAAGGGGAACATCTCAAGGTCATTGTGAGCTCAAATGACATAAGGGCCATGTTGCTCTTGATGTGGGATTTTTATATTCAATTTTCTACACATTATTAAAGATACTTAGGTTATATGGGACATGGTTGATGTGAGGACACGTAGCATAATCCTTTAATTACATGTGTCATTCAAACCCATTTTGGATAGTTGAACATACCACCCTCTTTTGAAATTATTAGACACCTTCCATAACCATTTTCCTATCATTACCTAAGTGGGGCATAACCACGTATTTGGGAGTTTCCAAGTCGATGAAACTCCCATCTGTTCGGGTATTTAGGAGTAATTATCCTTCTTTGGATCAATGATACAAGACCTAGACATAATTCGGTCTCAACGCCTGGGCTTGGCAAAAACTTGCCAAAATGAAAACCCTAAGAAATTCAAAGATTTTTAAGGATTTAAAACTTGATTCTTGCATCCTTTGATAAATAAACCTTAAAGACACAATAATCTTGTCAAAAAGAAGCTAACTTGAAAACATACACAAGTTTACATTGATGACATAAGTATAAATGCAAGTTTTAAGCTGTAGCTAAACAAAATAAGTTGAACTAAATAACACATTAGAAACATATAGTGTCAAACGTTTACAAAATTCATGGAATATGAAATTCATGGCATCGAAAGTTCAATATAGCAAAATAAAAGCTAGAGCCTAGAAGTCTTAAGGCTTAAAGGAACCTATATCAATGATCCGTCAACTCCACAACCTTCTTCCGTCTGCACCTAGGACAGGTCTTGGATAATGTTGCAGACATGATATCCAACACTCTAAAAACTTGAAAGGGACTATACTTTTTTCTTGCAAAACTTCTTGAAAGCACCACTAAAGTTTCACCTTTTTATTAAACGTATTTGTTATTTGGTTCAGTGATGACGAACTTGTAACTTTTTTGTTTCTCCCTTGACTCCACAACACACCTCAACTGACAAAAGTGAAGGTAGTTTACCTAAAGGTACTAAATCTTGTAGTAATTAGGAGATTTTTGGTTGAGTGGCACCCCTTTGAAATGAATTAATCATCTTAGTTCTCTCCTCACATGTGAACTTTATAAGTGGTCCAACCCTCTACATGTGTTATATGGAAATGGTGTGCATTAATCCTCAAAATAATGTTATTCCATCCCTTTGGGAAGATCTTGCATTTTTATTTTTTTCAACCAGAATCAAATACCTTTTTTTCAAGTATTGTTGCAAGGAAAAAAACTATGTTTCTTATTAAATTGTCGTTTGGCATATTGCATGAACATCTCTAAGGGAAACAAAATGAAAATCTCAATGCATGCCCACTTGAGTTGTTTGTGCCTGTGGTTGGTGTTTTACTGCAATAATTGACTCTCCATCAATTTCATTGACCAAACGAAGTTCATCATGGATACCAATGCTATAAGACTCGAACTTGGCTTGGACTTGGGATGCTGATTTTCGACTTGGACATAAAATCAACACAGAATTTGACAAATTGAAAAAACCATGAAATAGATTATAACTCATGTAATGTTCCAAACAAGGTTTTCAACTGCAAATTTCTTTTCAAACCATTGCAGAACTGGTATTGAAGGTTTAAGTTTCAATCTAGTTCCAAAATTCTTCCCTCAAAGATCTCAGTTATAGAATAAAACAGATGTTCTAGTGTTCAAACTCAGCAAACAACAAAGAATATGCAGAAGCCAAGAAGAGAGAGAAGGTATAAAATATCACAAATTTTGTCGTTATTCACCAAATGACTTTCTTACTGCAAATGTTAACAAGAGAAGTAAAGGTTCATCACATTCGCCAGATTGAATGTTTCAAGTTTAACAGTCCATGTTAAAATGCACATAACAACTTAATAACAATAGAACCTAGGAAAGTCGTCTCCCAAACTAGGTGATGAAATATGTGATCAGTCAACCTTGATGCCAAACCAAAATGGCTTGAACAATAACCAAAAAACACACCTCAGCAAAGTATGGAGTTATGGCTTCTGCTACCCAAGGAATAATAGCTATGCCCAATGTTGTGCCAGCGGTCTGGTTATTTGCAATGCTAACTCCCTCTTGTGGTGTAGGTCTATATTTGACAGGGATGGCTCCAGTCAGATCTGCAAATGCCTTACACGAACGCTTGTTACAGAGACTTCTAGTTGCAGCCTAAGTTGTATAACTTGTTTATTGCTCCCCCAAAAAATGGTGCTAGAACATTTCAAACACCTATAGCAGCTTCACATTCTCCCGTCACAATCTCAGTAAGCGCGTAGATGGCCACCAGTTAATTCCAAATGGTGGATTAACTCTCCCGACTGGGACTACATTCAGTCTTAATTTCCTACAGAGTTGATGTCCTTAGGAAATCTTAGCTGCACAGAAGAAAATTCATTCTCAAACAAACTTCGAAGAGAATACTCATGCCTACACCTTGCAGGGGTCCAAGCTTAAACAGGGAATGAGAGGCATTACAATCTGCAGTAAAGCTAGAATCCTGACAAAAAGAAGTTACTGCCAGCGTGGGAAGGAATCATGACTAGAATGGAAAAGCAGTTATTCACCAAGTGCCTTAACCAAAAGCCCTGAGTAACATCCACCAGCTCACAATGGAATTGGTCTTAATTGCAAAGCCTTCGAAACATGGGAAATGTTGAATAATTAATCTAATATTTTATGTTCCCTCCCCTAACATCATCCCTTGCCTAACAACCTTAGCCTATCGGGATGAAGGAATAGGCTCGGCGTTGCTCTAGTGTTTAATTTCGGGAAGGGAGCATAACAACTCATACCTTGCACCCTTCAATAAATAACCTTTAAAGACACAATAAACTAATCAAATCGAAGCTCATTTCAATTCCAATTAAAAAAAAATCGGCATCTGCACACTATATGAATAATTGTATATGATTATGTGGTTGTTTATTAAATTATTTATAATTTAATAGATGCCCTAATCAATATATAAATATAAATATATATGGCTGAAACAAGAATATTTTAGTATAGGAAACACAAAGATAAATGTTATGCATATTCATACTGTCTGACTGCTGTGCTTGGCCATGGTAAAGAGATTGGGGAATCATAAGTAGGGGAACGGTGTTGGGGTCACCTTCTAAGCACACTATCTCGTGGTATATAAGGCCAAAGGGGGGACAAAGGACACTTCCTTTGGGCTTAGGAAGGATGGACTTTTTCAGCATCCTATTGAAAGTGGCCCTCATGCTCCTCTGCATCCTTTAAAATAGTAGGGAAGATGGGCCTTGCGTAAACAGAAAGCATGCTCAGTTAGGCTCCAATGAAACAATAACTGGCTCCCCTTAGAATACTAGGGTGGTTGAGACTGACCCCCTTCACTCCCACGTAACTAGAATCCCTTTCCTTAAAATGTAAAACAGTGTATCATGGCCAACAAAATGCATTAAGAATGTTCAATCATGGAGAGCAGGATAGAAGAGGCGAGATCGAGGAAAACAGTGACAGGACAATACACTAGGTACACCACCTCGTATTATTGACAAGGGCCACATGAGACCACAACAGATGGTATGTGCCACTCTTGGGCATAGGGTAGGGGGTCTCTCAAGCACCTCATCAAATTACCCTATCCTATTACTCCTATTGTTGATATACCCTAAATCTGATTCGAACAATCTATTGATTTAATCTGCATTTCTAATATATGTTTATTCCTAACTCAAGAACATCTATTTATCAATTAAGTTTACAAATGATTCCTAATTTGCAAGATTCTCTATCAAAGCAAAGTGGTGCCTCCAAAACCCTGCTTGCTTTTAATAATTGTATCTAGGGCGAAATTTGCATTCTCTTAATTAAGGAACATTAAAAGTTCCTGTAATATAGTTCAACCGTAAATGCTATGTGGTGAGCCACATACTCTACAACGGATGCATCCTCTCTTTTACTTTAGATTTTAAGTTTCATTCTTTCTCCCCCTTTTCCCGAACCAATTAAGAAGAGCTAGCTTCTAATATCCCGGAGGTCATACTACAAAGTGCAAGTCAGCCCCCCTTATGCAGTACTTTCCATAGGAGTTCTTTTCCCAGACGTAAGCATTGGTAATCAATGGGAACCTCCCTTTAGGGAATCATTACCTGCAATTCTACAGTTTACTCCTCTTGCAGTGTTTCTTAGCCTGCTACATCTAGATCTAAATTTAATTTTGTAAGTTTCATCTACGAGACAACTTTTATAGTTAATGGACATTTGATACGAAATAGATCCTTCTTATTTTATATAAATTGCACCAATAGATAAGTAATGCAATTGGGATTAAAACAATATAATCTGCAGTTTTGAGGGAAACAAATTGTCAGATGCATTGTGCACATTGATCAGTCTTTTAGTATTCCTAATTCCATCATTAGAAATATAAGTATAATGCTTAGCGAGTACCTTATAACACAAAAGAGGAAAGAGTTAGATAGATTTACTAGCCTTATCAAAAAGATTTATATCCTCAATTTTGGCACCAATCTTGAAGGGGAGTCGGTCCCCTGTATTTGCAAAGCTTCCCTTTCCATCCCCAATAAGATTTGTACTTCCGTATCTACAGTCAACAAAGGCACTAAAACAGAATTAAGTCATGAGATTAAGACAAATAGTCTAAACATCCTTCCAGTTATAGGAAAAATTCTCTCCAGTCCCAATACAAAGAAAATATCAGAAGTAATACTGTTACTTTGATTTCTATAGATTTACTTTGACATGGTGACTGTGGCTGAATTGTAGTATGCATTCCTGCACTCCTCCAGTTTATTGTGGCTGTGACAGCATCAACAGACTCAGATACAATCAAATAGTACACACTTGATTAAATGAAACAAGAGAGTCAAAATCATTCAGAACCATATTAAAAGGTAACGAAAAAAAAAAGCAAAAGAATTAACATGAAAATAAGATTACAAGATTATGAAGAGTAATTGATTGTTTCATATATTGGGAAATCACCTTACAGACAAAAACTTGGCTGCTTTTATGTTTGAAGGTTTCTCTAACCATACACTATATTTTATAAAGTTCTGCACCCAATGTGAGCAAACATCTAATGCAAGAGTGATAGACTCCATTTTTGACTCATTCTGAAGTTGTTCGCCTCTATTTTCATTTATTTGCTTCCCCACCATTACTGACCTTTCTGGATAGAATGGTAGCCACTCCATCTCTTCACAAGCTACCTACATGATCCCAAATTACCAGAATAAGGAAAAATCGGTACCCAGCCTAAAAACAGGCTTAAATTTTTTCAAACACCCTGTCACCTAGATTAAGCTTCCAAAGTTTCTGCCAGACCAAATAAGTTCACAAAACTAACCTCCACAAAAAACTGATATGTACTAACAGATGCAAGTTGTGGATAAAATAGAACACTTCCACCAACCAAGTATCTGCAGATGAAAACTCATTTTTTGTAAACAGATAGAAAACAATTGCGTCTTCTAAACAGTAAATTTCCTGTGTTAAAAATTCAATAGAAGAAAAGAAAATGCAACAATGATATATACCTCAAAAAACTTGCAAGGGTCTCATCTATGCTGTCAATGTTTCTGGCTTCTAAATAAGATTGAGTTCTCCTGCCTAAAGCAGCAAAAAATCCAAATATTGCAAGGTCCCTTTCAAGTACCTGTCAGTATTTAAGGAACAAAAACATGAAATGTTATTGTGTGAAATATGATAATAATGTATATGCACATTGGCATGCCCACTTTTTACACCAATGAAAAACAGAACAACCCAAAAACAATATTGGCAAATAAAATTAAAAATAATTAAAATTACAATTAACAATCTGTTTGTACCTAGAGAAACATGTATAATGTCATTACAAGCACACCACTACACAATTCAGGTGTAAGAATCCTCTTATACATGCCCTAAGGATGGAAGCATCCTACCAAGGTTAGATATGCAACAAACTGCCTCTTAAAGCTAACTACTCCACATGAGTCTTAATGGTTGACGATGACACTTGATGTTCAACAAGATGAGACCATAATGGAGCAATAATTAATTAACCAAATTAAATAATCTATTTATTACAATGAGATAATAAGTAAATTATGTCACTATAATTAGGGAAAACTAAGTTTAAAAAGAATAAATAAATGATTAAATGTGATAAAATCTCAACAAAAACCTTCACCTAGCTTAATGTGGACAATCATCAATCATTGTCACTATAAAACATGATCCAACTTATACCTATGTTAAACAAGAGACGCAAAGCATCATTGTTCTTGCCTAATGCCTAATGGTTGTAGAGTTGTTAAGAAATGGTGAAATGAAGATGTGTTTAAGAATCATAGATTTTATGAAGAGGTCTTTTGGTAAGGTGAGAAAATTCAACCATAGTTTAATAAAAAGGATCAAATAGACATGGTGTTGTATCCCAATTCTTGACCTAATTTTAATAGTTCATATAGCCATTGAGATTCACATGAAGTCAGTTGACAGTTTAATTTGTTATAATCTTGCAAAATGGTAAGATGGTTAGTTGTTATAATTTCATGTGCAGATAACATGCTAAGTTAACTAATTATCACAAATTCATGAAATTGAAAAGGCGGTTAGCCATTATGATTATTTATAATTAATAACTTGTTTTGATAATATGATTTAACTGCGGAGAATTTCCTTGTAGAAAGCACGTCGAAGGGGTGGAAACATTGTCAGAAAAGAATTGGGCACAGGAGCATCACCATCACTGGGCAAATGGGTATGAATCGTGAATCACCATGGTTGAGGACCTAGCGACCTGAACATCAGGATAAAATCGATGGAACTGCATGAGCTATTAAATAAACAATTTAAAATATAAAATAATTTAATTAAAATATAATACCTACCTCAAAAGATTTTGAATGATTTTTCACCATATTATTTATATATACCTATGTACATACACATAGATATAAATATAAAGTGACACCATAATATTATTTTCTTTATAATATAATGATGCCACCTCACCAATATATCTACGTATACGTAGATAGATATAAACCATAATATTTTTCGAATTATAACCTTCAAATCTTCTTCCATCCTTTTTATTTTTATTTTTGTTTGAAACCGATTTAACACTTGGCACATTTATTTGGCATCCAAGAGCCAATACATTTCCTTTATGTTACGGCTTCTTGGAAGCCAAGGAGTCACGTTACCTTTTATTTAATAAGTCAAGAGTGAGAGGGAAAGGCGTCTACTTCTTTCAAGCACCTGACTTTTATTATTTTCCAAGCGGCGGACTTCTGTGATCATTCTCGTCTTCTTCCATATTACCGATTACATTTTCATAGCATCGATATCTCTGCTGTTATCAAATTGTAATCATTGCATTGTTCCTTCACACGAATTCTTTATTATATTGTTATTTTGCCGAAATCACAAGCTGTCTTCATACTGGATTAGCGTTCAAGATCTTCACAGTCGAAAGTGAGGCAGGTTGCTGAGCGTCCAGCAAGACCCCCATTCCTTTTCAGATTATTTCAGGTTATGTGGATATCCAAAATCCAAAACATTGCAATATGAGTTTCTTATTCAATTGTTACTAAAAATCCAATTTACATAGCAATGTGCTATAGCTTATATCATGATGCAAAATATCTTGATTTATATCATAGGATAGACCTTCTATAAATTACATTTGTTTATGGCAATTAAAAGCCAAGTAACCACGTTATGAAATCATGATTTATTATGCCATTGGAGATTAGAATTCAAATGATATTTTTCTGCAAGTCTTTAAGAACACATTCTTCAAATCACAGATTGTGATAAGCTGGAACATATATTATTCATGAAACAGTTGAGAATCAACAAAAAGAGCTGGTTGCTCTGAGATTCAAACACCTGGAACTCAACCAGTTGTATAGCCAAGGAAAAGGGTGAAGAAGTGAGAGAAAGAAATCTGCAATAACATGAAACAAAATCAAATGTGACATAACAATGTTTATCATTTTTAAAAGGAATCATTTAATAGCTCGTGCATGATCATGTTTATTGTATTCTCCTACTATCAAGTTGCGTGGTGTGATTAGATACCAAGATGCTTAGTGGATGACAAGGTGTTCCATGTCTATTCCGGGTAGGGAGGGTCTTTTTCGTTAGAGATTGTGTGGGGATAAGTTATGGTCCGAGGTTGGGTGGTTAAGCCCCTAACAATGTTTCCCCTCTCCACAAGATGACGGACACGCACCAGATAAAGATAAGTTGAGCAATTCAAACAATTATCAATAACAGGTATTTTTACTTTTATGATATATATACAAGTAGAAGATATGATGGATTAATTTATATCGTTGAATTCAGTTATCTCTTTTGATGTAAGCAATCTTTTTTGCCAATGTAATTGGTAACCAATTAGATCGGATAATCTTCCAACTGAATATGGAATATATCTATAGGATTGGTATTTCAGTCTTTCATAAGAATAAGAATTATGAGCAAATCTTCTAATCTTATGTTATTGCCACAGTTAGCAATAGGAAGAAAAGGAATGATACACGGGTATCTGATGTTCTAAACGAAACAGTGGTATTTGATGCCCTAAATGATACAATGGTATCTGACACCCCAAGGGATACAGTGGTATTTGATGCCCTAAATGATCCAATGGTAATTGATGCCCTAATTCATACAGTGGTATCCGACGCCCCAAATGATACAGTGGTATTTAATGCCCTAAATGATCCAATGGTGATTGATGCCCTAATTGATACAACAGTATGTGATGCCCTAATTGATAGTGTTGTTTGATAGTAATCATCATTTGATATTGATATAAGTGGTATTTAATGGTAATCGTCATTTGATTTTGATATAGTGGTATTGGATGGTAATCGTCATTTGATCCTAAGTGGTATTTATGGACTAACGTGGGTGTTTGCAGAAGCATCCCTAGATTGATTTCAGTTTCGAATACCATGGTATGTAAATTTAAATTTCCATAGTAAATTCATTGATGGTGTTTCCAAATCTTAGTTATGAATTTTTGTTTAACTGTTTGTAACCGTTAATCTCATTCACATGAACGTAACCAATATCATTGTCTTCCTATGAAAATGAAATAATAATTGTATTTCTTTGATATGTTAGTTGTTAGTTAAGACCCGAGAAAAGTGGTTGTTACACATGGAATATAGTTGTTAAGTTCATAAAGTAAACTTGAAAACTTTTATAATAATAAGACTTCTTTAGTTAAGCAAATAGATAAATTCAGTTCTTTTATTAAATTTTGGATCTTGGAATTCAATTACCCTTGTTTGGTAGCTCCTTGTATTATGTTTGCAATTTCTTATATCATAGCTTTTAAGTTTCATATATATTTATCTGTACATATATGCAAAGATTTTATATATATAAATTGATATACCTCTCTCTCTCTCTCTCTCTCTCTCTCTCTCTCTCTCTCTACACACACACACACACACACACACATATAGAGAGAGAGAGAGAGATGTTTTTGAATATAAATGTACTCTTAGGACATATGTATGATGTTTATTTTCAACAGCTGAGTGGTTAAATTAAAAATTTCTCTGGAAGATATGTATCACTCATTTGTTTGAGGATTAACCTTCCAAGAATACAATGTCCTTTACCTCAAATCTGATAAATTCATGGTGTCAATAATCTTTCCCATGTTTCTTTGGAATATTAGTATAATTTTAGTTATTTCCCTTTAATTTGAGATAATTATTTCATAAAGTATGCAGATTATAATAGGCTATAAAGTATTTTTTTGTAAAATTAAATATCCTCCCGAGCAATCTAGTTCTCAAATAGATACATATTTATTAAATATGCTGCTACAAATAGTGCATATTATCCAATCATTTGAGACATGATGGGATAGCTTAAGATTATCTTTTATTTCTAATTTTTTAGCATCTGTCTTTTGCATTTTGTTGTCTCCAAGGACAAGTCAATATGTTACTATTTTGTGGCTCCTTATTTCTGCACGTTGAGCGCCTTTCCCGTCTCATTTTTGTTTCATTTGCCTCATTTTCTATTATTAGCATACAGCAAAGGACCGCCAAGAGCAAGCTCATCAAATGGTGACCCATGAAAGAGAAAACAAGAAAACAAAATACCCAACAAAGTAAGACTAGAGGTCCTTCCTATGTTGGAAAAAATCCAGCACCAAAGGATAAGATCTAGGGCGAGGACGAGCTTGAACTCTGGAACATCTCATAATATCGCTGGAGGTGGGGTGTCGCTGCCAAATGAGCTCATTGCAAGGCTTCAAAAGCCTCGTGTGATTGGAAGTAGGAGGGTCGAGTGGCCAATTCATACCCTGAGTAGAACACATTAGTGGGAAGTGATAAGTTGATCAAAAGACTATAACAATGACTTAGGATAACCTAGTTGTCTGTGAGGCGTTGGTCAAGTAAGATTGAGTCAATTCTGATGGGAAAGAACTATTCGATTCTACATGAGCCATCCCCTTGAGTTATATGATGACACTTCCCTCTTTCTCTCTAATATCTAACCCTCAGGTAGTTAAATAGCACCTAAAAGATTATCATACCTTTATTGTTGGTGTGACTTATTAGTACTTATGTGGATGCCATTGATCTTTGAATTTTGATCTTGCAATATCCCTCATGCTTGGATGTTGTGTATTCATCGTATCTTGATGCATTGTATGCTTTATGTTTGGATGACTATTTGCCTTTCCTCGCTTGTCTTACACTTGTATCTTTTACCTTGTGACTATTTCCTAACACAATGGGAGTAGAACTTTTGATTCCATATGGTTGGGTGGTGTGTATTCTACCATTGGGGTCGAAAGGATGGCAAACAAATCTTGCTCAACAAATCCATTTCCCATGTATTTCCTTATGCATTTCATTTGATTCAACGAAATGTAATTTTATTCTTCAAGGACATTTGAGTAATCGTGTAATGCAATATTATTTCATTAACCTCTTGTTGAGATGGATGTAATTGTATTTGGATTGATCATGCTAGAGGATATGTATTGGATTCAATGTCTTGGAGTTAAAGTTGAGCACACTTTCTTACTAATGCGATCAAATTACTTATGTTTGGTTAAAGAGTCTAGTTGTAGTCTTGGATGGTGTTGTAGGCTCACCATACCTTTGACATGTGTCCTGCTAGCATTTTGAATGGCATTATGAATTTTTTGGGCCTTTTTGAGCCTTAGTATAGAGTCTTATTAAGTGTCCTTTGAGTCAAAAAATATAGTATTTGTTTGTCCTTGAATTTTTTTGGCTTAGGGTAGAAGTTAGAAGTGTTGATGAGATCCCAACAGAACCTCCCATCTTTTACTTTTACATTTCAAAGGTGTCTTGTACCCAGGGTATCATCTATCAATTTCTTCCCCTGAGTCGATTTTTGTCGTTTTCAGACTTCTATGGTGTTGTAAGCCTGTGTGCATCCTATGCATTTAGAGTGTCCTAGTGACCAATCTTTGACTCTAGATCAATCACTAGTCAAGAATTACCAAACAAACAATGCTATGACACAGTATTTAGACTCCAGTCCATTACCCTAGTGCAAGTATGGGTATGGACATGAATCTAAGTTACAAAGCAACATGCTCACTAGTGTCCCCAATGTGTCTAAATTTGCAGTTCATATGCTTGGAACCTATTGTTGACCATTTATTGGAACGATCAACTCTAAGAAAGTCAATTCTCGTGGTCTCTAGATTCTCCCTAGGTTATCATTACAGTGATGAGTGTCCTACATTAGGTATTAGGACATCTCCTTGCCTTGAGAAATGTTGCGTTGTTTGGAAGCAACTCTTCATCTTCCATTTAATGGGAGTTATTAATCCTTGTTGAGAGATCTCTTGTGTATGCAGTATCCCATGCTCGAGGCTTGTCCTTGGTGTCCAAAAATCCACAAGTGGATATATTTCCGATATATTTAGTTGGATGCGTTAAGGAACAAACTAAGCTCACTTTGTCCCTTATAAAGGCTAAATAACTAGCAACTACTCAGGCTTGTAAGGAAGTCATTTTTCTAAAAACATGTGTTCAAATGTGGAGCTGAGATACAAGGGTTTTTTAAGTTCTTTATAATAATCTAGGTGCCATAATGGGCCAAGAACATAAATTTTCATGGGAGAGGAAACCGCGTCAATGTCTAGTACCATTTTGTTCATATCATGGTAGGGGACGAGAAGGTGATGCTAACAAAACTAACATTTTGAAAAATGTTGCAAATGTATCAACAAAGTGCATAGAAAGGTGTCTCAACTTTGTGTCCTAATGTTTGTATTTATTAACTATTTGTTGTATTTACTATTTTTCAATGTAAGACAAGATTGGGGGGTGGGTCTTATCAAACTACCTAATCTTGCAGCCTTCACTTATCATTCTATCCACATTAATATTTATGCAACAAATTTTAAAAATTATTTTTACTACAAAACTCCTCAAGAATAATTGTATATGTAGAGGATTTCAACAAGACATAAAAATTAGATATTTTACAATGCTCTAGGCATTTCATGTCTTCATACCTTCAAACCTTCATGGCTTTACTTCTCTTCTAAAATTTGATTTTAACTTCCTTGTCTTCGTATTGCCACACCTTCACATGTTCATGGCTTCACTCCTATTTTAACATTTGATTTTAACTTCATTTTGTAGCTATTGTGGCTGCTTCAAACACCACCAACATACTTGCAAATTCATTTTCCTCTATTCCTTTCCTCTTAACAAGCTAATTTCCTAAACTTTTATCAGCAATCCTCTACAAATACCACCAACATACCTACAAATTCATTTCTGTCTTTCCTTTATTCCTCTCTTCTTAACAAGCTACTTTCCTACACTTTTTCTTTGAACCAAGCTCGGGCTCTTGTAGCAGCCACACGACGGGATGGGAAGTGGGCTATGATACACAACCTTAGAGTAGTTATTCAGGACAGCTTCCCATGTGGATGGGTAGGTAATTGATGGCTTTAGCCACCAAATGACGATCATTGGGACAAATGGATAGTGTGGTTCGTGGTGTTGAGTCCTTTCACATCAACTATTAGGATGGAAATGGCTCCTTTTGGTCTGTGTTGGATTTACTCTAGTATATGACTGATTCTACAAACTTTCTTTGTGTCATTGAGACCCATGGGAATCCTACTTCACCACTTTCAATCATCACTTGTTGTCGACTTTCAGAGATGAGGTCACATGGTCAGGGGATGTCAGGGTTCTCACACTATTGCTTGCCTTATCAGCAACAGGTTTAGGTGTATGACTTCGGTGGTTTTGACTTTCGCTAGATGTACATGGGTCCATGTGCGCCTAGCGGCTTCTTGCCCTAGAATCTTTTCATTGCAAACTACTACTTTCCACTGGCCTCCTCCCCATATGCTATACATAATGGAACAGAGGGGGACACATTCATGGACATGTTCCAACTTGGGGGACACTCTTATCATCGATGACTTCAATGCACAGACTGGGGACTTGCAAACTCCACACCATGGCCAGATGTTGGATCTAGTATGTACCTCTATGCCAATGCCAATGCTCCTAGATCTCCAGAGGTCATCTGATGATATTTTGGGTCCTCTTCCGAGATCCAACCACCATTTGCTTCAGTTTTGCGAGTCCTTCATCTTCGTGATCTTGATTGGACTACCCAACCAGCCAGGCTTTGATTTTTTTACTTGTTGGCCCCATTGGGGGTGCAAGCGTTGTGGACTACACCATTGCCAACTCCTCTCTCACTACTACCTTTACCTACTTCATTGTCACCTGTCTTCCCCTTGTCGACCACGCTCTCCTTTGCATTAACTTTCAAGCCCTCCCTTCACCTCACCCTCCCTCTCCCCCTACCCCCACCCTCGCTCATCGCAACAACCCCTCCCCCCTCCACCTCCTCATCCCCTCCCTTCTACACCCTCCTTAGCTTTTATGAGGAAGACCAAGACCTCTTCCATACTCATCTCAAACAACTCCTTCCTTCGAACTGCTTCCCTCCACACAAGGGCACATGTTCCTAGTTTGACCACCTGGCCACTTCCATTTGAAAGGTTGTTGTCCTCACTTTCCCCCATCGCATCTCCAATTAGACCCTATCCCCTCCCTGTAGAAACACTTGCCCCATGAACCAGTGTTACAATGATAATTGTAAATCCTTCCAATGCAAGTTGCTCATGATCTCCACCCTCCATCTAAATTCCTTTAGTCCGTTATAGGACTCTTACCACTACAAGAAGTGTGCCCTCATCTCGCATTAAAGCCAATCCCTTTGGACCTCCACCCTCCATTTGAATTCCTTTAGATTGTTATAGGACTCTTACCGCTACAAGAAGTGTGCCTTCATCACGCATTAAAGCTAGTCCCTTTGGACCTCCCTCCTTCAAACCCCCAAGGCCTTTTGGCAAACCCTCTTCCCTTGCAGATCCTCCCTCCCCCATCCTTGGACCATATCTCCTTAGTTTCATACACATCCATCCTCTGCAATATTTTTGGGTAACCCCCATTCACTGTCACTCCCTCCTCCCCCACTACCACCTTTTCACCTTCTCCGACATCTACAAGGCAATTAGATCAATGAACAGCAATAGAGTGGAGAATAAGGAAGTGTTCTAGGCAAATTTCTTCAAGATTAGCATTACGATTCTAGGCCCTTTTCTCACGGATTTTCTTAACAAGGTCATTTTCACTAGGTTCCCCTGCCTCTTTGTCACATCACATCATCCATCTCATCCATAAGGTTGGGCCGACTTTAGATCCCAACAACTATAGGACCATCATGGTGGGGCATACTTTCACTAAATTCTACGCAACAATTTTGTATGACATCCTTTCCCACGATCTTAATTAGAGACACGTTCGTGTTAGGGCTCAAGCAGGTTTCCGACCACATTTTCAAACTATAAACCACGTCTTGACTCTTAGAGCTATTATTGAGGAGGCATGTAACCACTCCTTGAAAGTTGCTATTATTGAGGAGGCGCATCACCACTCCTCGAAAGTCTATTGTTGCTTTGTTGATTTCTACAAGGCATTCGATCTTGTCCACAAGACGACCCTATTCCAGAGATTGTAGGTTATTGGCATTTCGACAACTCTCTTGAGTATCATCATGAGACTCTATTGGACCGTAGTTGGTCACATCAAGACCCCCGAGGGATGTCTAACTTCATTCATAGCAATGAAGAAGGATTGCCCTCTGTCTCCCACTTTATTTGGACTCTACATTGATGAGTTAGAGGAGTTCCTTTAGATGCACTCCCTCCCCGGTATGGTTATTGCTTATACCAAGTGTAAATTTTTATCCTACTCTTTGTGGATGATGTGGTCTCCATGGCCTCCTTTGCTAAAGGGCTACAAAGACTCCTTGAAAGCCTTGATCCTTTATGTGTGCTATGCCAGTTGACAATAAACCTCTTACCTCCCCTTTCTTCAATTGTCTTAAGACCTCTCACCTCTTTATGTTCCAAGGTGAGGAGATTGAGATCATTTCCTCATATACTTATCTAGAGATTAGGTTTTTGGGCCCCCACTGTCAATTGCGACTACAGGGTCAACCTCATATCAACAAGGGGTATGGTTCTCTTGCCCTTGTTGAGAGACAATACTTCAGACACAACTTCTGGGACTTCGGGTCCAAGCTGACTCTTTTGGACACTTTGATTTGACTGACTATGCTCTATGGTTTTGTGGTTTGTCTGTCATCTTTATCAGAGTCAGACTGGGCTTTTGTAGAGCGGGTCCAAACTCTTCTTCTCCACATATTATCAAACAGTCAACATACTCCACACATCATTGTTCTTGCAGAGTTTTGGGGCCCATAATTTCAGACTTGGTACCTTTTTTTTATCTAGTTTGGTTCCTTCATCGCATGCAAGGCTTTGTGGATTTCTCAAAGGGGCACCACAAATATTCTTATTTGACCTTTTACTCTTCAAACCATTGCCTACTCAGATCCTACTAGTCACGCTTGTTGTTGGTTTACTCAAACTTTGGCTCTGTTGAGGTCTATCAGAATTAAAATTGATCACCTTCCCCCTTCCCAATACTCCTTGTTGCCTCGTCTCATCTCTTGTCTTCCCGACAGAGTTGAACAAGCATATCAGGGTAGACATCTATAGACAATATATCAATACTACTTGGACTTGTCCCGTAGAGGACTTCGTCCTAGGATGGCATTCTACGCGAAGCATTTTCTCAAGTTACAAGATAGGGTTAATGTGTGCCTCACATACTTGTCCCATGGTTGATCTCATGCTCTCCCTATCCCTCTCAGCTCTTTTAGAGTTGGTTCCCACTGGCTCCACATTTAGACCAATCACCATTTCACTAGGGGGGATAGGATTTGTTATCTTTGCAACTTGGGTGTGGCCGAGATGAAGACTCACTTCATTTTCCACTATCCCATATACTACGAGATCAGAAAGAGATTCTACATCTTATTTTAGGAGGCTTAGTCACTTGCGGCCTTCTTGACAAACACGGATCAAAGATGTCTCTCGTTCAACCTCAAGGAGACATGGAGGCTCCAAGACCACACCCTACAATGGCTCCTCCCTCGAATATCATAGTTTGACCAGCTCATCACCTCTTTTCACAGTGGTTTCTCCTATCTGGGGTACCAAGCATGCATTAGATCTCCAATCTAGGCCTTCAAGAGCTGTAAGACAATGCAAATCTACTTACATTCAATAGCGGCTTTCTTCTACTAGCATCATCAGGAGTTTTTGGAGACGGCTTGCGATTTCCTATCCTACGACCTATCCATGATTCTTGATTTCTTCCTAGTGGGTCAGACCAGCTAATTTGTGGGGTTGCTTTGTTTAGCAGCTCCTACTTGCTTTGGTTCTTTGGTTCTTTCTTTTTCGCTTTGTCTTTCTTCGGACACTATTTGGTCCTCCTGCTCTGTATGGGTTGTTGCTCTATTTTTGGCAATCCCTAAGACCCTTTGTTGGTCTCTTATTGGACATTAATAAACTTATCTTATCTCGTGCAATCCTCTAAAACTACATACAAATCCTTTCTTCATACGCTGTTATTGATTGTTGTCTTTCAACACACCATTAAAGGCTTCATTTTTTCTAGTCTTACAGCTTTGTGAGCCACAAAATCTTCTCTTTCATTTCCATCAAACTATCTTTGAAATTTTTTTGTATATGCTTGAAATTCCTTATTAAATGCTTCCAAATATGGCACACAACCTTTGTTGCACCATATCCAACATCTTCTTGTTGTACATTACATTTAAAAAAAGCATAAACCAAGTCGTGCTCATTGGAAAACTGGGCAGACTTCAAATATTTTCTCAAAAATCACTTGCTTTTCCCTCTATATTAGATATCAGAATTGAAAGAATAAGACAAAAATAGAATTCCAAAGGTCACTTGTCTTATGAACACAAGAGCATCCCAGTTGAGTAAAATAATTAATTTTGATCAATTTTCCTTCATAAGTTTCCTCTACCACACCAATCCACTCCTTTAAACCATGAAACCTTGAAATTATGCATTATATAGACTAGTTGCTTTTGATTTTTTAAACGTACGCCAAATATTGTTATGTGAAAATTTTGTTCTTATAACACTCTACAAGATGCTTATAACTCCCCAACCTACATCAAAAAGCCAAAAATAAATTGTGATGCAGGATTGTTTGAGCCTGGATGCTTCTGCATCATTTTGCCCTTAAATAGAGTATCCCACTTTGATGTGGCACTCTTGGCCACATGTCAAATACTTTTGATGTAAGAAGCTGTAAGAGTGCCTAATGTCAATGTGGTGTGTAAGACCATTTTATGACAGTGCAAAATGCAAGTTACTTATGATGGATTCTATGACGGGTTGAAAGCATGATTATAGAGGAGTGACACTGATATCTTAACCAACATTAGGGCAATCTATGACAAGTGTCATTAGGTATTTTTGAGTGGGATTGAATATGCCAAGATGGGGCACTCGAATTCTGAAGTTAAAAAAGACTGATTCTTGACAAATTATGACTGTTATATATGAATATTCTATTGTTTGACTAAACAAGACAATAAATAAGGTGTACGGATAGAAAAACAAAATCCAATATTGTAACTAAATACCAAGTTTCCATCTAAAAAGTCAACCCAGGTCTAAATTCCATGCCAAACAAGCTAGTTCATTAGCTAAGATACGGTTGAATGATTGGATCTGAAATGTTCCCAAGTCCCACATGATTTGCTTCCACAAATGCATAGCAACAGACCTTATGCCCTGGCCAATCTGCCAAGGGTCTCAACAAGATAAACATCGAAATTATTTCCCATTGGTAGATTTAAATGAAATGAATGCTGACATGTAGTAGGCACTCCCACCTGAGTTGTACTACTACTTGTGGTCATGGCAGCTCTGGTGATTTCAAAATTCTTTATATTATGATCACTAAAAATGCATTTTTGCATAGTTCCATTTGGAAAATGACTAGTCAGAATGATCTGGGATGTGCCACCATGCCACCTGACCTTTATTCTATTTTATACAAAATTTCCTTGGAAAATTAAGCATATTTAAAAAGAAAGATAAAAAATTAAAACCAA
Source organism: Cupressus sempervirens (assembly GCA_028749045.1). Taxonomy (NCBI): domain Eukaryota; kingdom Viridiplantae; phylum Streptophyta; class Pinopsida; order Cupressales; family Cupressaceae; genus Cupressus; species Cupressus sempervirens. Next base: position 636,076,503 of record CM053793.1, read on the forward strand.
CCCGACTTCCTAGAAATGAATATGCTGACTTGGTAATAAATAAAGGAATATTATATTTCATTGTCAAGAACCTGAAGTTACTAAAAAAGTAACAAGGCAACTGTGAACTCAAATTTATTCACCTCGATGCTTTCATATGTTGTCAACTTTGACCACATCCGCTCTTTGTCAATTGCTCCCCGAAGTTGTTGCTGAACCAAATCAACCCAAAAGGCTCCTTCTTCTCCTCCCACATCATTTTGACCCCTGTAAGTAGCAGCTCGTGGACCAAAGTGCGCAAGAAACTCCTTGCATAGTCCCACCTGAGTTGTGAAGTGGTATACTTGATCTATAGGAATTAAACTTGCCAGTTTATTCATTAGTTTACCAGTCAACTCTGATAAGGTTGAAAAAAACTGAGGGCAAGAAACTTTGGCTGGTCCAAGTTTTATTACTGCAGCTATACAGTTGAGTGCTAGCATAAGAAGAGAAACATCACTGGCTTTACTTGGATTCAACGACAATCCCTCCCAGCCTCTGGAGCCAACAAAAAAGACTCTACATTACAAATATAACCAAACACTTTATCTCAAAAATGTCAACCTACAAAGTTGAAATCAATTTGTGCTACAAATTACTATCATTCCATAATAATTGCTAAATAGAGAATGTGCAATAGATGCTTACACAGAAGTTGCAGAGGTGAAGAGTGGATCCTTTTCTAACAAGTTGATATAGTTGGTCACTACAGCAGAATGCTGTTGGGACCAAAACCATTCACATGCTACAGAGTCCTTTGATGAAAGTTGTTCTCTAATCGAATTCTCCAGTGAGTTAGACTGCCGGAGTAGACTGCAGAAAAAGCATGAGTCTGTCAACACGAATGAACATATCCTATGAAGTATGATGAATTATGAAAGATACAGATTTGTAAAACACAAAGGTTAACAATACTTACAAATATTTCAATTACAAAAACTAAATGAAAGAGGGTCAAGAAGTCACCTCTCAATTCATGGCCTAAAGAATTTAAGTTATAATGCATACATGTGAACTATCTGGATGATATTGATATGCATAATACTGAGAAACGATTATATTTTATTTGAAAGCTGTAAATAATAAAAATTCATCAACAGTTGACCACTTTTTGATATTTTGATATTGTTCTGCATTAAAACAAACTTTGTTAGCCCATGATGAGTTTCTCCTCATTTTAGAGCATTTAGAGAAAGTAGCTGATGGGTTTGAGAGAGTGTTGTGCTTGAAAGACCAAAAGCTGGCTACAATGATGTGAAATTGTGAATTAGCAATTCCAAAACCTGTAATTGCAAAAATCCTTTGAGAACTGACAAATTCAATACGGGAGATCATATATGTATTTAATGAATGGCATCATCTTTCTGAGTGTTGCTCCTGCAAATACAACTATGTCAGAAGGATTAACAAAGAGATAAATACATTTACCTAGTGATTTCCTGTTACCTAGCTCTTTCATGTATTTACAGAAATCACTAACACCTGAAAAATACCATGTATCATATTATGTATGTAATTGACTCAAAATTGTGGATTTATGTTGTTGACTAATAGTTTGAAGTTTGAACAGCAGAATCTACCATATTCCAAAACATAACATTCTGATAATGATTGGCATATTTGCATCTTTAAGACTATTGGTTTGTTGCCTCTGGTATCCATTGATCCTGGATGTGGTGACTTTGTGCAGTAATGAAATTTAAAAGTGTATGAGGTACAATAATGTTTTTTTGTTCAGTACAATTACTTTTATGAGCCATACCAACTCCACTTCAGTTAAGTGTCAAAATTGACTACAGTGAAGTGTCAAAGTTGACAATAGTGATGAGAGAGTACCATAGATTTTTCCTAGGCGCAAATTCAGCTAGATATTATGACTGAATAGTGTCTATAATTCTAGGTCGCATGGGTACGTGTACCCACACCCCTAGTACGCATACCCACGTACCCCAAGTACTGGGTACTCAAGGGAGAGCATCATATAGCTACGGACCTTGATTAAGATTTCTAATTTTTTTTTCAGTTTTTTGTTTGCATATCAGCTTGTTGTTTATCAAGTTTAATTCAATACATAATTAGTTTGAAACTTTGACACTATATTGATTAACAGTAAACTTCACCACTGTTCAAGTCAGAAGTTTATCATTTCCAATATGTCATCATTCTATGATATTGTTATATGATTTATGATCTTGTTCTTGTTTAAAGTCTGCCTTCTCGTTATGCATCTAAACATTTATTATATATTATTATTAAAAAAAATAACAAATCTGAAACTGAAAACAATACAATACATTTGTAAACTTTATCACTGTTCTTGTTTTGAAAAACTATTGTCATGGCTCATAATTTCAGATTTTCTACAAATGATAAATTATGATTAAAAAAAGTTTGACACCGATCCCCTATTTTGAAAAATAGTCATACTCGTACCTGTACCCATACCCAATGTACCCGAGTACCCCCGTACACATGCAACATTTCTATAATTGTAATGCATTTAAAAGATCATACTCAAGAAGCATAGAATGACCCAAAAGCACAAAATGCATCAGAAAATTTATGGAAACATCAAGGATGGTGTTTTATTAACAAAAGCATATGTACGAGGTATCCAATATAGGTGCTGTTTGGTTCAACATTCAACAGATCAAGACCACCATGACCAATTTTAGTGATCAGAACAGTTCGTGACGCCAACAAAAAAGGTACAGATGCTTCTATTAATTTGTGCATCTTACTATTTTAGCCATTCAATCTCAATATTATATTTTCCTGTGTGCCTACACAATGGAGGGTTCTCAAAATAATGGCAAGAAACTAACTACACATCCTAATGTTCCCATGGTTAGCCCCCAGTCACATATATGGTAACGCAGAGCTCTCCTTCAAGCTAGCACAGCAAGGCACTTGAGTTACCGCCTTTTCAACTCCAATAAATATAGCAAAGATCAAACCCCTGTTTGCAAGCTGTCAGATCCCAACTATTCAGCTACTGCAACTACCGCTGCCAAAAGTAGCAAGGCTTCTGCCAGAGATAGAGAGGACTGCAGACCTTCCAAAGCATTTAACCCCTCTATTTAACAAAGCAGTAGGTGGATTAGAAGCCTTGATCGAAAAGATTTTAGCAGAGATTTGTCTGGATTACATGATGTTCAATTTTGTACAATGGTGGGCGGGCAGAACCGCCGCTAAATTTTGCACAGCTTCTACCACTTTTTCTACATTTGATGTCACTTTAACAGTTGGGGTACACATCCCATTTGACAAGCAGTGAATATATTGCGGAGATGGAATTGGAATTGGAAGGCAACTGACATCCCTTCTTGTGGGCCCTCCATATTCATTTTGGGTCCGTGTGGGCTGTGTAGGGAGGGTTGGGAAGAGGGGTGTCATTAGAGGATGGGTTCCACATAGAGAGATACTACTGCATCTTAGTGTTGGGAGTCTTATGATTCATTGTGGGTGGAACTCTCTCAGGGAAGAAATGAGCAATGGTTTGATTTTTGTAGCTTCGGCTATGGTATTTGATCATTGTCATAATGGAAGGCTGTTTGTAGAGGAATTAACAGTAGGTACTGAAGTTGGGTGAAGAAATGATGGGATACAAATAATAATATATTTTTAATTGACTTGAAGAAGTCAATTATAATAAGATATTAAGGTTATGTTTCATTAAGTTCTTAGTCAAAGTCATTTTTGGGATGGGATTTGAATTCTACCCATGTCAATAAATAGTATGTTTTAATTTTGAGTTCATCTCGAGACCATTTACTGCAGGTGTAATGCAACAAAAGACAAGCATGTACATCTCGAGACTATTTCAGTCAGTCGTATGATTGAAGTATGAACATCCCTCATCTACTAAACTTGCATGGCCACATGAACATGGAAAACATGCAAATATTATGATGTGAGGATATGTTCCAAGGTACTTCATTAATTCAAATATTTTTCTAGCGTCCTTGCAAAGTCTACTTTGTGCATATCCTGCAATCATTGCATTCTAGGAGATCACATCTCTTTTAGGCATTTTGTTGAAAAGTTTTAATGATGGATTATATTTGATGAGATTCTGTGACCGTAAATTTGGAAGGCACCCTCCATTTCAACATTTTATCTACAACTTATTAGAAAGTATTGAATAAGAAGCTTCTTCATTTTGAATTTTAAAATAAAGATTGGAATGTTTTGTGGATGAACCTTAATTTAATTTAGCAATTCAGATTACAATGAATAAATTGTTGCTATTTAATTATTCAGTACTATTTACGCATAAACTGATTACTTTCAAGAAATCAAAATTATTATTACAATTAAATGTTCAAGAATTGAAAAATTCTAAATTTTAGGAATTATCTCGTATTAGATGAATGAATAATTGATTATTTAAGAGTAGGTAAAACTGTTAAAGTTAGATAATTAATATTGGATGTTGTGAAGTAACAAAAAAAAGTCATTATGAAAAACGTGATATTTAAAAAAAGTAGGAAAAATAAAAAGATAAAATAACAAATTAACAATAATAAAGTGATAATTTATATTTAAGTGTTCGTATTTCTAAATGAAAATAATTCTTTGAGCTTCCTCTTCAAAATCACAATACAAATTACACAGAAATTTAACCAAAGTTTATAATAGAAATTTCCACTAGATCTAATCTCTTATATTTATTTTGAATAAGAACAAATCTAAATAAATATGTCATGAATGAAAATTTAGCAAACATTTAGATAATTAGTTAAAAAAGAGGAGAAAAAGAAAAGAGTTAAAAAAAGGGAAAAGAGGAGGAAAAATATGTTAAGTTTATAACAGTGATATAGTGGTCTGAGAGTGCAGACCGCACCTAGTCTTCTTCCCTCTAATATCATTTAAAGGCATTAATATATATCTTACACCTCTTGAGATGGGCAGTGATTTTGGATATATTAATGTTAACACTAACTTAACATATTATGTTAGTTTGTGTTTATGGTTAAACATCTCCATTAGTCGCCAATTTCTAGGAGAGAAGTATGAGCCGGCCTAGAGAGGGTCATGTCCCTTTGAGGGACATGCCCTTTGGTCATGATATTAAAGAGGAGTGTTATTGTAGTTTGAGGACACACAATACAAGTCTACTCCCTCAAGCAATAATACCTATTCCAATATATTGCAGATATAAATAACTTTTAGTTCAGAATTAAAGGTGATAACTCCTTCAGAATATTAAGAAGATCATATTCAGCAAGAAAAGAATATTATATAAGTCTAAGATTTTAGTACAGAATTTGCAGAAACTTTACATGGTATAAGAGCTCTGTTAGTCGAACCTAGGCTCTACAAATTAAGTAATCAGACCTTAAATATATCTAGCATCATTCTCCTATCTTCAATGGCATACACAATCAGACCCGAGGACAAGTTTGATGGGAAAGAAAACTTTGATGCCTGAAAATTCAAAATCATGATGATTCTTGAAGAAAATGATGTAAAACAATTTGTTGAATCAGCATCCAAACAACCTACAGTTGAACCTCATAAATTCTTCTAGATTAAAGGAAATAGGAAAGCCATTCAAATCATATTAGATGAAGTGAAAAATGATATCGTACTCATGCTTACAAAACATCAAACAGCATTTGCTATGATGAATGCACTTCTAAATGCATATGAGGTCAACAATCCAACTAGAGTTCTCACACTGAAAAGGCAACTAAATCACATACAAATAAAGAAAGGAGAATAAATGAATTCTTACTTCCTAAGGGTTGTCAGCATAAGAGATGAACTTTCAAGTATAGGAAACATCATTAGTGACACGGAACTAACACTAATGGCTATAGATGGATTACTAAATTCATGGAAACTTTTGCACAAGGAATAAGTGCCAGAGATAAACTTCCTGACTTCAACAAACTTAAGGGAGATTGTCTTCAAGAAGAATCCAAATAACTAAAGAAAGGAGGAAAACTGAAAATAGAAGATGAAGAACTTCATGTTCTTAATACAAACTCCTATAAGGGCAAGAAGAAGCATTTCAAGAAGAAAAAGGGAAATCAAAAGTATGGCAAACCCAAGAAAGATCTATCCAAAATAAAGTGTTTCAAATGTGAAAAGTTTGGACACTACAGATTTAATTGTCCTGAGAATTCTAAACAAGTGAACTATACAAATATTACTAGGGAAGAAGATAACTATGATCCCGAGAATCATGTGTTGTATTCGTCACTATCAAATGAAATCTCAAGTAAAGCATGGGTAATTGATAGTGGATCTTCTAGACATATAACAAGATACAAATAAGCACTGGACTCTATATCAGAAAAGGTTAATGGTGAAGTTACCATTGGTGATAATTCAGTGCATTCCGTCGAAGGAATTGGAAACTGCGTCTTGAAACTAAAATCAGGAAATTCTCTTTTCCTTAAAGGAGTACTCTACATATCAGGAATAAAAAAAAATCTAATCTCAGTTACAGCACTTGAAGATGATGGGCATAATGTTGCATTCATGGACGGTAAAGTAAGAACCTGGGCAAAGAATTCCTTCATTAAGAAAGTGAAGTTGATTGGTCAGAGAAAAGGATATTTGTATGAATTAAATTCAGAATCTAGTTGACCTATTCGAGCTTTAATTCATGAAGTTGCAGACATAAATGAAATATGGAACAGAAGATTAGGACATCTTAATTTCAAAACCTTATCAACTATGGAGAAGATAGTTACTGATTTATCTAAACTAAATAAAGACCACTCAAGAATATTGAAAGGGTGCGCTCTGGGTAAGAACACCAAAAGTCCATTTCATGATAGCACTAGAAAAACCAACAATGTTTTGGAATTAATTCATTCAGATTTATGCGGACCTATGTTTGTTCCTTCACTTGGAGGATTCTGGTACTATATTTTGTTCATAGATGACTTCTCTAGAAAAACATGGATTTACTTCTTAAAGTGCAAACAATAAGAAGAAATCGTAAAGAGATTTAAAGAATTCAAAACATTAACTAAAAACTTATCAGGATATAAAATTAAAACTCTTAGAACTGATAATGGAGGGGAATACACCTCAAATTTGTTTAAAAGGTTTTGTAAAGAAACAGGAATTAAGAGGGAGTACAACGTCCGTTATAATCCAGAACAAAACAGGGTAGCAGAAAGAAAGAATAGAACAATTATAGAAGATGCTAGAGCTATGATATTTGATCAAGATCTAGAATATTATCTTTGGGCAAAAGCCTCTTGTACTGCTATCTATATTCAAAACACAAGCCCTCACTCCTACCTTAGAGATAAAACTCCTGACGAAGTCTTTACTAAGGTTAAACCCAATATAAGTCATCTTAGAATTTTTCGGTGCCCTGTATATATATCCATGTTCCAAAAGAAAAGAGAACTAAGTTAGAACCCTCTGGGAGGAAAGGTATTTTTGTAGGGTATAGTGAAACATCTAAAGCATATAGGATTTTCATACCTGGTCAGAAAAGTATTGAACTTAGTAGGGATGTAATTTTTGAAGATCTTGCATTCAAAAGAGCCCTAAGTTCTGAAGAACCCTCTCCTTTACCTCGTTCTAAAAGAAATATTGAGTCTGAGTCTGAGTCTCAGAGGGAGAACATGGAAAATATTGAAGATGAAATTCAAAACCTAAATCTTGGAGAAACTCAAAATTCAAATAAAAGACCACTTTGGGCCATCACAACAATCAAGGAAGCACAAGACTCTGCTGCACCTTCTGGAACAGTCAAAGAAAGTAAAAGACCCAAAAGATTTTCTAGTTATACAGCAAACATGAATGATTTGTCTAAATCAGAACCAACTAAAACTTAAGATGCTATTAAACATACAACTTGGAAGGAAGCTATGATAGAAGAATACCAATCTATTATGAAGAATGATGTTTGGAAAATTGTTCCTAGACCTTAAGGAATATATGTTGTTTCTTCCAAGTGGATATATAAAATAAAGCATGTTGCTAACAGTAGTATTGAAAAATATAAAGTCAAATTTGTAGCCAGAGGATTTTCTCAGAAAGAAGGCATTCACTATGAAGAAACTTTTGCTCCTGTTGCCAAATACACATCTATAAGAGCAGTCCTAGCCATTGCTGCATCAAAGGGATGGGAAGTACATCAGATCGATGTAAAAATAGCATTCCTAAATGGAAAGATTACAGAAGAAGTATATTTGGAGCAACCTAAAGGATTTGAAACTCATGATCCTAACGTTTTTGTTTGCAGGCTCAAGAAAGCTCTCTATGGGCTTAAGCAGGCTCCAAGGGCTTCGTATGAAAGAATTGACAAGTATCTCACCGGCTTAAGATTCTCCAAAAATGAAGCCAATCCAAATTTATATTATAAAAGAGAGAAAGATGATATGGTAATTCTGATACTGTATGTTGATGATTTACTAATAACAGGTGATGATCATCTCATAGATCAATGCAAGAAAGATCTAATTAGAGAATTCGAGATGAAAGACTTGGGACTTCTTCATTACTTCCTAGGACTGAACGTAAGGCAGAATTCTGACAGCATTATACTTAATCAAGGAAAGTATACATCAAATATTTTGAAGAGATTTGGAATGTGGAATTGCAAGTCTATGTCTTCTCTAATGGAGACTAATCTACATAAACTTAAAGAAGCAACAGCGGAATCACCTTTCATAGATTCTACTCTCTACAAACAGATGATTGGGTCCCTTATGTACTTGGTAAATACAAGACCTAATATTTGCTATGTTGTTAATGCCTTAAGTCAGTTTATGTCTGAGCCAAAGGAGATTCGCTTAGTTGCAGTAAAACATATTATTGGATACTTACAAGGCACTCTTAATTTTGGGCTCAAATATGAGAAAGTTGATTTAGATTTACATGGATTCATCGACTCAGATTGGGGTGGAAGTGTTAAAGAAGAAAAATGGAAAGGAGAAGAAGACAGAGGTGAACACAAAGAAGAAAGAGAAGACATTGAAGGAGGAGGCGAAGGAGGTGGAGGAGGAGGCAAATGAGAAGATCAAAAAGGAGAAGGAGAAGGGGAAGATAAAGTGGAAGAAGACGAAGAATTGGAAGTAGAAGTAGAAGAAGAATAAGAAGAAGAAAAAGGAGGAGGACAAGACCGAGGAGGACGACAATGAGGCTGACAAGGAGGAGACACAGAACAAGAAGCAAAAAAAGGAGGAGGAGGAGGAGAAGAGGAAAGAAAAGAAGAAGAAAAAGGAGAACAAGAAAGAGGAGAACACGACAAAGAGGAAAAGAGATCTCACAGCTAAATCCAACTCATAAAATTAAACAACTTAACAGTTCAAGAAGCTTCATGAAAAATAAATCCTTTAGAATCTAGTACTCTTCTATATCCATTCTTTGAGAGCAATAAATCTAGATTCTAAAGAGAGCAGCTAATGTCATTATAATCATGTTTTTCAATATTATCAATATGTGATAGTATTTGTATCTGTCCACTAAGGTACATCATTCCATTCTAACCTATTAATCTGTATAAATTATGACCATGTAGCTTGAAAGAGCATTATTAATTTGTTCACCTATTGAATATTAATAAAAGCATATTTTCATTGCTTGAATAAATCCCAATCTAATGACATCTCACCAACATTATTTCTGTTTTGCTAATCCAAATAGCAGTGTAATTAACATACACAAAAGTCTTAATCATAAATTATGTATGTTTTCACATGTATGCTAGGGAAAATCTTCAAAGTTTGAAACTCATGAGTTAATGTAGCCTTGGAATATAAAAATATGTAACTTTGTACAGTATGGTAACTTTTGTATAGTATGGTCTCCAATGATTAGAGTCGAGTCATGCTAAAAGTGGCTTTTTCAAAGGTAGACATGTTCCCAATTTTAACTATTTTGATAACTGAACCCCTTAAAAGATGCTTAAAAGAAATTTCTATGCATGTATGTGTGTTAGCTCTAAAGAAAATAGCCACAAACAGATATAAGAGGTAAAAGTCCACTTTTGTGTTTGCAAGTGTAATGTCCCTATTTTTAGTAGGTTCCTGCATTTGGCCAGATCAGTTAACCATCGCGACCCTCGTGAACTGACAGTAGGATTTGAGGGTCTCAATTGTGTGGTTATAGGCTTTCCAGCAGCCTATGGTATGTTTTGTCTCCATTTGAGCGACACTCTATTTATAGTAAGTCAATCTGTTGGTTCCAATGAGCTCAGTTGAGTCAGAGGAGTTGGAGGATGCTCTCAATTTTTATTTTGGGCTTCCGGTTTGGGCTCCAAGAATCTTGGAGGAAGCGTCTATTTATAGTAAGTCACCTCGTCAGGTTCATTCATCGACTATCATCATCAAGATCACTTTGGTGTTGTCAGATTTTGATTTTGACGCTTCTTCACTTGTTTTCACAAGACGGGTGAATTATTATTATTATTCATCTAAATACATTGAGGTTGATATTTTTGTTGATATTGTTGGTTGGTCACCTCAGGATCATAGCTTGTTGGAACCAGAACGAAAAGTTTTAAATCATGGGAACAAGAAACAGTGGCCTTACGTGTCAGAATTTAAAGTTATGGAGGAAATGGTCATTTTTGGAGCCAAAAGCAATTATTAAATTAGTTTATAATGGCACTTTATTATGTTTTAATGTTGTGTGTGGGAAGCTTCTTAAGTGAAGTTCATTTGAGAAACTTTGTGCCATTTAGAGATTATAAATATGAGCCCATTTGATGAGTAAAGCATCCGATTGATTATTTTATTTTGTTGCTTGCAAAGAGTTTCTGAGTTTGCCAATTTCTTTGCGCTTGCTGAAGTATCAAGGTTTGGTGATCTTTCCTGGAGACCGATTCTCCTTGATTTATCTATGCAATCGCAGTTGAGGTGTTGTGATTGTTACTTTTCTATTGTAGCATATTGCTTATGAGAAGTTGGTGTTCATTGTTATGGTGGTTGGAATTCTGAAGTTGATAGGGTTTCAATCTATTTGTGCTGGGAGTGGCTTTGAAATTCAGTTACAAATTGAGGAGTCTTTCATTGGTATCTGTGTATGCTGGAAGAATTAATTTGGCACCCTCTTGAATGCTGGGATGACAATCTACAGCAGAGTTTGGGTATCATTTACAATCTGCAATTATTAGCAAGGGCCTACAAATCATTTCCAGAAGCATGCAATATGATTTCAGAACTCCACAATTTTGTATAAGGCTCACGTAGCAGTGATTGGTGGCTGCAATTTGGTCCAAAGATTAATTGTGGCATTCTACCTACCGAACGCTGATGATGAAAGGAGTTGCAATCTGCCATCATCAGCTCGACTAGGTATTCTATTGTTCATTTGATCTGCTCTATCCAGGTTCTATTCAATTTATATAAATTGCATTTGGTATTGTCATTTGTGCAAATTCAGATTTGAGCAATAAAAGATTTAATCTTCAGCATTGCATTGCTACTTCCAATATTCATTATTACCAAAGAATTCAAGGGAATTGAGTATTTAGCACAAGCAAAAAGGGAAATATATGTATTTGCTATCTATCAACTTAGGCAGTAGAATTTTTTTGATCCATTTTCAGTATTGCTTAAACTTGATTGCAAATTGTTTGACAATATGTCAAATAACTAAATGCTTAAGGAGATTAGTATCTTTGTCAAGCTTGAGCCAAGAGGGGATATTACAGTGGTATCAGAGCGATTTCCTACCAACCTGCAGGAATTGGGCTCAATTTTTATTTTGTTCAGGGCTGACTTTGAAGATTTTCAGATCTAATTTCTAGAGTGACCAGCACTTTATTTTCTCCAACTATGGACAGACATAGGACTGGCAGTTCTAAAAGTCAGTGGAGTAATGAGGAAGTTAGCATAAAAATGAATGCCTTGCAGGAGAGTTTGGAGAAACTGAAGCTTCATCAACAAAGGTTGGCGAAGAGCTTATCGGATCCCGTGACAATTGAGAGGGCAGCGAGGTATATGGTTTCCGCCTTTAGAAGGCCGACATCGAGGTTGCAGGGAAGGAAGCTTGAGCTTTCCCCAACAAAATTCCATGATGTTGATGTACCTATATTTAGTACGGCACCTGCTAGCCCCATCCACAATGTTGATGATGGACTCATTTCACAGAGATCAATAGATGTGTCAATACCCTTGGTGGATAGCGGCAGTGAGCTTCAGCAGGTTGAGGCTCCCACAGTTGTTGCTGCTATTGAAGAGATAGTTGATGCAGTTGTTACTACTAACACTTCTGACTCTCACGATGAGGGGATTATTATTAGAGATTTGTATGTGAGTTATCATAGTGTTGCTCTAGTACAGGAGGCAATTGCTTCCTCAGGTGGGACCAATGCATGTATGGAGTCACCCAGCAGTGATGTTGGTGATTTGTATGTTACAACGGAGTCAATAGATGTGGATGCAGATAGTATGGACACATATGATGATACATTTGATGATGCTATGAGTTGCACCGGGTACGATATCCCTTGCCAGGTATCAACTGATGACTCCGAGAAGGTTTTGGATGGGTCCCAGGATCAATGTTTACAAGATCTATCCTTTGAAGTGGAAGCTGAGACATGTAGGGATATTGATATTGTGAGGGCTTCCATTTCTTCGGATGAGGAGTTGTGCGAAGATGATGGCACACGTATGAGTGATCTTGTGGGGGGCAGTTTTGATTCAGTTTCCTATCACAGTGCAGTTAGTGAGACAAAGCAATTGCATAGGAGTCAGGGGTTACAGAGGCATCATGTGACTAGTCAGCTAAAGGTGAGTGATAGGGACATTTCTTCAGCTCTTGGGCATTATGATGTTGTCTGTTAGATGCTAGCTACATCTGGTTGGGGTGCTCCTATGTCTGATGAGCACGGTGATAGTACTCTTTCTCTAGCAGAGGTTCATGCACTTCGAGAGGCTGTCAAGATCTTGAAGCATAATTACTCACAGCTAGTTGTTGACCAGGATTACCTTCTAGAGTGGGGTAGCACCTATCATGAGACATTGTTAGGGAAAGAGGAGGTAGCTGAGCTTACCCAGGAGCTTGAGGTGACTGTGGACTCTCTTCAGTATACTTCGTTGGCTCTTCAAAAGTCACAGTGATAGATGGATGAGGTTACCATGGAGTTAGAGCGAGTATAGTCGACATCAGCCTCAGACCCTATTTAGTTACATATTGTGGTTGGTGGTGAGTTTACTTCCATGGTGGGGGATGAGGGACATGATGATGTGGTTGACACATCCGTCCAGCATATGGGTGCAATAGGTACAGAGGAGGTGAGAGCATCAGGGGAGACGAGCTCTCATGGTGATTTGCTTCCTTCTACCGGAAGCGAATCTATTTCTTCATTCCATACAGCTGGTACCATTGAACAAATGGTAGTGCCACATTTTCACAAGGACCAGTTGTGGCTCGCAGGGGAGCAGGTTGATGCTTCCACATATAATTTCTACTACACAGAGTCCTTCATGGAGTATCTATTGGAGAGTTCAAATGTGAGGGAGGATTCATACAGAGTGTCTAAGGGTACTCTCATCCGAGGCTCTCATGCTATTTAGAGGTTGGTGGAAAAGATTGTAGAGACTCTATCTACTATTCTTCCCCACAGGAATTTTGAGGTTGGGTTTGTTGAGAGGGTTGCCCAAGATCCTGCCCGACCAATAGTTCGAAGTCAAAGATTGGAGTCATCTTTTGATTCCCAGTTTGATGATGATGAGTCTTTGACAAAGATTGGGAGTTTTTATCAGCATTACACTGTGCGGAGTGCTCGTTATTTTTCTTTTGACCCGCAGGTAGAGGATTTGGTTTCACGTCGATGTGGGTTGGCTCCAGTTTCATACCATCCATTATAGGATGGGTTAGCACCATCTTTTGTAGATGGGATTGACAACTGCTTGCAGTGTCTACACACCCCGGACATTTTGGCAGAGGTTGGAGTTGGTGTTAGTGATTTAGGTACCTATGGTTGTTACCATCTCCACAATGCAATTGGGTGTGATTATCAGTTTGATGGGAACTCAGGTGTGGACAGAGTTGGTATTTCAGTTGCGTTGAGTTCCAATGGGTTGTTGCCTTCATCAGCGCCTCGGGTCGATTTTCAGATGATTCTGATGTTGATGTTCGTTATTTGGATGTTAGCGCTACAGGAGATGCATGTACACAGCGGGATGGTACACAATTCTACCTTCGGGATCCAGGTGGATGGTGTGTTCATTTTGCTCCTGGATTGCTTGGGGACAAGCAATCTAAGGGAGGGAGGACTATAATGTCCCCATTTTTAGCGAGCTCCTACATTTGGCCAAGTCAATTCACCATCGCGACCTTCATGAGCTAACAGTAGGATTTGAGAGTCTCACTTGTGTGGTTATAGGCTTCCCAGCAGCCTATGGTGTGTTTTGGCTCCGTTTGAAGGACTTACTATTTATAGTAAGTCAATATGTTGGTTCCGATGAGCTCAATTGAGTCAAAGGAGTTGGACAATGCTCTCAGTTTTTATTTCGGGCTTCCAATTTGGGCTCCAAGAATCTTGGAGGGAGCATCTATTTATAGTAAGTCACCCCGTCAAGTTCATTCATCATCTTTCATCATCAGGATCACTTTGGTGTTGTCAAATTTTGATTTTGATACTTCTTCAGTTGTTTTCGCAAGACGAGTGAATTATTATTATTATTCATCTAAATACATTGAGGTTGTTATTTTTGTTGGTGTTGTTGGTTGATCACCTCAATATCATAGCTCGTTGGAACCAAGACGAAAAGTTTTAAATCATGGGAACAAAAAATAGTGGCCTTACATGTTAGAATTTGAAGTTATGGTGGAAAAGGTCATTTTCGGAGCTAAAAGCAATCAACAAATTAGTTTATAATGGCACTTTATTATGTTTTAATGTTGTGTGTGGGAAGCTTCTTAAGTGAAGTTCATATATGAGCCCATTTGATGAGTAAAGCATCCAATTGATTATTTTATTTTGTTGCCTGCAAAGAGGTTTTGAGTTTGTCGATTTCTTTGCCCTTACTGAAGTATAAGGGTTTGGTGATCTTGCCTGGAGACTGATTCTCCTTGATTTATCTATGCAATTGCAGCTGAGGTATTGTGATTGTTAATTCTCTACTGTAGCATACTGCTTATGAGAAGTTGGTGTTCATTGTTATGGTGGTTGGAATTCTGAAGTTGATAGGGTTTCAATCTATTTGTGCTGGGAGTGGCTTTGAAATTCAGTTACGAATTGAGAAGTCTTTCATTGGTATCTGTATATGCTGGAAGAATTAATTTGGCACCCTCTTGAATGCTGGGATGACAATCTACAGCAGAGTTTGGGTATCATTTACAATCTGCAATTATTAGCAAGGGCCTGCAAATCATTTCCAGAGGCCTGCAATTTGATTTCAGAACTCCACAATTTTGTATAAGGCTCACGCAACAGTGATTGGTGGCTGCAATTTGGTCCAGAGATTAATTGTGGCATTCTACCTACCGAACATTGATGATGAAAGGATTTGCAATCTGCCATCAGCAGCTCGACTGAGTATTCTATTGTTCATTTGATCTGCTCTATCCAGGTTCTATTTAATTTATATAAATTGCATTTGGTATTGTCATTTGTGCAAATTCAGATTTGAGCAATAAAAGATTTAATCTTCAGCATTGCATTGCTTCTTCCAATAATCATTATTACCAAAGAATTCAAGGGAATTGAACACAAGTATTTAGCACAAGTAAAAAGGGAAATATATGTATTTGCTATCTATCAACTTAGGCAGTAGAATTTTTTTGATCCATTTTCAGTATTGCTTAAACTTGATTGCAAATTGTTTGACAAAATGTCAAATAACTAAATGCTTAAGGAGATTAGTATCTTTGTCGAGCTTGAGCCAAGAGGGGATATTACAGCAAGGAAGAATTTTTCGATTTCCCAGTTGAAGTTTTACTCTACACCATAGAAGGAATTTGGCCAAAATCTATAATTGAAGGAACAACAAATCAGTGCATGCAGAGCCATAATTTAGTACATTTCCAATAAGGTTCCGGTAGGCTTATTGATAATATTTGGATAGCTCTAGCAAGATCTTTGTTCCAAAGTGGAAAATTGTAAAATCAAAACCCACTAAGATGTAAATATAAAGATTGGTTATTTTTCTATATTATTTCTAACTTTCTTACAATGTTTAATTCCTTACTTTTATAAAAGATGAAGAGCACCATTGCATGTAAGATGATTGAGACAGCTCTGACCTTCGTTGCACAAAAACATTAACGTCTCTGTCCCTGCCATGTCCTCTTGATGCAATTTCAATAGCAGCTTGTAGTAGGGCATGTACAGATGCCTATGAAGAAAAAAATCAAAAGCAACAGAAGTCAATTGGATATGCATTTAAATCGCTCAGCTAAACAAGCAAACAGCTTGATATGATACTATCAGCCATTTCATTTTCTCAACACCATAAGAATAAAATGCAGAGAACATGTTTTTTGTTGTCTCTCTTACAAGGTCATCAACCCTTTTCTTGGCATCGTTAAAACCACGTGTTAAATCATTTTTCACAAACTTATATTGTATGATGCATGGAAAGAAATGCAGGTGATCTACCAATGCAGCTATCTGAATTTGTTATCTTTGACAATACAGCAAATCTAGGTTAAACAAGCCTACACCTTGGTAACATACTATCAGCCTTTTCCTTATGTCTACACCATAAACATAAATCACAAATGCAAATTGGACATCAAGATTTCACTTGGCATCAGATTAAAATTTGTGACTGACGTCATTTTCCAAAAACTTGCATTTTATGATCCATGGAAAGAAATACAGGTACAAGAATCTATTGATTCAACAATCTGAATTCTTTTTGCCACAGCAATTCAGCAAATCTAGGTTTTTGCAAAACTTATTTTACTGTGACTGAAATGGAATCTGAAACTAGATACGCCAGAGAATATAGTTTAATATAATACAGTTGCTCATAAATCAAAACTAATTAAAGAGTTTTTTCAGTTTTAAACTTAAATGGATATTACACTTGTACTTGTTACAGGCCTTCTTACGAGATCATATTATTGGCCCAAATGCTAAGGTGATAGAGTAAATATATGCAATCTTTAGGTCTGCAACTCAGCCTACTTTTGCATGTCTTGAAACATTTGTTGTCAAAGTCGGATAAACTTTTTTAATACAAAAGATACAAACATTCTTAAATTCTTGAGTTCTTTTAGGAATCATCCCACTTCATCATTTTGGAAATCTCAACATCCCCATGCTTGCTTCCTTTGGTTGCTTATATTTTCTAATGAAAACTTGTTACTTCTATTGCTTAAAATATTTCTTCCTTGAACTATTTTATATGAGCTTTTGCATACTATGAACAAAAGGAAGCTGAACATCCACAAATAGTGTCTGATGATCTTGCAATCATGTGATTTATTTGATGCAATGGTCAATCAAACTCTTGCTTGTCCTGGGACCTTCACTTCCTACAACTTAGCTGACCTTTTTCTGATGTCCATTTTAATGAGTGTTGTCAACTTCAGTGGAAAACAGAATTTCCAACATCAATTAAGGGGCAGTTTGTTGTTGCTCTAGTTCAATTTAAATTTATTCGCACTAGTTGCTTCTCATCAATTAGAGCAGTTGAGCTACCATGTCACCTTGTTAAGCTAATGACACCAATTTCTGCTCTAAGTACTGTGGTTTTCAGGTTGAAATCAACATAAAAACATTAATTTGCATAAAAAGAGCTAAAATGAGTCTGACACTGTGAACTACTTATGCTTGTGTTATTCTATCAGGTAATGAAACAAACATTTGCCTGGTACACTAGTTTGAGTATAGAACATCAGCTGTATTAAAATAGCCATAAAAAAAACTTTTGGGTTTTAAGTTATATCCTTCATAAATATAATTCCTCCCTGCTCATTTAAATGCTTTAAAGCTCATTCGTACTCTGTTTGCTGCTACCACCTGCAAACAACATTTTTAGCCAGCTTAATTTTTTGAAAGATCCAGTTTGTAACAATGGAATCAACCTCCCCTTCCACAGACCCAATGATAACAATACACAACAGGACAGTTGGGCTAGATTAAAGGCATGCTTGTCAGTTCCATCTGACTTTATACTTACAAACAGGTATAGTTTGACAGAAAGCCATTCCATATTACTGAACTAGGAAATGAATGTGTGATACATTCTTTTGATATCATTTCAAACTTTAACCATGACAATTATAAACAGATATTGCAATAGATCTTCGTTTTGAATAATAGTACAAATAACCTTCAACTCTCCTAATCAGGAGGCCAAACTGTATCAGTTATGAATCTCCTTGATGAACTTTCCAGAAGGAAACAATTAATTTATGTATCTTTTTGAGACCTTATATTCTGCTCCTCTTTTACAGTTTCACCTCATGAGACATGCAGTGAAAGGAACAAGTGTACCGCAGAACTCAAATTGTAATAACAAAGGTTTTGAGTTTTGAAGGATGAGAGGGGCATGCATAAACCTGATACGCGAGAGTCTTAATCCAGGCATTCTTATCAATGCCAAGCCAGGCCTTTGCAAACCAGGGACCTTGTGTTAGAGAACTTTGCTGCTCAACAGATAGTTCAAATATCCGTGCAGCCTCGTGCAGACTGTGTACCAGATCATTACTCACATCTTCACCTTTAAAAGACTGATTCAATTTAAGCCTCATTCCTTCCAATTCCCCATCAGAATTTGTTTGGGAACTCCCATTAACAGTGATCCCGTCCTCTGGGGCAGCTGACGCAATGAGAGAGAGAAATAACTTGTGTTTCAAATTACATAATGGTGGTCCAAACCTGCCACTGTCCTGCTTTAGATTGCCCGTGCAGCTTAGTACATAATTTATCTTAAAACATGCCTTGCAACGGGAAGCTCTTCGTCTTAATGGATGTAAAACAACCAATCTGTTTGAATTGCTGCACAACAAAGGATGTAAATGTTAAGTACTAGATATTTACCAGAATTTGCAGAAGACAATAGCCATAAAATAAAATTCAAATTATCAGCATTTAAAAAAATTACTGAGGTCTATATATAAAAACAACATAACTAGCCCAAACAAAAAAAGCTTCAAGTTGTCAAACAGTTAAGGAAAATGCACAGCCTACTCAAGATTATCCATTTATCATCCCAATACATGTAACTACTTGGAATCCAATAAGAGCAGACAAATCTATCAAACCAACTATTATGTTTTAACTACTCTAAAATTGTTCAGAATACTCATCTGCTCACATGTGTACGAAGTGGCAAGTTACTGTGGGGAGGTAAAAGAATCGAGACTAGCATTTGGCCTCGAATGCGAGTTGGAAGTTTGGAACAGTCCAGGATGAACACTGCGTCACATTAAACATAGCATTCGCTCTAAAATGCTTAACTTGAGTATGTACTAAGGTGGATATGTGGACACCAGAGTTAGAAATGGCATGCTGCTTTTGTTAGGATTAACCACGGACAGCAATAACAGTTACATGCAAATATAACCAATATCGAAAATAATAAATCACACAGAAGAAAACACAAGACACAAGGATTTAACGTGGTTCACCCAATCCCTAGGCTACATCCACCAACAAGAAGTCCAATATTATTATTAACCAATGATTACAATCCACAATCCCTTACAGCTCAATATCGCCGCAAGAAGCAACAATCTCATCATACATAATGAAATCCCTAACCCTAAGCCATTTTATACAAGCTTTTGCCAATGACAAAATTAGGGCTAGAATAAGTCATCCAATAGAAAAATAACAGCCAATGCTTTTTACAATAGTGAGTCATTTTTTGGCTGTGAGGGCACTGCCCCCAAAAACACTCGTGGGGTCATTGCCCCTCGACCCCACCCTGTACTGTGATAGAAAGCGCACCTACGACGCTAAACCCAAACCCCCATAGAAATAATCTAGGGCAAACCGCACCAACTAAACCTCGGAGTCTGATTAGGCTCCACATCACAACAGCTTTGACCATGTCAATCCATTCCTGCATGCTTGGAATGAGTATGCACACGTCTGTGGGGTTAATAAAAGTGAGGGGAAAAAATGCACATATTGAGTATGCTAGTGTGTTTCCAGAAGCTTAAGAATGCCTTCTCTACAGCTCTAGTGCATTTCTCTTCTTAGACAGCCACCATCCTTGAGCATCGTGTAGTTAAGAGTCATCCTTGTCGTCGAGAAAGTATTGCCAACTTCTAAAAGAAAACTATGTTCAATTTTATCAACAGCATAAAATATAATTCTACCAAGACTCCATCTGAAATTTAAAATATTTGCCTCCCACGTTTTGACCCCAAAAAAATTGATTACAGGATAATACATTATTTAAATTGACTGAAATTTGCCCAAAACTAACATCGCTAGGCTTTTACATGTTCACCAAGGCGTCCAGAGCACCTAATATTATCATACTAATCCACTACATCATAATACTTCCTCGATATGAGATCCGCCATGAGAACTACTTGAAAGTTCTAACAACTAAACTATAGAACAAACCCTCGCTATCAATGACTTAAGTGCCTACAAACTCTCTTCTTATTATCTCATTTCATTCAATTGTTTCTTTTCCGTCAATTTATAAAAATTCACAATAAAATGAATATCAATATTATCATAAACACCCACTTACCTTGTCAAGATGAACTCAAGTGATAAACAAATGGGGTTTACATCATATGCCCGAATTTAAATATCCAAGTAAGATGCATTCATGTTCGTTTTAATTTTAAAAAATTTATACGTATTCAATTCCATGTGCAACAATAACTTAAGACTAGCATACTCCAGCATTCGTTTAAGATGCTAAACTTAAGTGCCAAGGTGAGAGCAATATATTGACGAGTCAACAACTGTTGTTAATTTGCAGAGAGCACTCTCTTGCGATCTGTTCTGAATATGAAATGAAATGAAAGGAAAGATTTTTAATGACATCCACGAGACCAACGGTCTATGGGACCAAAAGAACCCTTAGTTATTCTGCTATGATTTCTCTAGGCTGTCCCTTTTGCTATGGATCTGCATAAGTAAGATGGCCCCCTTGTGAAGTCTTGTCCCTTCGAAAAGCTCTTTTATGTTGGTCACCTGTGTAGTGTCCTTGTGTTGGTTGTGAATGTCATCATAGGTAGTGCAATCTTTCACATACTATCATTTTACTTCTACCACTCCTTTACAAAACCTACAAATTTTGTCCTCCCACTCTTCTTTAAGGACCTTCCATCTGCCAATTTCACATCTCAACCGATGCAATCCAAACCTCAATTGGGCTATTAGAGTTTTTGCTTTTCCTCTAATCTCGGCCCCTAAGTATTCTTT
This sequence comes from Cupressus sempervirens, assembly GCA_028749045.1. Lineage (NCBI taxonomy): Eukaryota > Viridiplantae > Streptophyta > Pinopsida > Cupressales > Cupressaceae > Cupressus > Cupressus sempervirens. The sequence goes on from CM053793.1 coordinate 636,097,804, forward strand.
GTTGCCGTGTTCGCATGTGGGATTAACTTCTTTGACATAATGAGCCTTTTTTCTGCCTAACTGATTTGTCCACATGGCAGGCCTGATTTTTTCTACCACCCATTTTTTTATTTCTAAGTTGGATTCCAAGCATTTTTGGTAGTCGATGTTCCATTTGTTGAACCATTTGTTGTTGGGTTTCTTCCATGTCCTCTTCCAACAGTCAAACTCCTCGTCAACCACCATTCTAGGCCAGCAATGTGTATCCATTTTATCCACTTTTTTTAGGTAGCTCAGCAGTCAAATAAGTGTTGTGGTCTCCACCAAGAACATACCTGCCTCTACCAAAAGAATCTCGTAGGGAACTGTTGATTTGACTTTGAGGTTAGTGGTGATTAAATGCTTTTGTATTCTTTCAATTTGTTGCCATTTGTGGTTCGATATGTTGCTCCCCCAAACCTCGCTGCCATAAAGAACAACCAGAATCACCAACAGCCCAAAGAGGGTTTTCCTAGTCTTCCAATCCCATAACTCTGCTTTCCTACATCTGTTTTGTAGAAGGTAAGAAGCCTCCACCCTCCCTGTATTCTTTTTAATCTGCATGTCCCCCAACCTAGTCGGTAATGAAAATCTATCCCCAGATACTTGTATTCTTCCACAATTTCTAAAGCATTACCTTTGAATATGAAAGTAAGTTGTTGTTTTCTTTTCTTTAAGGAAAAGACCATGATCTTGGTCTATGATGTGTTGACTTTCATCCCAACCTCCATACAAAATATTTCTAAATTACTCAAGTGTTCCCTTAGCCCCTGAGCCGTATTAGCAATGAGTATAAGATCATTGGCATAAAGAAGCAACCTAATCACATAATTCCGCTAGCTAAATTCCTTCGCCATTGGCTTTGTTTAGCCATTCCTCCAGCTTATCAATATAAAGACCAAACAAGGTAGGGGATAGTGGGCAGCCTTGTTTGACCCCTATGTCGCTGCCAAAACACTCTGACATGCCCTCTTTGGTTCTGATTTTTTATTCAACCTACTCATAAAGCTTATAAACAGCAGTCCTATACTCTATTGGAACCTCCAATTCTTCCAGTCTATTCCATAGTTTGTCCCTGGGGACGATATCAAAGGCTTTCTTAAAGTCGACAAAACAGCAAAAAGCTTTTTCTCCCTGTTTTTCCCATACTCTCTCAATGAGGTATCGTAGAGTAATGCAGTAATCAATTGTGGAGTATTTGGGTCTGAAACCCGCTTGCCCTTTAGCTCTTTTTCCCTCTTTTTCTGCCCAACTGCTGATTATATGTTCTAACATACTCCCGTAAAGCTTACCTAAGAGAGTGTTCACCATAATGGTTCGGTAATTGGAAGGATTGGTAATAAGATTTTGCAAAGAAGATAAAAATGTTATCTTCCCAGAGTTGAGGCCCGACGTGTAAAGGCAACATGCTGATCCGCACTGTGACTGAGGCCCTCTGTCCAGACCCCATAGGTAGCACGTCATAGCCAGATTGTAGTAAAGAAGGGTAGCACTCAATTATTCTGCACTTGCCAGTAGTGAAAAATAATAACAACGTATAGTGATAACATATAATTGCAGGTGCAAGACGAATGTATCACTTATACTAAGAACAGCAGGTTCATACCACCTTGATTAAAAAACGTGTGTCATGTTCTAAAAATCAAAACCATCCCACAACTGCAGAGCGGCTATTGCTCAGGAAGTGGAATGTAAGAAATAGGACCTGGGATTTTGAGATGCCCAAAGCAAATGTTTAGGATTTTTTTAGAGTTACTGATTCGGTTAAAAGAAAATCATAATTTTATTTTTTCTTTGACAAAATACCTTGGTAATTTTCTCTACCCATTTCGAAAAATATATATTCGAGCCTAATATATGTTTTCAAATCGGACAATATGAATGCAAGGAAGCTCCTGAAGTTTCTCAGCAGTAGATAGTGAATAAATTAAATTCTGAAATGCCAGTTGAATAGAATTAGTAGACGGATCTACCAGTTCGCTTTTAATCTGTTCTCTTAAAGAAATGGCCATTTGGAAATAAAGTGTAGCCGAAATTTCTATTGACGACTAGTCAATTCTTGAAGAATTCACAAAGTTTAATTTTTCAACCCCAAATGAAGAATTGTTAAGGAAATTGAAAAACAAAAGAAATACAAAATCAGAAGGGTTTCTAAGCTCTTGGAGAAAATATATATTGCAGTAAAATTATCCGTAACTTTTTTTTCTTTACCTCGAACCAATAACAAGAAGCGTATGAACTTTGGCATCTGAGACACTTAAGTAGCGAAAGGAGGAAAAGGACTAAAATACCTTGCTTTGGGATGAAGCGAAGTAAAACTCGTCTGCGTTTTCAGGGCCATTTAAATTGATTCTATTAACCAGAAATAATACACCCACGTCTGTTTCCCCAAAAAAAATGGTTTTTCATTCTTACAAATAATGCAGTTGACGCTCAATTTAAAATCTTAGAGAAAGCTGTTCCAGACGTTAAATGAGGTCAGAGAATTTTGTCTGTGCGGATAAGGCAAAGCTGTGTTTATAGGTGGTGACAGAGGAGAAACGTGGCCAGACTAAAATGCAATGTGGAGTATCGTAGGCCTCGTAAGAAGCGGTTTGATACCTTCCCTACACAACTAAATTCCATTGCTACCCTGCTTGTGGACCCCCTTCACAAATTTTAAATTTGCTGTTTTCTCATTGGATAAGAAATGTTATAAAGTTCAATTAAAAATATATTATTTGTACTTAACCAAATATTCCTGTGTTTTGTTTTTAATCATTATTTTAAAAAAAAAGGGTCCTATAGGATCACTAGTTTGTTAAAGTAGTATTTGGTTACTAAATTTAGAAATTCTTTCTTGTTTACAAAAATTAGATGGGGTCATATATACAAATTATTATGGTTTAAAATATGTTCATAATTATTTGTTATTTTTTATTGGATAAGGAATATTATAAAGTTTAATAAAACTATATCATATATTCTTGAAACCAACAAAATATTGTTGTGTTGTTTTTAGTCATTGTTTAAGAAAAAATGTTCTATGGAATTATCAAGTTTGGTAGTATTGGAAGACTAATGCATTCATTAGATGTGACCGAAAACTATAAAATATGTTTGTTGTCTTTAAAAAAGTTTGAATATTTTTATTATTTTTTAAAATTGAAAAAAAAATTAACTAAAATCTTATTGGCTCGCACTAAAACAATAAGGGGAAAAAAAAATTAAAAACTAAAAGCAAGAAAAATTTAAAGCTCTAACTTTTAGTATTAATTGTGCAATTAATATTATTGAAAATATCATAAAAGTGTGACACTACACTACACTTTATCATTTCAAGAATTTGAGATTTTAAATTCTTTATAAAGTTTGAACAATATTATTTTATTTTTTGAAAAATAAGAATAATATTTAATTGAAATCTTATTGGATCTTACTAAATGGTAATGGAGAAAATTAAATTTTATAACCAAAAATCAAGGAAAACTTAAATTTCTAATTTTTTGTATTAATTGTGCAATTAATTTAATTATTATAAAATATATGTCACACAACACAACACTTTACTTTATCATTAGTCAAATTAATAATAATAGAATACTAACTCATAAAATTTTGATTTATTTTGTTTTTAAAAGAATAAAAACTAAATAATATAACAAATAATTTTAATTTTAGAAAATAAAAACTAAATAATATAACAAAGAATTTTAAAATGGTATGTACAATTATGTTTATGTATTTAAGGTTTAGAATATCTTATATCATTTTTGGGTGCCAAGTTGTTGATTAGATGTTTTTTAAAAAATAAAAATAGTGTACAAAGATGATAATAGGCATTGATGTTAAAATTCTAATGACGCAGTGAAGGAAAGGAATTACAATTTTGCACTTGGTAAGAGTTATAAGTTATCTACTCGCATTCAACTACAAATATTAATGCAAAATATAATTGTCTATGTTTCTCCACTATCTTTAGTTCTTCAATTCAATTATAATTAAGATATTTCAACCTCTAAAAGATCAAAGGATATTAAGAATGTTGTTCTAATGCATTTTTCATTCCTTTGAATTAAAAAGTTTATTCCTCCATCTCAACCCTTTATCGTCACACTCTACAATACTAGTATTATAATCATGACACATATGCCAAGAACTACGATGCTTTGCATCTCTTGTTGAATTTAGAAATTCTTTCTTGTTTACAAGAATTGGATGTGGTCATCCACAAAAAAAATATTATGGTTTAAAGTTTGTCCATAATTATTTAATATTTTTTTATTAGATAAGAAATATTATAAAGTTCAATAAAAAAATACATCATGTATACTTGAAAACAACAAAATATTATTGTGTTATTTTTAACCATTATTTAAGAAAAAAGGTTTTTAACAATTCTTTAAGAAAAAATGTCTTATGGAGTTACTTAGTTTGTCTACGTAGTATTTGTTTATTGAATTTAGAAATTATGAGGTCATACACAAAAAAATGTCATGGCTTAGAATTTGCCCATCATCAACTGAATGGGATGATAACAATAAATTTGGGGTTTTAATTCTACTAGTAATCAATTAGATACATCAAGCTATAAATTTAAAACTTTTTTAAAGAAATTGAAGCAAAAAAAATTTAAAATATTATCTAATTTATTTTTTTTAATTGCATTCTCTTTCTTTGGTTTCACTTCAGTCACTTTGTGTCTCGGGCCTTTATCTCTGTTAGGTCCTTATATGGAGGATGAGGATCTCCATTTTTAGTCCCCCAACACGCAAACTCCCTCCCACTTTGGCAAATAATTCTCGGTTCCTAATCTCTGGCAAAGCTCAAAAAAAATGTCTCTTTCGAATAGCCAGACTCTCTATGCTCTGCAATCAATCCCATCAACTTAACAGGAAGCATAACCCTCCGCTTATGTCCAAAAGATAATATCGTAATCTCCCCCTAATCATTTTGAAAAATGTTAGGCTAACAAGAAAGCCCCAGTTATTCCCTTAAACCCTAGTCTTCCTCCTAAAGTCGATGGTATGTGGGCAATTCCACTTTCATCCTCAATCTTGCACTTTACATTGGATGCAAATAAAATTTATCTAAGATGCATGAAAACTTCTCCCCCAAATACTAATCCTCGCAATTTGGTAGTTCAAAATTCTTCCTCGTACCTAAACCCTTATCATCCCTTCATTGACGCTTCTCTGGATAGATGCGTTTATCAGCTAGATCAAGATGCATCATTAAGTGCCTTCAAATTACTAGCATTTTGGAATGATATGGATGTCTGTATGATCAAAGTGTGTTATTTCTCATTTGTGGATTAGGTAGTATATCTTTCATTGAAGGATCTTTTTATTACTTAGAATGTTCAACAGAATCCCTTAAAAAAAACTAGTAGATTGTAATATTATTTTTGAAGGGTATTCCTTTTTATTTCTAGAATGGCCCTCAAATTTCAACTTGTGCTCTTATAAACCAAGGGTTATCCACTCCTAGTACTATCTCAAGGCTTTTATCATCTCCTTGATCAATTGGGAAACCCTCTCAAGTATAGATAATTGCTTTGGATCATTTCTTTGTTTCAAAAATCCTATGTCTACCTTTGAGGATTGCAGGATCCTTTTACTTATCAGCCTCATCTTCAACCCACAAAGGATAATGATATGTAATAAAAATCATCCTTCATTATCACCCCTAAACATCACTCTAGTCCCATTGATACGGGTTCTGTCTCCCTAGCACAAGATTGCAAGTCCCCCTCCCAAATCCTCTCTGCTCTCAATCTAGGATATAGTTATCCCAAGTCCCCCACTCAACCTATCTCTATCTAATTTATGGAGAAAGGAGATTTTACCTTTAACTCACATCCCCCCTAAAACCCCTACCCTCCATTGGATATCAACATTCCCTCCCTAAAACCAACTCTTTTCTCAATCATTTTCTCCAACATAAACTCAAACTCCCCTCTACTCTCATCAACTTATATTTTAGTGATGTGGTATCTTCTTTCAACCCCTGATATATGGGTCTTCCATGTTTTATTTCTTTATTAGCTATGAATTTAGTCAACTCTTATGAATCGTATCCTTGTTGTTCTCCCATACAATATTCTCAAGACAACCTCTTTATCTCTCAAAAGTTAGAGGAAGTCGTCATTGTTAAATCTTTGAAAACTATAATGGTTCAACTTAGTAACCTTATTGGAGAAGCTATGTATTACCAGGATGAGCTTAAAAAATAATTACTTAAATGGAATGAACTACAAATGCGGAAGTCTTCCATGCCAAGCCATGCTAACGAAAACAACAGTCCAGATGTCATCTTTGTAGAACAAATTCCCATGGAACTAGAATCGATCTAAAATATGATTGGTATTAAATCATGAGCTAGATGTAGATAATGTGCTTAAAATGTATTTCCCCCCTGATCAAAACTTTGACTCTTGTCATCAATTCTTTGATCAAGGCACAAATTCTAGTCTTAAAACTGAGTCATTTGGTTATACTTCTACATCTATCTCCCTGGCCATTTTAGGGATTGCCTCAACTCTTCAAGATGAAAATTCTCTAAATTGTGGAAGACACCAAAAAAAGAGAGGAAGAAACTCCAATTATGATTTAAGGAAACTTGCGGGTGAGGCTGGCAATCAAGCCAAGCTCACTTCTATCCTCACCAATGAGAAGGGCAAGTCTTAATGAATATTACCTCTTGGAATATAAGGTGCATAAATGCCCCTCTAAAGAAAAATCTCTTTAAGCGTTGTCTTAAAATCTTTACACGCTAACATTATCCTCCTTCAAGAAATAAGATTTTCAATGGATGAGCTCAGTAGATTTGATAAGAAGTTGGTATTTTGGAAGGTTTAGGGGTATGGTGTTGTTCCTTCTTCTAATAGTTTGGCTTATATTTGAAACCCTAAAAGTGTCCAATTTACGCCAGACATAAGTAATTCTATTTGGTTGAGTGGGTGGGTCAAAAGCATCTTGACCAGTCTCTCATTTTACCTTATCAATATTTATGGACCTATGAGAATAAACGAGAAACTTATAGTCTGGAATCAAATCAAGGATATCCTCTCCAATTTCCATAATAAAAATATCATTTTGGGTCGTGATTTCAATGTGATTCTTGATCTAGATGAAAAATTGGGTGGTGTCAAAGTTTCTAATCAAGCTGAATGAGAGATTTCAATAATTGGATTATTTCTTCTAATCTTTTTTATATTAAAAGTTCTAATGGGATCTTCACTCAAAATAATAGAAGATCTGGGCTAGATTATATTGCTATAATATTATATATGTTCCTATTATTGGTGATCTCCCCTCCTTCAATCATCATTTATCACCTTGCATTAATCCCACTTATGGGTCCGACCACTTCCCAATCTCTTGAGACATTGCAAAACTTGTCAAATTTACTAGAAACCCCTTCAAATGTGAAAACATGTGGTTCTTGAATAATGAATTTATGTTCCTTCTTGAAAAATGTTGGAATGAAGAATCACTTCAAGGATCTAAATATTTTGTTTTATTTCCAAGCTAAAAAGACTTAACCTCAAAATCAAAGAATGTAATGAGCACTCTTTTAAAAATGTTTTTGAAATAAATCTTCAGGTTGAACAGGACCTCGAGGATCTTAATGAAGAAATTATGTCAAATGGAATGACCAATTATCTCTATTTTCAAGAAAAATTTCTCATGAATAAACATGTTGATCTTCTCAACAAAAAAGAACTCTTTTCAAAACAAAAATCTCGAGACAATTGACTTTTGGATGGTGACAAAAACACTAAATTTTTCCACAATACCAAAATGATATTCAAGAATAGTAGGATAACTAGACTCAAAAATTCTCGAGGGATGTATTTGGAAGACCCTATTGATATAGGTAAAGAGATAGTAGGTTACTTCAAATATGTTCTCAACATCTGGGAATTCTTATACCTTAAAGCCCAATATTCTTTACTTCGAAATATACCCAAACTCATTACCAAAGACCATAATGCAATGCTCAAAAAGAGTTTTTCCAAAGAGGAAATAAAAATGCTCTTTTCTAGATGCATCCTAACAAGGCCCCTACACCAAATAGCTTCCAAGTTAGATTTTTTCAAAAAAATGTTAGCATTTTTTAGGTGATGATCTTTGGCAAGCTCTAGAAGGCACTAGGAACTCAGGCTTCCTCCTTAAAGAAATTAACAATACTTTCCTTACCTTTATACTCAAGAAAGTAGAAGCAACCTAACCAAGAGATTTAAGACCCATAGCCCTATGTAACACTATTAATAAGATCTATGTTAAAGCTCTTGCCAACAAATTTAACATTTTTCTCCCTTTGATTATCTCTAAAGAATAGACAACTTTTATTCTCAGTCGCTTTATCATGGATGGGATTATTATAATCTATGAACTCATCCAATCAGTGTAGAAGAACAAAAACCCCAGCACGTTAATCAAATTAGATATTCAACAAGCTTGTGATAAAGTAGATTGGAGGTTCCTATGTAGATGCATAGAAGATTTTGGTTTCTCCAAACAATGGATTCATCTCATTTTTAGTTGTATTTCATCGCCAAAAATATATATTCTCATCAATGGTTCCCCGAGAGGATTATTTGACATCTCAAGTGGCCTTAGACAAGGAGACCCCATCTCTCCTTTCTTGTTTGTCATTGTGGCAGAAGCCTTTGGGAGGTTAGCCAAGTCTGTCCATGAACGAGGCTCCATCCAAGGCATCAATGTTACAAATTTCATCCCCAATATTCCCCAATAATAATTTGTAGATGACCCCATCCTTCCTGCCCAATGTTTTATCCCTAAAGCATCTCATCTGAAATCTATCCTAGATTTATACCTCAAAGCCTCAAGATAGCTTGGTAATGCAGATAAGTCTAAGATTTTTTTTTATTAACTCTCATCCCCTCATTGAAGTTGGGATATGTAATATCCTAGGATTTAAAAAAGGCTCATTTCCTTGTAAATATTTAGGAATGCCACTAGACAAAGAGATCATATCTAACAAGCTATGGGATTAGATAGTTTCCAAACTTGACAATCAGATGGATTGTTGGAAATCCAATGGCTATGTAGTATAGGGTGCCCAACCATTGTAGAATTAGTCCTCTCATCTATCCTCACTTATCAAATGTCTTGTCTCCCCCTTTCTAATAAGAAAAAGAATTCCCTAGAGAAAAAAATTAAGACCTTCTTTTGGTAGGGTGTGTATGAGCACAAAAAGTTAGTACTCAATAAATGGGGCAACATATGTAGGCCCTTCAAAGTTGTGGGGGGTCAGGGGTAGTGTCTAAAAGTTATTGTGGAAAAATAAAGCCCTTGGTGCCAAGTTAGTTTGGAGGCTCCTCAAATAGTGTAATAGAAAATGGGCTAAGATAATCTATCTTTCATAAATATTTTAGGTTGGATGACTCTTTCAGTATTTTTAGGTTTGGGTCCCCTCCTAGAGGTTCGAGAGTAAGTATCTTCATCTTGCAAAATAGGAATATAATTAACCAACAACTTACTTGGGACATTGGCAATGGTGCATCAACCCTATTTTGGGAAGACTCTTGGGGAGGTTATCATCCCCTCTCCTCTCTCATTTCTCCTAATATCATCACTTCCCTAAAAAATCTATGGGGAGTTACTCTCAATAATTACATAATAATCCCTCAAACTGACCCTAGCTTTGGTTGGGAATGGAGAGCCCTAAAATATACTCCTCTTTCTCAAGTTGAAAAGTTAGAACTCTTTTAAATCTTGAATTCTTGTCAGGTCTTTCCCAAATTCAAGAATGATTCCCTTGTTTGGACTGGGGATAAATATGGCATTTATAATGTTAAATATGGATATAATTCTATTGTCCTCCAACATCAATGGAATAATATTGATATCCCTCTTAACCTATGTTGGGATAAGTCATGCTTACTCAAGGAAGGAATGTTCCTATGGGTTGTTGCTCCAAAATGAATCCTTAGTGTCAAATGGTTAAGGAAGATTGGTTTTGAAGGCCCCTCTCGCTATTCTCTCTATGGTAATCAAGAAGAATCAGTAGACCATATTTTTCTTTAATGTCTTTATCTCAACAATATTGGTTTTGGCTTTGCAAAAAACTTCATTTCCACACTACTATGGAATAACTTATTAAAGCATCTTCAAGAATGACCCACAAAATATAAAAGGAATACTTATGAATCATTAATGTAGGATCATCCTGGATTGTTTAGTTATCCTACTTGTTTAGAATATAGGTGCTTGGTTACTTCTTTGGACCTACTCAATAGTTGTTGTTATAGTTGGCTGATTGGATTCACTATGTCTTCTTTCACCGAGTTGGCTTGACTTGGCTCAGTGCACGTGCTCATCGAGTGATCCTTTGCTTTGTTCATTGAGTTGTTCTCTGCTTTTTTTGCCAAGCATGTCTGGTTATGTTTGTCTGCATTTGTTCGGTGTTTCTTTGCTCTTCATTCACTAAGTTATTTGTTTGGTTCTTCTTTGTGATCTGGCCTATGTATTTAATTTGTGAGCTAGATTTAATGTATGGGATCAATCATTAGGAAGAATATGGACCTATTTTGGGTCATTATTTTCTCCAATGTAGATCTATAATCTTTTGTAAGCCATTTTGGCAAGTATAAATAGGGAACCGAGTCTTCAATTTTTGCAAGGCATGGGGACACTTGGTAGAGGTTAGATTTGGAGTTAGAGAGATCACAAATTGTACATGATGTAGAATAATCTTCTTTGTAATTGAATCTTTGTAATTGGCTGCAACTGGGAAGGCCTTATAGCCTAACTTGTATGAAGTAAATTTTTGAATCAATAAAGATCTAGTTTCTCTCTCCTCTTTTGGCATTGTCTCTTGATGATTTTGGCTTTTGTTGTGTTAACTCAATGAGGTTGCATGGTAACTAGGTGAGCCTTTGGCCCTAGTTATCATCCTCCCTTGTTTCAAGTGGTATCAAAGTGAAGGTTTTGTCCTTGTAGAGTTTGGGATCGTGGAGAACCCTAGTTGGATTAGTCGTAGGGTGATAGATATGGTTTCTGACCTATAACTTGCAGAGGGTTACGATCTTGCAAGATCATGTTGTCAAGCCAGTTTGAGGTAGAGGAAATGCAGACAATGGTATCATGGACATGTTGAGACAAATTACAGCCAAATTAAATGTTGTTGAGACAACCTAAAGGAGAGGAGGATATCTTGGTGATGTTAGTGATGATGAAGTAGTGATAGAACCTAATCTTGAACTTGAAGTAGAAGAAGATGAAGAGAGGATTTTAAGGGTTATGTCTAGGGAAATTTCTAAACCTATTATTGAGGTTTCTAGTTATGATGGAAAATTAGATACCAATGCCTTGTTGGATTGGATCTCTAAGATGGAGAAGTTCTTTTAGTATGAAGGAACCCCTAATAATAAGAAAGTGAAGATACCAATCACCAAGTTAAAGGGTCATGATTTTCTTTGGTCGAAACATTTGCAAATAGATAGACATAGAAGAGGAAACAAGAAGATCACAACTTGAGTAAAGATGAGTAGGTAAATAGATTACCTTGTTAATTTATTAAGGAGAATGTAAAACTTGAGGTAGAAGAATATGATTGTAAAGGCTTATACTAAGGATTTCTACAAGTTAGATATCATATCTGGACACATGGGTAATGATGTTGAGAAAGTTGCTAGATACTGGATGGATAAAGGACTGTGATTCAAGATGAGATCAATTATGTGAAAATGGATAATGTAGAAGAAGCATACTAATATGCTTTGAAGGCTGAAGAGGTTTTGACAAATAGGCATGAATAAAGACAAAGAGGAAGAGGAAGAACATTTTAGAGAGTTAGAAGCAAATCTTATGGAGAAAATAGAAGATTTGATAGTATAATATAAGGTAAAGGAAAAAGTAAATGGAAAGGTGAAGATAAAGGCAAGACTAAGTGGAAAGGTGGTAGTTCGCACTAAGGAAGAGGTAGTTCTTAACAAAGTGGTTATAGTAGAGAAGGATTTCATGGAACTTGTTTTAAGTGTGGAGAAGAAGGTCATATAGCCTTCGAATGTACTAATTCTAAGAAGAAGATTGGGAATAGTAGCAGAAATGCCTTGGCTCAAGAAGAACCTTTGAGTCCACCTAATAAACCTAGAAAATGGAAGGATGATGAGAACCTTGTGGAAGGAGAAAGTTGATGAGGAACCTATTTTAAGAAGAAGTTTGTTCAAGGCTAGATGCAAGATTGTAGGAAAATGTTGCAAGGTAATCATTAACAGTGGTAGTTCAAATAACTTGGCTTTAGTGGAGTTGGTTAACAAGTTATAACTATAGAGGTTAAAATGTCCTAAACCATTTCATATGGCTTGGATCAGTAATGAGCATAAATTATTGATAAGTGAAGAATGCCTTATGAAATTTAAGATTGGAAGGTATTATGATGAAGTTATGTGTGATATCATGCCTAAAGATTGTTGTCATGTTCTTTTGGGTAGACCTTGGCACTATGATAGACAAGCAGTGCATAATAGAAGATTGAATCAGTATACCATTTAGGTTAATGGAAAGAGACAAGTCTTGTTACCTTTGATAGAGAAACTAGAGGAGGATCATTTTATGATAGTTATGGTTTACCTTATGAATGGAAATTATATTGTCAAAGATGTGAAGAGTCAGAATGTTTGCTTTGTTGTAATTCCTAATACACTGAGTGGTGACAATATTGACTGAGCTCTAGTATAAATTGTTGAGTTACTCATTGCATACAAGGAGATCATTTCAAAGAATGTACTTTATGGTTTACCACTAGTAATAATTATAAGTTGTTGTATGGACCTGATTCCTAGAGCTAGTTTATTAAATAAAGCACCATATAGATTGACACCAACCGAGAATGAAGAACTTGATAGAGAAGTACATGAATTGTTGTAGAAAGGATTGATCAGAGAGGTTTTGAGTCCATGTGCAATACCCATTGTGTTAGCACCTAAAAAGAATGGAGAATGGAGAATGTGTATAGATTCTAGAGCAATCAATAAGATCATAGTGAAGTATAGGTTTCCTATGCCAAGGATAGATGATATAATGGATTATTTTAGTGGAGTAAGGTATTTTACCAAGATTGATTTGAAGAGTATCTATTGTTATATCTAAATCAAAGAAGGTGTTGAATGGAAGATTGCTTTCAAAACAAAAGAAGGTTTGTATGAGTTGTTGATTATACCTTTTGGTTTAACTAATGCATTGAGTGCTTTTATGAGGTTGATGAATGATGCTTTTGAAGAAATTCATGAGTAATTTTTTGATCATATACCTTGATGATATTATGATATTAAGTAAGTCTAGAGAAGAATATTTGTTTCATATTAGGAAAGTGTTGGAAAGATTGAAAGAAGAGAAGTTGTTGATTAATTTGAAGAAATGCTCATTCATGAAAGAGGAGATTATGTACCTTGGTTTTGTAATTTTTGTTGATGGTTTGAAGATGGATCCTAATAAAGTTAAAGCAATTCTTGACTAGCCTATACCTGAGAATGTTGGGGAAGTTAGATCATTTCATGGATTGGAAAGTATCTACAGAAAGTCCATAAAAAATTTTATTTCAATTTGTAATGTTATTGCTGAGAAAATGAGAGGAGATAAAAAGGAATTCAAGTGGACACATGGAGATGATAAGAGTTTTAAGACTTTGAAATAGAGGGTTGTGAAATTACCCTGGTTAACTTTTCCTAATTTGAATAAAGTGCTTAAAGTAGAATATGCAAGTGGTAATGCAATTGGAGTTGGGTTGAGTCAGGAAGGTGAACTTGTTGCTTTCTTTAGTGAGAAGTTGTATAATTCTAAACAAAATTATTCTTTGTACAATCAAGAATTCTATTCTATTATTCGAGCTTTGAAGAAGTAGAGACATTATTTGGTACCTAAGGATTTTGTATTGTATATTGATCATAAGGCTTTATAGTATCTTGGAAGTCAACATAAATTAAATCAGAGGCATATGAAATGGGTTGAGTATTTGCAAACTTTCACATTTGTGATCAAGCATAAAATTGGAGTCACTAATCAAGTTGCACATGCATTGAGTAGAAGAAGATCTTTGCTGACCAAGGCGAAGGTTGAAGTTCTTGGTTTTGATGAGATGAAATCTTTGTATGAAATTGATTCTGATTTTTCTAAGTCATAAAGAGCATGTGGAGTACCAACTTTTTCATATCAACTAAGTATGGAAATTATTTCATTCAAGAAGATATGTTGTTCAAAGGAATTCAGTTATGTATACTGATGGGATCAATGAGAGTTAATTTAATAAAGGAATATCATAGCAGTGGCTTGGATAGACATTTTGGTATTGATAAAATATTTAGTTTTCTTAAGGAGAAGTATTATTGGCCTTAGTTGTATAAGGATGTTCAAAATTTTGTAAGGAATTGTTGATTTTATAAAGTTGCAAAAGGAGTAAGTAAGAACATTGGATTGTATACACCTATTTCAATACTTGAGAAACCTTGGAGTGATATCAACATGGATTTTGTTCTTGGCTTATCGAGGAAAACAAGAGGGAATGATTCTATATTTGTTGTTGTGGATAGATTTCCAAGATGACACATTTCATACCATGTAAGGAAGCTTCAGATGTTGTGCACATTGCAAATGTTTTATTTAAGGAGTTTGTTAGATTGCATGGATTACTGAGGAGCATTATATCTAATAGAAATAGCAAATATGTTGGTTATTTTTGGAGGACTTTATAGAAGAAGCTAGATATTGAGTTGAAGTTTAGTTATGCATTCCATCCATTAATTGATGGGAAGACATAAGTTATAAATAAGAGTTTGGGTAATTTCTTGAGATGCTTAGTTGGAGATAAATTGAGTAATTAGGATGTAATATTGGAACAATCAGGGCTTGCATATAACAATTATGTGGATAGGAGTACTAGAAAGATGCCCTTTTAGATTGTTGTTGGAGTCTATCCTAGAGGTATATCAGATTTGAGAGATACTTTGGATAAGAGAAGAGGAGTTTTGAAGGAGAAGAATTTTTTGAAGTTATGAAGTCTTTGCATAAGTTGGAACAGAGTAATTAGAAGCACCAGGATAGTGCAAATAGATCTAGGAGACATAAGATTTTTGAAGTTGGCAACGAGGTGATGGTTCATTTGAAGAAAGGTTGATTTCATGCTAGCATGTATAGTGAATTGAAGATGAAGAAGTTTGTCCTTATAAGAAATTGAGGAGATTCAATAGAGATAGTTCTTAAGAAATTGAGTTACCCAATGACATGGATATATCACCTATATTTAATGTTGCTGATTTATATGAGTATCATGAATATGATGAAGAAGTTGTTGTACCTAGTGATTATCCTAAGAAATAGATTTGGTAAGAGAACAAGATGAAAAGATTACATGGAATGTTTGGTTAAGTGGAAAAAATAGAGCTATTGAAGATGTTGTGTGGATTTCTCAATTTGAGTTTGATTCATCTCAGGTTGTGATACCTTATGAATTAAAGAATCATTTCTTCCAACCCTAGGTGTCTAATGCAGAAGCATCTTGGATTTTTTGGTTATCCTACTCCTTTGGAATGGAGGTGCTCAGTTACTTCTTTGGACCTTGTTGGTAGTTGTTGTTATTGTTGGCTCAATGGATTCACTCTATCTTCTTTCACCGAGTTGTCTTGACTTGGCTCGATGTACATGTTTTCTGAGTGATCCTTTATTTCATTTGTCAAATTTTCTTCTTCTTTCAATGAGTGTGTTTGGTGATGCTTGTCTATGTCTATTTGGTGACACTTTATTCTTTTTTCATCGAGTCGTCTATTTGGTTCTTCTTTGAGAATTGACTTGTGTATTTAATTTGTGAGTTGGATTTAATGTATGGGATCAATCATTGGGAAGTGGGTGGAACTATTTTGATTCATTACTTTCTCCAATGTAGATCTAGAATCTTTTGAAAGTTGTTTTGGAAAGTATAAATAGGAAATCAAGTCTTAGGATTGCGCGAGGCAAGGAGACGCTTGGTAGAGGTTAGAGTTAGAGTCTGAAAGATCACAAATCATACATGATGTACGAAGAATATGCTCTCTAATTGAATCTTTATAATTGGACACAACTAAAAAAAGGCCTTACAACTTGGCATGTATGAAGTAAATTATTGAATCAATAAAGATCTATTTGTTCTCTTCACCTTTGGCATTGTCTTTTGATGATTTTGGCTTCCATTGTGTTAACTCGGTGAGGTTGCATGGTAATTGGGTGGGCATTTGGCCCTAGTTATCATCCTCCCTTATGTAACTCATTATGGATTACCTCTTGGGAATTTTAATTTGGGACTTATGGAAAAACGTAATTGCAAAATTTGTCAAGACACATTGATGGATCACCTTTCCCTCTACAATAAAATGAAGGCCAATATTGTTGAAAACATTAATAATAAATTAAGATACAAACCCCATCCTTAAGAATCCTTCTTAGAATGGGAGTCCTTATTGAAAAGAGAATGGTTTGTATTAGTCACTCCTACATGTGTAGGGAAGGGTGTTTCTAATGTTATATGGGATCATCATAATTGTGTATGGTCCTTACCCCCACAAAACTGTTGTAAACTAAATTTTGATGGTGGCTCTAGAGTTAAACCAAGTCAAGCTAGTATAAGTTGCATAATCCTTGATTTGAATGGGGTGGATTATAGGAAGTTAGCTAAACCCATTGTCATTACACCCAATAATGTAGCAGAAACTAAGGCTTTAGTGGAAGCCTTTATTGCATAAAATAATTAATATTGACTATTTGATTATTGAAGGTAACTCTCAGATTAATTTGAATGCTCTTCCAAAAGGATCTACTCCAAATTGGTCCCTTAAATCAAGATTAGACTACTATGGGTTCCAATGGCCCCCATATAAAATTCTTCACATTTATAGGGAAGGAAACAAAGAAGTAGACTCCTTGGCTAATATGGGTGCCAATGGCCCTTGCATGCCCTTTTCCCCTCCTTCCTAGCTGGATCACCCAAGTGTAATTCACTAACCCATCTCAAATCAACTTTTTTCATAGATTATCTATTACAATAGATAGGTAAATCTTTTGTGTATTAGGATGGGGGGTATAGGATTATTACTTCTCTTAATATCTTCTATATTAAATATCACCTTCCCCCCCCAAAATTCTAGTACATCAATCCCATTAATTTATCTCCTTGTAAAGCTATTATGATATGGGATGTGTTAATCTTACACTTGTTTGGCTCTTCATTACCTGTCCTCATCATGATTTTTTGAAAACCCATTACCTATGGTTGTACTTTTCCATATTAATTATGATCTTGATGGTTCTCACATATTATGGGCATTTTAAACATTCCTTTAGGTAATTTTGGGCTCATTATTTAATTTATCTTTCATTGGATTCATTTCACTGTGGATATGAATATCTGCATAAAATTAGGGAAGAGGGAAATGCAATTTTTGGGAGTTATTAATGAGAGACAACTCAAACTAATGATGAATTCTTCCCATAGCTTAATTGTTCAAGTTGTTAGTAAAATTGTGGGGATGGAAAGATTTTCTTTGAGTGATAAAACCAAGTCCAAATTTAAAATAGTTGAAGTCTTTGCTACTACGATCCTTTATATAGACAGGACAAAAGGGTCATTCTCAAACTTTGTCGAAGCCTCTTCAAGAGGCATTTAGTTATCAAACTAGATATTAGTATAGATAATATTGATGACAACTTATGCATTCCCAAGTGTAGCGAATTCAAGGTAAGAGGCACAGTAGTTTAGGTTCACCCCATCCTTCTCATCAAGAATCTCATTGAGTTCTTCAACCAAATCCCCTCTATTAAGATGAACTAGCTCTCCCCTTGAATGAGAGGGTCTGTAATGGTTTGTGGAGGCTAAAAAAGTAGATGACAATGATTATCAAATTGGGTCTTCCTTTAGGGAAGATTAGTTTCTAAGATCAAAATCTTTTATTAATTAGTTTCTCTATATTTAAATAATCATCCAGTTATCAGTGATATATAAACATATTATACTTTTATGTAACAAATAAATAAATTATATTTGAGTTTTGGTTTTCTAAGATAGCTTGAGTTATTGAATAGTTCTAAGTGATATATGGACATGTTACACTTTTAAGTAATCAAAACTTTCGTAATCTTGGGAAGTTTTTCCTTTTCATAATTTCAATTATAACTGTTTAGAGTACTTGATGTTTTTGATTTCTAAATGGCTCCTAAATTTGGTAGTAGGATTCTTTCTCTTTAACAATATGGGTGTTTCTTAGTTTTTAAGCTTTTAAGGTACTTCACGATCTTCTTCTTAGAAGGAAACTCCAAGTCTTTCCTTCAAGGATTCCTCTTCAGGATGGCTCTGAGCGCAAAGGATGCAATTAGGTTCCATTTTTTGACATGAGAAGATATTCCTCAATTCCCCATTTCCCTTATTTTTTCATGTTTGTTCTACAAAGAGGTACAAATTTTTCCAATGCTTTGAGGATCTCATTTTGTAGTCTTTTCTAGTAGAAAATTGGGTATCTCTTAAACCCTCCATTTTGCTATCGTACTTTCTTCTATTACCCCTATTGGTTCCTCAAATTTTTGGTTGAAAACTTATGAGCCCTTCCTTCTCAATGCTAGGAAATTCAACACAATTTGGCCAATGACTAAGATTGATACTTGCTCAAATCCTCTTCTCTTCAGGCCTTGTAATGCCTAGGTGGGTACACCCTCACAATTATTGTTCACAATGATTCAATACTTCTCAAGGTAGGCTTTCTGGATGATTCTCTTGAGATGGAAAGTAATTCTCAAGGAGAAGTCAAGACTAAAAAATGAATGCTTAGAATGCTTTTATAGATGATTGGAAATATGTATGAGAGTGGATGAATGATATGTAGATGAACAAGGAAAATAACCACACAAACTACAATTATACATTGATTCAAATGAATTAAGCAAGACCAATCATTAATCTAATTGGGAAAATGAAGTCAACCTTGCATGACATTATCATCAAACTCTTTTACAGATGGTTGGTCACACCATAAACTACTAGATAGAGAACTTGGAAGACATGAATCCTAGTCTAAATGACATTAACCCTGATGATGGAGACCAATTAGACAAATACCACATAACATGTAATATTTGATAATCATAGATGCATATTAAGTTTAATCTATCAAACAATAGTTCTAGATCTAAGAGGATGATAAATTTTGCAAGATATTAAACATCAATTTCCCAGATTGGGACAAAAAAATAGAGTTCCTCTATTAACTCGAAAAAAGAAGTACAAATGAGTTGTGTTAAGTTACATTACCTATTTAAACTGCAAAATCATTAAGCTAGTATCTCATGATCTTTATAATGTTTTATTTTGATCGTTATATCCTACTTCGAATGATCCTGGTATCCTTTATAAAGAATGAAAGGATGCATGCAAGATTCATACCATCACATCATTTCCTAACTGAAACCTAAATGCAACTGAACACAATATATTACAATGCAAAGCTAATAATTAATAAAAAAATATTTGTGTCACCCTTCCGAAAAGTCAGAACTTCAAATAATCAAACGTGATTTATAATGTTCCTTTTGATCTTTCAAATATCTCCATGCTTTTGATAAATAAATCCTTTCGCACTCATGCTTCTTTGTATTAATATTATATCCTGCACATGAAATAATAGAAATAGATATTTGCAATCAAAGTAAAATATATTCTCACCTATAGTCATTTATAGCTTTGTAAAAATTTGTCAAACCCTACACAAGCTTAAACATTATATATTAGAGTTTATCATAAATGAGAAGATGTCAGTATTTAGGGAACATTTAATTGAAGAAAATAATATACTAAAGTTTACTTTCATAGTAACCCTTTTGAAAAATGAAACTTTGATAATATTTTTTAGATATCATATTTTCAATAAAGCATCATATTTGGAAAATAAATATTTTATTTCATTAAAGATCATATACTCTTGATAAAAGGACAATCTTTAATATAAGACTTTGACTTTGTGAGAATTTCAAAGCATTTTATTACATTTTCCTTTAAAATATATAATTTCCCTAAAGACCTTTTACAAAATATTTAAAGGCAATTTGTTAAAACATAAGGGAAGTATATGAAAATTTTAAATAATTCATTAAAGTGTAAGAATATTTATTAATATAATATTAGGCAAAACACTTGATAAAATATCAACTAAATATTTTGCCTTAAAAATAAAAATGCTAGGAAAACATATGAAAATGTATAAATATACCTTCCCAAATAATTCCCCTCCTAAATATCTCACAAATATATATTCAATAATATTAAATATTATGATTAAAAATATTTTCCTCAAAATATAATAATGAATTTTCATAAAGATTAAGAATGTTTTTATTGTTTTCAAATATTCATAATATTTTGAAAAGATAACTCCACTCAGTGTATATTTTTCACATTTTTGAAATATTTATTAAAGCAATAGACATGGCAATATGAAATAATATAAAATTTACTTAACTTATACTTAATGCTTTTCATAATCTCAGGGAGATCACATTGCTCACCTTGTGATAATGTGAATTTCACGTTTTCGAAAGCCTTCCACACATGGCTTCCTAATTTGGCAGTTAATTAAGTAAAATATTCATATTCACATTTTGAATATTTCCCTTTTTTTTTAAATGACATTTTAAAGTAAATAAAAGATATGAATATTAAAACATTACTTACCCCCCACTTATCTCATCACCATTTTGGAGGGCCAGATATATTTACTTTGCAAATAAGTAAAATTTTGCATTTTTGGGACCCCTTTTTCATATGCTCCCTAAACTGAGAAAATGATTTTAGGGTTAGGATTTTGTATTATCTGAAAATAACATTGGACTTTAAAATGTGTAATGCCTTCATATCAATACCAATAGATATGCTCATTACCATCGATTGTCACTCATACAAAACCTGAATCGATAATTGCATTGTTGCTTGAAAAGATTCATCCCTTCAAAATGTTGTGAGAATTTTGCAGATAGATTTGTAATGTGTGAAGAATATCACAAGTACTTCCTATATAATGTTATTAATAGTTCCACTTTAATGATGCCAAGAAAAGAAGAATGTGCGCAGAGAAGATCACGCCTCTGTGGGATCCCTTTGGTAGTTAGCTATGAACCTAGATTGTCTCATTATCCCTATGCTTCGATGCCAATGACACATAGGGTCTCCATCCATCCTATTTGGAGCCTATCAGATTATCAATGCAAGATGATAAATTCATCATATTTATTTCTCCCTTGGTCACACATGATTGTTGCTTCCAACATGCTTGACGATTGTTATTTCTCATAGCAAATAGAGGTTTTCTATGGGCCATCAACAATGTACCCCTTGTATTTTCAAATTTTCATCATCACGATAATGCAAACATCCTAGCATTTACAAATGTTTCGTGGCACTTTACTCATTCTCCTTAGTATTAGCACTACCATAACTTCAAGACTAAGAAGTCACCATGTGTAGTAAAAAATATCGTTCAATGTTTTGATTTCAAATAATCTCAATCAATATAAGGATAGTCAGTGTGACTTATAACAATATAGTTGGATTTTATCTTATCATAGTAACTTGTACATGGGAATTACTTTCCTGATTTGTTGTGTAAGATGCATTCTTAATCCTGATAAACCCAAAAAAATTGGGCCAATCCACCCTTTTGCTGAAGAATATTTTGCATCCAAACTTGTACATATGTTGGCACATGGTCTAGATAGGATATCACAACCTTATTATAATGGAGAATCTATATTCTTATGATTCTAGCACCATGATTAGTCTCTAAAACATCATCATCAACAAAGATCATATGCCAAACTAGTAACTAAAAATCTCTTCTTGACCCGATTCGATATATCACGGGCCTCATTTTGGGGTTGTTGCAAGATAACAAAATTGCATACCATAGTCAAAAGTTTGGTAAATAATTTGGTATTCATCGATAAACCTACACATTACAATATTGTTGTTATAAAGAAGATACAAATAAAATCCCCTCATTTAATACTGAAGATGCAATTTATGAACTCTATTCCATTAAACCGTAACACAAGTTTGCACCTTATATATTTTCAAATAATTTCTCTATTAAAATCTAGTTACATGTTTTTAAGAGAATATATTACTTATGATTCCAATGTTGTTTATGGCCTAATCATTTACACAATAGAAAGAAAATTAGTGCATCATTTAGGAAAGTGCTCAATATATATTCATAAATGCATAAATAACATATTAACTTTCCTTTTGTTAATGTTAGGGAAATATTAAAATAATACAACGTAAAATATATTGACACCAAGGAAGTAAAGAGATACTTATCTGTAAGATTTGAGAAATGAATAGTCCAACCACCTTGCATATTGTTTGAAGATTTTGCCATAAATAACACTTTGATGTAAGAAATATATTTGAGGTGATTGCTAAGGCTTTCATTTTGTACTCTTATCAAGATCATATTTGTTTTAATAAATAATATTGTATGATCCTGAAAATTGTTGTAGATGTATGCATAAAGTCTAGTAGAATAGGTGAATTAATATAAAATACTAAAACATGGAGAAATTATAGTTCAAACATACATATATGGAGTTATTTTTTATTTGCAGATACATACTTGGAGATTGAGCATCTTTATTCTAGAAGTTGAAAATAGAAAAAACATAGCCAGTAGTATGTTTTGGTCATGGACACAGAACTCTGAATTTGCAAAAATTCTAGGGTTCCACCAATGGCTCTTTTTGGGGATGTCTGCTCCTTGTGAGCATAGAAAGTTCCCAACTATCTCTGGACAAGTAGACCAAGAATCCTTACATAATTTTATATAGAACATAATTGGGAGGCCCCAGGCCCCCAAAGAATGAACATTATTTTTTCCTTTTTCAAATATTTTATTTTGATTGCATTGAATCTCGAGTATTCCAAAGACTTCATCACTCTTTAATATGCCATTATTTATTTTAAATAATCTCCCTTCCGAGGAAATATTCTTATACCTCCCTTCAACTCCGCATTTGGGGATTTCAGTCCATGATTTTTATTTTGGAAACCTCATCATTCTGCTAAATTATTTCTCTCTTGAAAACTTTTAGAAAATGATATTTTCAGTACATGAGGCTCTCATATAACCTTCATAATAATGTTTGAAATCTTCAATGTTGAAAACCTTATTATCATGTAACTCACTTTCTAATTCTTTATTATTTTGGAAAATAGAAACTTGTGAATTATCATTTATGCACTGAGTCATATTATTTGGAGTGGGAATCACCCATCTTTCAAAAAATTACATTATATCTATGTCTTTTTGACATTAAGGTTAATTTCTTTATTAGTGACTCACATTTAGTCAATTGGTTAAGATGCTACTAAGCTTATCTTTCATTTTGCATTGTTAACTGAGCTCTACAGTTATTGTCGAGTAATATAGTTGTTACCAAGCTCTATAGTTGCTAATGAGTTTTAGAATCTACATTCAATTCACATCAAGTAGTATCCACTGAGTTCATCAATGAAAATGCTAATTGAGCTCCACAGTATTAACCAAGTTGCACAGTATCAACCATGTTCTCTAGTGTCTATCGAGCTCGCAGTGTCAGTGATGAGAATCTAGTATTGAGAAAGCCATGGAGAGTCAACCAAGTGATTCGGTTTATACCAAGCTCATAGTGTTTGTGTTGACCAAGCCAAAGAGTGTCAACCAAGTGATTCAATTTATATGTTAAGTTTCATAGTGTTCACCGAGTTACACAAGTGCTGACCAAGTTCAAGCTACTTGGGAGTGATAGGTATGAATCGAGCTTCTACGTCTATCAAGTACATGATGATGTTAGGTATTGATAATGGTTGTTGAGTATCAGAACATTACCAAGTTTGACTTCAGAATCTAGGTACCAATAGTTGGACCAACTTTGTGATTTTGATGGAAATCTATGTTGTAGTAGACTTTGATGAATTATAATTTGGATTGATATATAAGTAATGACTTTTATCACATCCAAATAAGTAAGTATGAAGTGAATATAAAGAGAAAAAGTGTGAATTGAGAAGGCTACACATAGTATAAAGGAAAACAAAGATTTCTCTGTCACAGCAAGGTGATCTTCACATTTCAAATGAATCTCAACCAACAAATTAGATTGTAGATTAGAGATCAACCACTGGTTCATCCTAATAGGTGTATTAGCTAAATCCTTTAATAGGATAGACGTAACAGTCTTTGTCAAATCTCTTTTTTGAGTGCATACTTGATTGTATGTTTTGTAAATCCTTTCACAAGGTGGACCTAGCAGTCCTTATTGCTCCTAACAAGGCAGATCATCAGAAGTGATCAATCGTAAGCCTTAACTGACCAACTTTATACTATAGTACTAAAGCTTGTGGGTATCATCCCCATCCCAGTTTTACTTTATATTTGGAAGGTTTCTAGGTCACCATATCTTGTGTCAAATTGTTATGAATGTTTATATGCTTTCATTCTTTCATGCATGCATAGACTTAACAGTCTTTGTCAAATCTCTTTTTCGAGTGCATACTTGATTGTATGTTTTGTAAATCCTTTCACAAGGTGTACCTAGCAGTCCTTATTTCTCCTAACAAGGCAGATCATCAGAAGTGATCAATTGTAAGCCTTAACTGACCAACTTTATACTATAGTACTAAAGCTTGTGGGTATCATCCCCACCCTAGTTTTACTTTATATTTGGAAGGTTTCTGGGTCACCATATCTTGTGTCAAATTGTTATGAATGTTTATTTGCTTTCATTCTTTCATGCATGCATAGACTTAACAGTCTTTGTCAAATCTCTTTTTCGAGTGCATACTTGATTGTATGTTTTGTAAATCCTTTCACAAGGTGGACCTAGCAGTCCTTATTGCTCCTAACAAGGCAGATCATCAGAAGTGATCAATCATAAGCCTTAACTAACCAACTTTATACTATAGTACTAAAGCTTGTGGGTATCATGCCCACCCTAGTTTTACTTTATATCTGGAAGGTTTCTGGGTCACCATATCTTGTGTCAAATTGTTATGATGTTTATTTGCTTTCATTCTTTCATGCATGCATAGACTTAACAGTCTTTGTCAAATCTCTTTTTCGAGTGTATACTTGATTGTATGTTTTGCAAATCCTTTCACAAGGTGGACCTAGCAGTCCTTATTGCTCCTAACAAGGCAGATCATCAGAAGTGATCAATCGTAAGCCTTAACTGACCAACTTTATACTATAGTACTAAAGCTTGTGGGTATCATCCCCACCCTAGTTTTACTTTATATTTGGAAGGTTTCTGGGTCACCATATATTGTGTCAAATTGTTATGAATGTTTATTTGCTTTCATTATTTCATGCATGCATAGACTTAACAGTCTTTGTCAAATCTCTTTTTCGAGTGCATACTTGATTGTATATTTTGTAAATCCTTTCACAAGGTGGACCTAACAGTCCTTATTGCTCCTAATAAGGCAGATCATCAGAAGTGATCAATCGTAAGCCTTAACTGACCAACTTTATACTATAGTACTAAAGCTTGTGGGTATCATCCCCACCCTAGTTTTACTTTATATTTGGAAGGTTTCTGGGTCACCATATCTTGTGTCAAATTGTTATGAATGTTTATTTGCTTTCATTATTTCATGCATGCAATTAGATTAGAATATTATATGAAGGATTAATTAGTGAAATAAGATTAAGTTTTATTAGTTCTTGATTCACCCCTCCCCTCTTAGTAACCTTGCCTACCTAATATTTCCAACAATTGGTATCAGAGCATTGTGGTTCTCAAAGAAGAAGTTTAACAACTTGAGCAAAGATCAAAGGTAATGGAGGTATACAGGCTAGATAAGGCTATTGACAATGAAAATTTGGATCTTGAATTGGCCATTAGGAAACTAAAGAAAGCAAAGGAGCAACTCTCTCAATCACTGAAAAGAAGGAAAGATCTTGTAGTACAAATAAATGACAATCTCTACGCTAAAGAAAAAATTGAAGATATCTGCCCAGAAAGAAATTTAGATGAAGTTGATGAAGCAATTAAAGACCTATTAGAAAAGAATTCCAATCTTCAAGAATAAGTTAGAAAACTGAAAAGAGAACAAGAAATATAGCCAGTAAGATTATGTGAAGACATGGAAGAAAAAGACAAATCCAAAGAAGAGATAAATGAAAAGAACAATGAAATTCAACATCTATCCCTTCAACAAACATATTTCATTTGATCAACTCACTAATGCAAATGAAGAACTCATGAATCTAAGATTAGAGAATGAAATATTTCAAAATGATCTAAATACTGAAAAAGCAAACCAATGAAAGAATGTTGAAATCTCAAGAAAACATGAATTGGTTGAATGAGCAAAGTCAGTATAGACACAAAGGCAAAGTAGGAATAGGATACACAAAAGAAGGTGAATCATCCAAGCAAGGAGCTTAAAAGAATCAAAGGCCTACTTGCAATCATTATAGTAAGTTAGGTCATACATCAAACAAATGTTGGAGTAATGGTAAAGCAAAAATAAATAGAAAGTATTACAACTGCAACAATCATGGTCATAGAGAAAGTGAATGCAAAGAGAAACCTAAGTTTGAAGGTAAATGTCACAAGGGCAAGAAACAAGGACACAAATCTTCTAAATGAAAAACCAAGATATTGAATCCAATAGAACATATTGTGAAAGCTATATTTGGATGGGACTACAACACATGGTGTATATGCCACTACTGTAGAGAATTTGGGCACATTGGAGAAACTTGTGTGAAACATCACATGAGGAAAAGAGATACCACTAGAAGATGTTTCATTTATATAGAAAATGGACACCTTACCAAGAAATTTATGAACACTAGAAGAATTAAAGATGAAAAGAAAGCCAGAGCTAACAATATTAGAAAATAGATGAAGTAGCCATGGATTCCAAAATCTTCTAAGAATGCAAGTTGGAGTCATGAAGTAGATGTCACTCAAGAGTTGGGTGACTCAAGCATTTCAACTTGAACTCCCACAAGGATAACTAGAGCTAAGATTCTGAAGAAGACATCTCACATTAGTTCCAACCAGCAAGAAGAAGAGATTCATATCAACTTTCAAGATGCAAAGGGATCATCGAGTGATTGTGGAAATTCAAGACCTTACCAAGCTAGGTCAGGTCGCAAGACCTTGCTAAGCAAGATTGAGATACATTGAAACATTGTGTGGACACCGAGTAATGATGAGACCATCGAGCTATGAATGACTCTACTGAACATTAAGGTTTAATTGAGTAGAAGATAGTCTATCACTGAATGAGTGAACATACCGAGCATTTATGGCATTTGAAAAGTGAAAATTTGTTAAAAGGAAGGAAATCAAATTCATTTTTCACCGTAAATTTTTGAGAGCTATTTGCAAAGATTGATTTCTATGCTTCCAAGCAATCTGTGTGTTTGTTGTTAAAGATTTTTATGTTTTCATAAACCCTATCCAGAATGGTGTCTTCTAGCAGCAAAACTAGGAAAGGATTTGAGATCTTGGTTCGAGGAATCGATTGGACGGCACTAGACTTCAAGTTGAGTTCAAAAATTGCAGAAGCGCTTGACCCAACTAGAGCTCAATCACTAATATTGCCCATGGTATTACTCATTCATGATATACATCATATTTTTACTATTCAATACAAGAAATTGGAGCCCTAGAGATGGATGAGACTCTAGAGAAGCTATGTAAGAATGGTGTGTTGAAACTTGAGCATCAACATTTGGAGACCAAGGGTTTAACACACATCTCACATATGCCCTGGGACTTTCAAATAAAATGGATAAGGTTTATCCTCAGCTATGTACACAATGGGAAATTATGGTTGGAGCAACCTATTCAAATCACAAAGAAAATGATTCATAGAATCATAGGGCTCCCAATGTTGAATGAAGCTAAGGAAAGAATAGAACTTGAAATTAAGCTTCCTCAAGCAGTTATAAAAGGAAAAAAGAGGATAAAAAAACTAAGGCAAACAAGTTCTACTCTCTCGTTGACTGACAAAAAAGGAGATGATGTAGAAGAAGATGAAGCAAAAGAAACCAAGCTCGAGGAAGAAGAGCCTATAAGGAAGAAAGGTAAGATTACCATAACCAAACCTATTAGGTCTTCCACTACTATATTTACAAGAAGGACATCAAGATCAAGAATGAAGTTGAAGTTAAGTGAGGAGGATGCCGAGGAAATTATTTTCAAAAAGCCTCCACCTACATTTCAAGAAAAATTAAATGAAATATAAGGTGGAGCTAGAATGAAAAACTTCAAATTTCTCATATATGATGATGACAAAATTGGGTAAATGGAAGTACTCTCCTAATCAACTTGTACAACAAATTCCCAATGAGCTTATGCAAACAATCAAGCCTAGATGGGAGCATGCTAAGAAGATTGAAAAAGACATATTTGAATAGACTCTAAGACAACTCATGTTAAGTCTTAGTGAAAAAGAGGTGAACACATCCATGCAGAAAAATGAGGAAAAAATTGCTCTTAAATTCAACACATGCATGATATTGAACATGTGGTGAAGACAACTTCAACCACATGGAAGAACATTTACAAACTTCATCAACCGAGTGATTATGTTGTTCATGTTAGTGATAAGGATGATGAATATGACAAGGAAGATGATGCCAATAATAATGAAGAAGATGTGGAAACAAAAGATGATGTAAATTTGGATGACGAGGAGGAAGAACAAGAAGCTACAAAGGAAAGTCTCCCAGAGATTCAAAGTATTAAGCAAACTAACCCAAAAAAGATTGTAGCAGCAGTGATGACCTCATTTCCTCATTCTCCAAGCAAAGCTTTAATGCTATCAAGCTCTAAGAAAGCTTCTACCAAGTTGGTTGTGGTAACCACTGCAACACCAAGCACTCAACCAATCTTTACACCTGTTTAGCTGAGTACCATATTGACTGAAATGATCAACACTTCATCTACCAAGTAACAAATGCCTCCATCATCAGATTTAGCTATACAACAATAAGGTATTTCTACTATCAGTGCAATATCTACTTTTGTTGCTAGCCCCTCTATTGTTACTATTGTTACAATTCCAAATGTGTCAAAAGCAAGTACAAGGACAGTTGAAAACAAGTCTCAACCGAGTACAAAAGTTTCAAATAAGGTTAAAGGTAAAGAAGAAGATATTGATCTAGATGAGGCTATAGTTATCTTGAATTGGGATATCTCTACTCTGAATCCTGATCAAATGAACATCATGGGTGAATTATTGCAAAAGAGAGCTAAGAAACATAAGCTTAGAGAAGAGAAGAGCAGGGAAAACCAAGTGTTTAAAGGTGTAAAGAACATATTTGTAGATGCACTAAGTATTGAGGTTGATAGTTTGCAACCTATTTTGACCTAGGTAGCAAAAGTTTTCCAAAAAATCAATGAAGATCTAAATGGACAAGATAAGATTCTACAAAGACTAGAGAGGAAATTTGAGAACAAGGTATTGGAATAAGTAGCACATTAAATTGCAATAAACCAAGTAGAATTGTCTACTATTCTCAATTCATTGGAAACATCTACAAATAATGTAACTTCATTATTTAGTGCGTTGTGTGATACATCTATCTTGACCCATGGAATCAAAGAAAATTTATCTAAGATAGATGAAGACTTGAAGGCAAGTGCACAGAAGTTGTTACTTGACCCAAGCTATAATTTGCTCACTATTTAAAGATCAAATATCTAACAAATTTGCAAGAAGAATTATTAAGGGAAGAAGCCAGGATTAAGGCCACACTTGTAGACATCCAAGATGTGATTCTCTAAAACATAGATGCATTGCAAAAACACATTGCACATGCCAAGACACTCATCCATGGCAATAACTTTCCATAGCTGATCACATGATGGAGTTATCAGCAGAAGTATAGATTGCATTGCATGCAAGCAAGGTGCTACAAGAAAATTGGGACAAGACAATGGCATTGATTTTGAAGCCACATTCTAATTCATTGTCACATTTTGGTATTACCATGTAGTATACACCTTTGGCATTTATGTCAAAAACGGGGAGAAGTATAGTACAAGATGATTGCATATATAAAGACTATTGAGGAGAAGTATAATATGAGATATATGTGTATGGATGAGATATACGTATGGGGGAGCAACATAGTATTATACAAATACATGTACAGATAATTAGAAAACATATTTTACAAAAGCAATTTTGAAAATTCTCAAAAACAGAGTATGTTATCGAGTTGTAACACAGAAAGGAGATAAAAGAATGTTTTGACCTAAATATTTTGAGCATTTAGTTTTGTATACATAAGTATTTTTGTCACTAATGCCAAAGGGGGAGATTGTTGACATGAAGGTCAAGCTTTTTTGTTAGTGACTCACACTTATTCAATTGGTTAAGATGCTACTGAGCTTATCTTTCAGTTTGTAGAGTTAACCAAGCTCTACAGTTAGTATTGAGTAATATAGTTGTTTCTGAGCTCTACAGTTACTGTCAAGTTTTAAAATCTACATTTAGTTCATGCCGAGCGATATCTACCGAGTTGATCAATGACAGTGCTAACCAAGCTTTGTAGTATTAACTAAGTTGCATAGTATCAACCGTATTCTCCAGTGTCTACCAAGTTCACAGTGTCAATGATGAGAATCTAGTGTTGAAAAATCCAAGGAGTGTCAACCAAGTGATTCAGTTTATACCAATCTTGCAGTGTTAGTGCTGATCGAGCCATGGAGTGTCAACCATGTGATTCAGTTTATATGTCAAGTTTCATAGTGCTCATCGAGTCACACAAGTGTTGATCAATTTCAAGCTACTTGGAAGTGATTAGTATGAACTGAGCTTCTACATCTACCAAGTGCATGATGATGACAAGTATTAACAATAGTTACCGAGTATCAAAACATCACCGAGTTTGTCTTCAGAACCTGAGTACCAACAATTGGGATGACTTTGTGATTTTGATGGAAATATATGTTTTAGGCAACTTTGATGAATTATGATTTGGATTGATATATAAGTAATGACTTATATCATATCCAAATAAGTAAGTATGAAGCAAAAATAAAGAGCAGAAGTGCGAATTGAGAAGGCTACAAATATTATAAGGGACAACAAAGATTTATCTATCACAACAAGGTGATCTTCACATTTCAAAGGAATCTCAACCAAAAAATCAAAGTTGTAGATAAGAGATTAACCACTAATTCATCCTAACAAGTGTATCAACTAAATCCTTTAACAGGGTAGACTTCACAATCTTTGTGAAATCTCTTTACCGAGTGACTACTTCATTGTATGTTTTGTAAATCCTTTAACAAGGTAGACCTAGTAGTCCTTATTGTTCCTAACAGGGAAGATCATCAAAAGTGATCAATTGTAAGCCTTAACTAGCCAACTTTATACTATAGTACTAAAGCTTGTGGGTATCACCCCCACCCCAGTTTTGCTTTCTATTTGGAAGGTTTTTGGGTTACCATATCTTGTGTCAAATTGCTATGAATGTTTATTTGCTTTCATTCTTTCATGCATGCAATTAGATCATAATATTATATGAAGGATTAATTGGTGAAATAAGATTAAGTTTTACTGGTTCCTGATTCACCCCTCCCCTCTTAGTAACCTTGCCTATCTAATATTTCCATGGGAATCACCCATCTTTCACAAAATTACATTATATTTATGTCTTTTGCATATATTTTCATGCTTTCACAAGATGAATATCGATCTTCAAAATGATTTTGAAAAAATACCTTAAGTATATCCTCATGTATTGATTCACCTTTATTTATAATTTTTCTATATCGTGAACCAAACATACATATTTCCCCTTATCCATCACATGAAAATTTCTGACATACCTCATTCTTAGAAATATTCCAAAGAGATATTTCACCCATTTTCTCATTTTCTTATCATATAGTATATTTAAAAAATTTATATTATTTTTAAATTACTTTCCTTTTCTTCTCTTTTAAATGCTTATAATTTAGACATACCTTCCTGGAAGCTCTCCTATGATCCATCGTTTAAACTATCATCTGGTGTGTCATAGTGCATACTTTTATTGAATAGATCCCCTTGAGAATCATTATCTTATTCATCTATAAGATTGTTTTATTTATTAATGACATCTCCAAATAATTCCTCTTCTTCACATACTATATGCATTTCTATTTCATCTTCACGGTTTGAGAGGACTAGACTCATTTCATAAAAATGATTAGAGAATGGTTCAAGAACATCATTACCAAGGAGAGTATAATCAAATAATTTTTGGACTAGATATTTATTTTCCTTTTTGTCAAACCCCTCCTAAATATGCACTGATTCATTAATATGCTTGTTTTGGTGGATAGAGAGAAATTTTGAAGCATTTTTATGAATATATCTTTGATATTCCGTGTCTAGTAAATTTGAAACTTCTTTTGAAGTGAGAAGATTTTCTTCATCCATTTCTACATCACCCTTATCTTGGATGAAATCATCATCAATTTAACCCTGAATTTTTCTCTACTTAGAACCATATTAGGGTTTTGTTTCTTCTCTATGTTATTTTCCTTAGATTCATTATCTTCCTCCATCACTGCACTTGTAAATATTCAATAAGAAACAATAGATCATAAAAACCTAAAACATTTAGTTCTTGAATTTTATTCAAACATTTTTTGTGTGGAGGCCCCATCTCTAAATGTATCTCATAATACACATTTAACATCCTTATGATTACATGTACTATATATTATCCTGCATGTCTTTCTAAGCTATAAAATACATCTAAGGGAGATAGGTGTGGGCCTTCTTCCATGCTATAATATTGATCCTCTTCCTATGCACAACATATATTTTCCTCTTTACTGCCTCCTTCAGAAATGAAAATTTAATTTCCTTCTAAGTCTTCTTCCTTGATAGAGTTGCCAATTGAAAAATAATTGAATAGGGTTGCTACCTCTTTCATGGAAAACCTATTTTGTTGTATTTTCTAGATTCTCCCTCCATCTGAGTACACTTTAAACAAAAATCTTTCACTTCTTGTGGTCTACAAAACAAAAAACTCTCGGTAACTTCACAATATCAATTGTGAGCAACTTTCCCCAACAAAGTCACCAAACTCTTGGTTCCTCAAATTATTGGTTGAAAACCTATGAGCCTTTCCTTCTTAATGCTGGGAAATTCAACACAATTTGGCCAATGGCTTGGATTGGTGCTTGTTCAAATCCTCTTTTGTTCAGGCCCTACAATGCCTAGGCGAGTACACTCTCACAATAAATTTTAATAATGATTCAATAGTTCTGAATGTAGGATTTTTAGATGATTCTCTTTAGATGGAAAGTAATTCTCAAGGAGAAATAAAGACTAAAACTAAATGGTTAGAATGCTTTTATGGATGATTGGAAATATGAAGGAGAGTGGATGAATGATATGTAGATGAATAATGCAAAGAACCACACAAACTATAATTGTATATCAACTCAAATGTGTCAAGCAAGACTGGTCCTTAATCCAATTGGGCAAATGGAGTCAACCTTGCATGAACATATAATCAAACTCTTTTGGAGATGGTTGGCCAAACCATGAACTACTGGACAAAGAACTTGAAAGATATAAATCCTTTCTTAATGATTTTAACCCCTATGATGGAGACAAAATAGACAAATGCCACATAACATGTGATATATGATAGTCAAAGATGCATATTTAGTTCAATCTATCAAACAATATTTTTGGATCCAAGTGGACAATAATATTTGCAAGATATTTGTTCTGACTTCACAACACACCTCATTTTCAAAGATGCAAATGGGGACCCCCTTTTTTCTTTCAAATCCAAGAATCTATCTCTTTAGAATAGGGTATCTTCCAATACACCTCAAGGAGTGGGACTAGTGTGATTTAGGTCAAGGATTTAGGTAATTCAACATCATCCACAATTTAACAGCTAAAAATCAAATTTCATGCACTAAGGTTAAAGTGTGCACCCTATGCACTTTAATACCTGTGTCATGTGCACAACCTTTAAAATGCTTCCCTGGTCACCAAGTGCCAAGGTGTACACTTCCAAACCTATTTCACATGCACAACTTGACAAGGTGTGTGTGCCTATCCCACACTTGTGCCTGTAAATAGGGTGAACCCTCCCGCCAACATGTACTCATTATGATCCAAGAACTTCTACTTGTTGCACCATCACACCCTCACACCTCTCAGATGTATGAGCCTCCACAACACTAACTACAAGGCGAAGATCTCAATGCTTCTATACACTCCACACACCCTTGTTAGTGTGCAAGTGTATACATGTGCACCTCCCAAAAATGCATAAAATAACTAATCTC
Organism: Cupressus sempervirens; assembly: GCA_028749045.1. NCBI lineage: Eukaryota > Viridiplantae > Streptophyta > Pinopsida > Cupressales > Cupressaceae > Cupressus > Cupressus sempervirens. Next base: position 636,132,156 of record CM053793.1, read on the forward strand.
AATGCTAAGGCACCCAACACAAGTGTGCAATTGTGCACCTAGCACACCTGCAAAGGTGTGAAACTACACAAACCTCCTAGGCCCTCATTCAGCTTGTCATCAAACCCAATGCACCCTATACACCTACATAGGTGTATGTAAAGTGCACTTTTTTCTGTTTTTTGTTAGCTTTGACACTTTTAGTCAATTTTTGTCAGTTTTCTTGAGTCAAGCATTATTTATCTTCTAGGTAATGATAGATTGATGCTCATCATTTTTGAAGGTCATCATGGCATCATCATCTTCCATAACAACTAAGATTACACCAAAACTAGTAACCTTCAAATTTTTAGAGAGCGCCCAAGCAGTCAAGCTCCATTGACTTGCATTCAGAGGTCAAAGACACATAACTAGGACAAATTGATTAGAACTAGTTCTAGGTGATTTTCAATAAGCCCCACAAAAGATCAAAGATGGTCTTGACACTCATCCAAAGTTGTTTGGTAAATACAACATCACATCTAGTGTTAGTGTAATCCTCAAAATTGATCATGACACTCACAAAACACTATGTACACAAGGATAAGGTGGTCAAGAGCATAACTGGAGAAATTATCTAGGACATTTGATCAGACAATATAGAAAGGGTGTTCCACCTTCCTAAAGTTGATGAATATGAAGAGATCACCTATGAGGGTGCATACCATTGATATAGGGAAAACCTAAAAGTAGCTAAGGACATAGTGCAAGAAAAATACATAATCACTAGGACCTCGCATAAAAAGAGGCTTGAAAAGGTGGAAATGACATGAGGATATATGATTGCTAACATTGGCTATTGTATTGTCCTTTTGACCAGAGTGATGAGACTTCCTTTTGCAAGTCATTTGGTGATGTGGATAGTGCACTTCATTGAAACCATAAGAACTAGATGCCAAAAAATTGATTGGAAAATGATTATAAGTAGCTTATTGGATGAGAGCCTCATATCTATTTAGAACAACTCACAATTATATTTGACATCTTACCTAGTATATTTTTTCTAGTAGCCTAGGACACAAACTACCTGGGCCTAGTAAGGAAAGAAGCCTACAAGATCCAAATGTGTGGCTACATATTGTGTACCTGAAGGTGGTGCAAAAGAAGCTCCCAAATGAAAAACTAGAGTATATAATAGTGAATGATGCCTTCATCTCTACCATAATCCAGTTCATAGAAGGAGATTATGCAAAAGGGATATCAGTGGAGGCTATGAAAAGGGTAACATAAGTAGGTGGATACTTCATCTAGTAAAAACCTTCACATACATTTGAGTAGTAGGAAAAATCCTCTATCCAAGGAAACTACCACACCATCCATCATATAGGCTTTTAATCCTAGAAATTACCAAGAAGCTTTCTTCTACATATGAAAATGGTTTCAAAATGCATAAGAAGGCACAGGTATGGCCTATTAGTATTGGGCCTTATGAGGTGAAATAGAAAGAAGATATCTCTATCTATGAGGTAGAATGAGAGAAGTATCATTGAGATAACTATATAGTGGCCTACTCATACTTTGATAACATAGGAATGATCCAACATGTTATAGAGAAAGAGTTCATTCCAGATGTCTCCATTAAAGATCATTGTCTGAATTGTATAGATCACTACAAATTTTAGATAAGGGACTATTGTAGGATGAGTCTATCACTAGTAGAGAAAGTCTTTACATGCACATACCTCTCAAGGTATGGATAACATTAGTGCCAATATTCTAGATCCCATCTACAACATGGATATGATCTTCGAGTGTCCCATCATGAATGTAGAAGTTAGTAGAGAGGAGAATGACAATATCTAGCATCAGGCTAGACATGTTGTGAACTTGATAAGAAATTGGGTTAAGAGGCCTTTGCACCTAGATGTTGTGCCTAATATCACAACTCTAAAGACATTGACTAGACCACAAAAGGGAAAATGACTAAAGTCATTGTTCCCACCTACAAGGATAATTCCCCATTCAAGCCTAAGATAGTGTACAATAATGAGAGAGATATAGTATACATCCACAAGGAAGGAAAGACTAAGGGTAAAAAAAATAGAAGGTTACAAAAGAGGAGGAGTTGCAGCCCAAAGAATCTCAGTTCAGAAAGAAGCTATAGTCCATAAACAAAGCAGAATGGAGATGATTGTAGTTGGGGTAAAGAGGAGGAAATTGAGGAAGAAAAGAACCTCTTCACCTCAGATTCCTAAGACCATTCCAGAAGTGGGAGAAGAACAAAAAAGAGAGGATGAGATTGACAATCTCCCTCTTAATAAGATGACACATTCAACTAGGGACACTAAAGAAGAAAGGAGGAGAAGTACAATGCAAAAAAACCCATCTACCCAAGATCAACCTATCCAAATTGAGGAGTTTACAGACCAAGAACATAAAGAGTAGAATAAGTCTATGCTAAGGGAGGGGAGGATGTGTTTGATCTCTCAGATTTTTATTGGATGCCCTTTGGAACTCATTTGGAGGAAGGAGAGATAAGGGATACATCATGGTAGGAGTTGTTCAATGATGAATGGAATATACTACCTCCACTTCCATAGGGCCTAGTTGGTATACCTCCTTCACCTCTGAGAAAGCCAAAAATACTACCTCCACTGTCTCCAGAAAAAGATGTGCCTTGCTTCCTCCTCCAGTTATAGAGAAACATTGACAAGTCAAAAAAGATGAGATATATGTGGCACACCATACAGAGGGATCTTCAAGGATAATTTATTGCATCTAAAAGCAAGATCCACCAACAATGCAACCACTTTCCTCTCCTCCTAGAACCATAATGGCTACCCTGGTGGTAGAATAATTGAGAGTAGATAGGATAGATAAAGGAAAAGGACCAACATCCATGACTTTTTTATTCAGTCAATATATGTCTCTTATGGGCACTAATCCTTGGCTAGAATGGGAGGTAAATACATGTCAAAGGAGGTATGTGAAGACTCCTAAGGAGGGTATTGCAGTTTTTTCACAAGAAGTGAAGCCAATGGTGTTGATTTGAGAGGACCCAAAATAGTTGGATTTCATTATGAAGAACTAACAACAAGATTTGGTGGCCCAAATAGCCATTCCTCCCACACATGCAGATATAGAAACCATCACCACACATGATTATAAGGTGTAGGAGCTCATTTTGGGGAATACAAAGCTTTAACGGTAATGGGTCTAAAAAAAGTATTCCACCATTTAGATCAAGGAGAAGAAGAGATACAAGTTTTGAGTAAGCATAATGATATTTTGTGAGAGTTTGTAAAAGAGATTGTGGGTCCCACCAACTTGACTGCCCTGAGATTACTCTATTGACTACCCTCAAGAAATGAGCTTCGACCCCAGAACCAAGTGATTTATTTTTTGATGCATGCAAGATATGGTGACACAGTCTTGAAGAGAAAATGGTGGAGATAATAGAGGCCAATATACATCTCTTACACAACATACCGAAGAATGCAGAGAAATCAACGACAATGGTCAACCGATATTTTGGGCTAATGGATGAGGTGTCCACTTGGAAGAATGACTTGGAAGCACTATAAAAGGCCAAAGATACTAGATGCTTTTAAATTTTTTATAATGGATAGGAGTTGTATAAGATGAATGGATTGAAAAGATATAATTAAGGAATAAGGTCATGTTATCTCTATACGAGGATATCTAGGAATGCAGGGTAGAACTCAAGACCAAATTTTAGATGTTGATAAATATTATAGTGCGACCAATCTGGAGATTTTTGAATATGACTCCAAAATGCAATTATCCTTGATGGAAATAGTGGTGCAACAATTTTGAGCATATTTTGAAGCAATGACCTTCGAGGATGATGTTCGGTGAATATTTAAGTTTGAGGAGACATCGAAGGAATTGGACTCAAAATTGGATGAGTTTGTAGAAGCACAATAGGAGGTCCACAATTTTCATAGAGAAATAAGAGGAAAATATCAAGCCTTAGATGTTTGCGAGCCTTGGGAGATTGCAAACTTAGAAAAATCCTACCAATTTTGGTAATGTCAACCTTGAAGGTGCACAAGTGCACATTTTAAAGTTTTGGTGGAAGAGTAAATTTTTATTCCAAGGGTGCGTAGGTGCACTATTTTTTTTACACTAATAGTTAACTACCAATTCCATTTTTTGGACATTTTCATAAACTAAAAACACATTTTGGTGGCAGTTTAACTAGCGGAGATGGACATAGAAGGTCGAGTTTTGATTTTTGGAAGTCCTAGAGACTCTAAGTTCATATAAAGTCACATTTCTTCTTATCTCCTTCTTCTATGGTAGTTTTGAAGTCATGTAAAGGTCTATGCACCATGAAATTAATAAAATAAAGAGCGTAGACCTACTTAGCACCAAGTTAGAAGCTTGTTTGTACATAATTTTCTTAAGAAAATTGTTATTTTTAGTATAACCCTAGATCCAAAAATTTCATGAAGGATGGGGTTTCTTATAAGTACAAGAATTTAATATGTATTCAAATTCACTATTTTGATGCAATAAAGTATGCTATTGGTGCTCTCATTCTATGTGTAGTGTCTCTTTCTAGAAGGTGTGTTTCCTTTATGAATTTTATGTTCATGAATAGTGATTGAGCCAATAGTTTTTTTTGTATTTTAATGCTCGTGTGATCAATTAGTTTTGGTGTTTGTCACATTTGTTAGAATTCTCTCTATTGCGAAAAATTTGGGAAATGATCTCCTTCAAGTTCTTACATAGTGGTTTGTCTCATATGCATGCACTTTTTGTGGCTATACAATTTGATGAATCATGAAATATCATTTGGTTTTCATTAATTCCTTCAACGATTGCATCGGTGGAGTTTAGGACACACTGCTCCTAATTTCACTAGTTTCTCTCTCAATCCTTTTGAAAATCTAATTCATGGACACATTGTTACATTGACTAATGTCCATTAGGAATTTCATTTGTAGCATTTTTCTTTAATCTCTTGTTACCCTATCTTAGTAATTTTCTTTTGACCATGTGGTTGGAATGAGAATTTATATAGTTGCATTCTTAGAAACTTGCATTCATCATAAATTTGAAAATGCAAAAATATATTGGTTTGTGGTCACACTCTTTCAAAGTTCTACAAAATAATTTATAGATACCAACAAAGGCCTTCTTATGAACATACACATTTATCTTCAATTGAGCTACCCAGTAGGTTGAAAAATAACCATCTGAAACCTTGGAATTGGTTAATTTTGTTGGTGTTTCTACACTACCACACAAAAAAATACTTGATACCAGGATAATGAAGATCAAAATGACCTAAGGATTAGCTACTTCCTATACTCAACCATATGGTTTTTAGATCTGGACCCAACTTCAACAAAATCATAAAGATTTTCTACTCTTTTGGCTCTGCAAAACCAAGGTGGGTGCACCTGAGGGATAAAAAGATTCAAAACTTGATACTATCTTTACACTTTACTGATTCAATGACATTTTATTACAATATTCACCCCCTACAACATATTGGTCATAATTCTTCTTAGATTTACAAAGTAGTTTTGGGTAAGATTAGCTAACTATAACTTGAAGATTAAATGCAAACAAGTATTGACTAGCTATGATGCTCTTCATACATTTAAAGTAAATTTGATTTTGATTTTATGATTTTTCTTGATGCTTATCCATGATTTCTTCATATTCAAATTGAACTAATTGATCATTGCCTCATCCATTGGGATTTGGAGTCTATCCAACTATTTTGACCTAATTGATTGCATTACAATCAATATCTTCAATAATTCTCCCTAAAACTCATTCTAATGCACATCCTTATTACTGTGTGGAGATCCTATCATATCACTGAAGCATTTACTCAATTCATTGAACCAAAATCAATAATGAATTGACATACAACCTATCCTACTTGCATTAAATTGAACAAGCTTTGCCCATACAATCTCAAAATAACTAGTCAATAACAATGGAGACAATATTCAGAGAAAAAAGATATGGTGATAGTTCATCTTTGTATTAATTCTCTTTGAAAATTATGTAACATTGGAGTATAACTCAAAAAAACTCAAGACTAGACAATTTAATCCTTCAAAGCTAACATACCTTCAAATTTGCAGAGAAAATACATCATACAATTTTGACATGAAGAAAAATTGGACCCAATAAAACTGGCAAAACTAAAAGTTATACAAATATTCAGGGCCCCCTCTCTAGCCTTGAAATCTCACTTATATAATGTGAGATGCAACAAGATTCAGGCCTAGAGAGTACTGATAGTTGTCCTTAAGATAGAAAGATATTTACAAAGTTACTGTCATAAAAGACAAAAATTAGTGCAACAGAATGATTTACATCATGAATATTCTTTTTATGGGGACCACTTCTGCTGCACTTCTTTGTTGCTAAAGAATTCACGATTGGCTTTGTTGTTGTTGTCATTCTTCAGAGCATGTGACCATTGGACTTGCATGTGATGGGCCCTGTTTTGATACTTGAAAGCTGAGCTAAGCCTGAGGTTCTCCATCCATGTCATCTTGTACTAACAAATTGACAGTCACAGTTGAGTGTCTTGTTGCCAAGTCATCAGTTTGAATATTTGTATTTGTCTTTGCAGTCAGTTGTGTACCTTTGTCTTCTTTTGTTTTAACTAATGTGTCAATTACTTGCAAATCATCTTGCTCCATTTCATCATCAGTTTCACCAAGTTCTAACTACTTTTCATGTACAAAATCTGCCATCCACTTGTCAAAAAGAGTGTCATCTGGCCAATTAAAACTCAAAATCTCATGTTGTTTCTTGATCACATACTGTCCCAATTTATCTATTTCAGTAAAATCTTATCTTAAAGAATCATAAAAATAATTGCACTTTTACAACTTCTTTATTTGTATTTGTTGGAATTATGATATATTTGTCATTAGTACAAACACTTATTTGGTTCTGAATGCTTACCAAGCTCATCACTTAGTGTACAGTATATACCGAGCATTCCACAGGTTACCGAGTGAATGGGCAGTTCAGTAGTGTTCATCGAGCAAAGCAAGGTAAATGAAGAACTCAGTGTTCATCGAGAAAAGCAAGGTAAATGAAGAACTCAGTGTTCATCGAGTAAACCAAGGTAAATGAAGAACTTAGTGTTCACCGAGCAAACCAAGGTAAATGAAGAACTCAGTGTTCACCGAGCAAAGGAAGGTAAGTAAAGAACTCAGTGTTCATCGAGCAAAGGAAGGTAAATGAAGAACTCAATGTTCACCGAGCAAAGCAAGGTAAATGAAGAACTCAGTGTTCACCAAGCAAAGGAAGGTAAATAAAGAACTCAGTGTTCACCAAGCAAAGGAAGGTAAATGAAGAACTCAGTGTTCACTGAGCAAAGCAAGGTAAATGAAGAACTCAGTATTCACCAAGCAAAGGAAGGTAAATAAAGAACTCAATGTTCACCGAGCATAGGAAGGTAAATGAAGGACTCAGTGTTCACCGAGCACATGAAGGTAAATGAAGGACTCAGTGTTCACCAAGCACAGGAAGGTAAATGAAGGACTCAGTGTTCATCAAGCACAACAAGGTAAACAAAGAAGTTAGCTTTTACCGAGTGACACTATATCTACCGAGTCACCAATGGTTATCGAGTCCCAAGCAGTATTATGTGTCTAGTATGAACCGAGCCTCTACTTCTACCGAGTGCATGACGATGCTGAGTAATATAGTAGATGCCAAGTATCAAAAGGTTAGCAAGTCAGCTTGAGGAACCCAAGTTTTCTACTATCTGGCCGACTCAGTAATGTTTTGTTCACTTATGTTTTAGCCGACCTTGTAGTTGTAAATATTGGAATGGTATATATGAAATGTATGATATCATTTATAGTATGGTATGATGTGTAGAAATAAGAGTAATATTCGCATATGAAGAAGGTATTGATATATTCTGAGAAAAGTGAAAGTGAATCAGTAGCAGAATAAAAGGGAATACAACAAGGTCAACATAGGAGTAGAAAAGTTATACCTATCACATCAGGTGATCAATGCAACAAGGATCTTATCAGCAAACAGTTGTAGGCAGATCCACTGCTTCATCCTAACAGGTGAATCAGTTCATAAATCCTTTAACCGGGTGGACCTAACAATATTTTTGTAAATCTCCTAACAGAGTGCATACTTAATTGTATGTTTGTAAATCCTCTAACAGGGTGGATCTAGCAGTCCTACTTGCTCCTAACAAGGCAGATCACCAGAAGTGATCATTATAAGCCTTAACAGGCCAACTTTATACTGTAGTATTGAAGTTTTGTGGGTATCATCCCCACCCTAGTTTTACTTTCTATTTGGAAGGTTTCTGGGTCACCAAATCTCTGTGTACATGTGCAATGAATGTTTGTTTCTTCAGTTATGCAGTAGTTTAGATGAATGAATGGTAAATGGTTAAAATGCTGAATAGGATAAAAGTTTTATAAGTTACTGATTCACCCCTCCCTTCTCAGTAACCTACCTTATCTTGAATATTTCCAACTGTATTTACCCACCATGCATTTCCTTTTTCATTTATGACCCTATTCACCCTAAGGCATAATAGGTCATGCAATTCCTGAGCCCATTCCTCTTTATTTTTTAATTTATCCTTGTTATCTAGGGGATGGGGAAATAGTTCAAAGTTTTTACTCTTATATTTTGCAAGATAGTTAATGATTGTTCTTTATAATGCAATTGTCTTATTATCAAACTTGGAGAGATCATTAGTCAAATCAAAAGTCCTTTCTATTTGTTTACAAGATAAACTAATAATTGAAAAACATGGAAGAGTTACATCTTTATCCCTATTATTCCATTTACTAACAATTGGCTTCAAAGCCTCCTCATTTTCTTTTAGCTCATTCCATATATTTAAAACCTTTTCCAATTGTTCATAGAATGTAGTCCAACCAATTTTATCAACCAAATATATAATTGCTTACCTCAACCTGTCCTCATATTGGATATCTAGTTCCACATGCAATGCCCATAGTTTGCTCTTTTCTTCTTCAAATTCCTCTGCAATATAATACTGAGGTCTTTGTGGTGTGTCTAGAATTTCTATAAGAGGAGTGGATTTAAAAGGTTCCACTGGTGGATGAGGATAAGCAATTCTAGGGTTGTTAGACTGTCCTTGATGCCCTATCACCTTATTCTAAAGCTCTATTCTTTTTTGTACTTCTTTATTGTAAGCTGATAAAACTTGTTCATATTTTTCTTCTTATTCTAATTTCTCTTTTTCCTCCCTCAAATCTATGGCTAGGGTGAGGTTGATTGTTCCAATATTTAGCTCTATGGCTTCCACATTTAGAGTATCCTCTACCCTTTTCACAATCAGGTTTCCAATCAAGCTGGTATCATCAAGCTGGGAGGAACTAGCTCTTGATCCTTTTCTCATAGACCAAATCACTAATGTAACATGATCCTCATTGATTTTGGAACATTTCAACTCTTTTTTCAACTTTTCATCTGCATTTAACTTCTTAGTAACATAAATAAAAATCATTGCATCTGTAATGTCCCAATTTGGCAGGAGCAAAACCCCAGATGATCTTATCATTCCCCCCCCCCCCCCCCCTTTTAAGGGTCAAGTTCTTAAACTCTTGCATTATTTCCTCTTTTATTTGATTTTTTAGAGCTACTTCTTTCATATCTGGTTGCTTTTCTTTCATCTTATTACACCTCTCTTCAAATAGTTCAATATCTGTCCTCCATGCAAATTGTTAGAAAGCTTTGGATTTGACAAAGCTATCATCAGAAAGAAACTCTTGACTAGCTTGTTCTACCACAGGGTCCAATTCCCTTCCTCTGTAATCAAGAATAGTTAATTATAGAATAGGCATGGGAGGGTCCGGAGGATTCCCCTCATCTAATTCTCAAACATTGATAAAGACTCCCCCTTGGGATCCTAATTGTTCCATTTACTCCTTAGTGAGCTATTCATCTCCTACATATAATGGGGATTGAGAGGGTGAGTATTCTTCTGCTTGGGGCACATGTTTTTCTTCTATCTTCTGCCTCTTAGCCTTTGGCTCTTTAGGTTTGTCTTCCAAAACAATACCAACTGACCTAACTATCTGTTTACCTTTGTCAACCACGAGCTCTTTATTCTTAATGATATTATAGCGAACCCTCCTTTGAATAATCAATTGCCTTGATCCTATTGCAAAGGTAAATGATAACCTTTTCATGACCTCTTGGGCTTTATCAAGATAACAATTAATAAAAAATCTATTCTTCTCATTCATTGCTTCCATAATCTTAGGAAAAGCAATCATCAATTTATTTATCTTATCCACCTCTATCTTGGCATATTTTAGAGGCTTATAATCCTTATCAAAACAATTAGCAAATTTTAAGACCCTAGAGTAAACTCTTTACTTCTCCTTATTAATCACTTGCTCTTGGAGAGAGAATTCATTTCTTATTACATCTTCAGGGAAGTAGGTCTGATATTTTCTGGCACTGGTCTTAGCTCTTTGTCTGAAAATATCAAAATATCCTTCACTATCATTAAAACAATCATGGGATATGACCATTTGGTATTGGTCTAAAAATTTATACAGAAATAACCAACCACCCTTGGTGATTATGAACAGTTGTGCTTCCTCCAATCCACCTATCTCCCATAACAATTAAGCTATTCCCACCTTTAGAGGTAACTTGCTAAGGAAGTACAGGGGGAGTTCCTTGGAATCCATACACTCTAAAAATTATAGACATAGGGTATAGTATGATATCTACCTAATTATGGGACACCTTCAAAGTAGCAACGTTATCCATAGGCTTGATGAAATCCAATAGTGCCTTAGGTATCTTGGGATTCTCACTTAATATAAGGCTTCTCAACCTAGATGCGAAGTATCTAATAAATCTCACAAAGTTGGCCTCTTGTGCATCCCAAGTCATATCTGCACTCCATTTTTGGACTGGTAGAGCTTCTTCCTCATACTCTCTGTTTAATTTCATTTCTTTTTCAAAGAAAGTAACACCTTTACACAAGAACATATGCATCAATAAGGAATAGTGGCCAAATGTATTTTCAATTTTTCCCTTTACAATTCCAATTAGACCTATGTGAATTTCCTCTACTAAATAAGATGCAAAAACAAAAATAATATATGCACCATAAGAAGAGATATGTATCATCATGTACATGAACTTTATTGGCATAAACTATTGTTTATCTTCACCAAAAACCCTACATAAAGTCATGTAATGTCTATGACCCTAGTATTGAAAAACTACTTCTTGAAAGGCTCTTTAGTTGATGTTGTAACAAAGGTCAAACTACCAATTATGGCTAGGTGTCCTTTCAATGCATCTTGTCTGATTTGATATTTTTGAGACAACTATTTTTTCTCTAACCCCTAAAAATCAATGATCTCATTGTAATCTATGGTTGGCTCCAATCCAAAAACTTCTTGAATCTATTATGCAGTGATTTTTATCAAACACTCCCCATCTATTCTCCTCACCATCTTGGCTACTAGGTCATAATTTAGGGTTGCAACTGTGATAAGGTCTGACTCCATGAAAACCCTAGGGACTACTAACTTACCTAAATCAAAGTTCCAAACATTCCCGTGGGTGGCAAAAAATTTCCTTTCTGAGAACCATTTCTGTACCAATTAGAGCCATGTCTTAGAGGTTATGGCATCTCTAGTCCAATTCCCATTATCATACAAACCAATTGCTATCCAGAGCCTAGGGTTCACAGGAACTATCTTTTTAATTTGGGTTGATTCATTGGTGGATTCACTTAATTGTTAAAGAAAATCATCATAGATATTCCTACTAGCATACTCTAATTTCATCAAGAAACCCTTCTTTGGAGGCACATTTGATAATAATGAAGCAAAAATAGATTATATTTGAACTAAGGTACTTATTTGGCTCTCTTGTTTCTTCTTACTGAATTTTGCAGTGAATTGTTGATATAGAAAGTTCTTCACAATTCAACCAAGCGAGAAAATAGCTCTTCAACAAGTTCTAGCTCTCAGAAAATCAAGAATACATTTACATGAAGAAAATATTTACTATTTTCAATAGATTCCTCATTTTATTTCACACAGGGAGCTTTAATTCTCATAAATGGATTGCAAAGAAATAGAGTGGTATCACCTTTCAAATTTCGAAATAGGTTGCTGAAAATCTGACGATTTAGGAATAAAACATTTTATGACTCAGCTTCAACCCTCCTAGTTGGCAGTCAATCCAATCAAATCTTTCCAATAAGCCTTTTCTTTCACTACTAGAAACTTACATTGGACCCACTTACACCTCCAGACACATCTCATGTTCTTGCTATGTCACGAAGGGTAAAAATTGAGCAACTCCCTTTGGCAATAAAGCAATCATCGTTGATCAACTTTGCATCAAACGATAGAACTTTATGATTATTTCATTATACATGATGTGGGCCCATGGTATTTCCTTTAGGTCACTATGTCACCAAAGATAAAATTCTTGCAACTTCTGTTAGCAACAAAACGACCACCATCGATCTTGGGGAAATTTGACGGTGCAGACTTATGTTTCATTTCCTTTAAAGTGAATCCCTCATGGTATTTGATAGTCTCACATTCTGACAATCATTTAATAACATGGAATTTACTATGCTGTCCTGAAAGGTTGGTCCTGCCACATATCCACGTGGCAGTTTGTCGCTATGTCGCCTAGGGTAAAAACCTTGCGATTTCCCATGGCAACAAAGCAGCCACCGTTGATCATGAGAAGATCTGACAGTGCAGGTCTTTTGCTTAAAACCTTGTTCCTTTATTAATTGGGCCTCACAAGTGAGTATTGCGTGGTCTTGATATCCCCAGAAATAAATAGCATGTAATTTCTTTTGGTGACAAAGCGACAACCCTTAATCTTAAGGAAGATCAAGGGTTATCATTACTCGATCACTTTTTTTGAATAAAGACATAAACCCATGAAAAATTAAAATGAAAATAATTTTTAGATAATTCAAAATTTTTTTAAAAGGTACCTAGGAAGAAATAAAAAGGTTGTTTAAAAGGCTTTTTCCCGCACATTTTTCCTTTTGAAAAGGCATGCTATGTAAACATAACCCAAAAGCTTTCTAGGGCAACACTTGGTGAAGTAAAAATTAGGGTTATTATAGGGCTAGAAAAAATTAAAATACCAAACCCTAATTTTGACAAAAGGAACCTAAAACATTCACTTATAAATACATTAAGATAAACTTGAAGTGAAAACTAGACCAACAAATTTGATCAAATTTTCAAGAGGAAATTCGTAAGGATTTATGTCGTGTCATCACACAAATGACTACTCAATAGAAATGCTGCTAGAAGGAGGTGTAGGATTTGAGAAAATATGCAAATCAAATCCATGAAGCCCTCGAATACTTGCATGCTGAAAACTTGTCACGGAGAAGACAAAGATAAGAAGAGGCAAGGGTTTGATCTAAAAAACATGCAAATTGTATATTTAGATGAAGAAGAGATTATATTAATTAAAAAGAGATAAATCCTTATAAAAGGAGATCGAAACCTAAAAAGGGTAACCTAAAGGTGAAAGCTATTTAATGATTACTAATTAATTATTAAATAGAGAAAGCTAAAAAATGCATAAAGTGAAATCTTAAGAAGAGAGAAAAGGTAATTTAATAAATGAAATGAAATTAACCTTTTTCTCTAACACCCCCCCCCTTAAGATGAGCAACAATGCAAAAAGAGCAAGGAAACTACAATGCGATGCTGAAAGCAAACTTGGGTCCCGACAACAAAGCCTGATAAGGTACCCAATCACACCAAAGAATAGAGAAAACCCAGTGGAAAAAACAATACTGCAAAAAGAGATAGCTAAAAAATCTAGTGAAGGACTGTAGAAGCCTCCAACTAGAGGAATGATTGAGAAAATAGGAACAAAGAGTGATCATGAAGAAAACCATTGAAGCATGAAGAAGCTGCAAACACTATAAAAAAGAAACTGCTGATCTGTAGAACCTCTTTTGAAATAGAACTTGACTAGGTAGAGAAGACTGTACTCTGCATCGAATCAGGAGGCAAACAAAGGCAAATAACTGAACTTGAATTTATAGATGGCATAAAACACCAAAGCCTACAGAGTTGATCAATCGAATCAAGGAAGGTTGCAACTAAAGTAGGAATGAAAAGAAGAGTTTCTATATGGTAGATGATCCATCTCACTGGAATGCATAGGTATCTAGCCACTGTAATCGCCTAGTATATAGGATCAAATACTAAATACATAGCTCACTTCAACAAACCAAGGAATCATTATAAATAATAGAAGAACCCCCGCCAATGTAGACAAGGGTGAGGTGAGAGGAAGCTGAGAAAGTGGGCCAAAAATCTCCTGCAAAATAGAAAGAACCAAGAACATCGAGAGTGAGGAAGAGATACAAACACCTATAAATACACATGTCATCAACACATCATGGGTCTAATATCATCAAAGGGACACTCACTTGACAAAGGAAGAGGGCATTAAAAGGCAAACAACTATCCCCCGATGACACTTTACAATGTAGTGTGAGTACAATAAATCACAATGATGAAAAAGATCCCGAAAAGCAAGGAGTGGCACTTTATCTTAGTGCATTTGCATTAAAATGCTTACAAATGATATCAACAATGATTAGAAAGGGCAAAGAGCTGATACAAAAGATAGTACAACCCAAAGAAGATATCCCATGCCATAAAAATGACCCCTGGACCTGAAACACCCAAGATATCCATCATAGAGTAATAAAGCAAAAAACATGATAGAAAGAGAATGGAGCTGAATTTGGAAGAAATTATAGTATTTCTGAAAAGTAGACAGAACTAGCTTTCCAAAAATATAACATTTTCAAAAAATGGAGATGGGACACTCAAGATATGCCCTCTAGAGTGAAAAATTGAATATTTGGCTTTGATTGCCAAACAGGCAACCAAACTACATCAATACTAGAAAACTCCTTCACCAATGTCTCCATCTCGGAACTAGCTTTTTGACACTTCTTTTGAATCAAAAAAATACATTGATATGCTCAAGTTACAACGAAAAAACCAACAACAAAGTAGAGCTATGGAGGGAGGTCTGTCAACGGTGGTGGTGGGTGGGAGGTGCCATTGATGGGAACCACTTGCGACAAGTGGTGAAGGAACTGCAAGGACCACCGAGTCACAACAGTCTATGGGACCGCTTGCAGTAACTGTCGATGGTTTACCACAACCACTAGTAGTTTTGGTGACTGCCAATGGTTTTCTTAACTGCAATGGCAAAAAAAGTCACTTAAAAAAAATATTGTGATTTTTATTTTTTGGCGTCTCAAACTCCATGTAAAGGTCGTATGGCCCTGCCGGGCAAAAAAAATTTGCCTCTTGGATCAACGTTGTCCAAAATGGATAAAATTTAAATGGAAATAGGGGATTTGATGCCTTCTTAATCTATTCATGAGGTCTGTTTGGCCTCAAACTACTCCAAAAATTAGTGACCCCCCTATTTTCTCAGGAAATACTCAAAAAACTCCATATCTGATTTGTCAAACCCTTGTTCTTTCTTTTTCTCCAAATACTGAACAAGCTACAACAAATATGGCTCTGATACCATGTAGGATTTGAGAGAATAGGCAAATCAAATCCATGAAGCTCTCAAATACATGCACATAGAAAACTTGTCATAGAGAAGAAAAAGACAAGAAGAGGCAAGGGTTTGATCTAAAAAACATGCAAATTGTATATTTAGATGAAGAAGAGATTATATTAATTACAAAGAGATCAATCCTTATAAAAGGAGATCGAAACCCAAAAAGGGTAACCTGATAAGTTACAAAGGGTAACTTAAAGGTGAAAGCTATTTATAATTACTAATTAATTATTAAATAGAGAAAGCTAAAAAATGCATAAAGCAAAATCTTAAGAAGGGAGAAAAGGTAATTTAATAATAAAATAAAATAAACCTTTTTCTCTAATAGGAGGGCCTTATTTCTATAGTTTTACAACTTTTAAGGTTCACAACTGAACAAGTGCACAGGTGTGCAAGATTGTAGGTACACAAGTTTGGAGGTGCAAAAACTGGAAAATCTTGATCCATCATCTTCCTTTTAGCAAACATTAATGTCTTCACCTAGAAAACATAAGTTCCTAGAGCTCAACTATTTTTGTAAGCTAAGAAACAACAAAGGGATACCTAAACTCTATCCATTCATGCCACAAGTTCCATCATCATCACATGCTTCACATTCTATTACCATTCTCCACACCATTTTGCACAACTCTCCACAGTACCAAAGTTAGTTACCATCACTTCTACCCATGTAATTCTTTGTAAATACTCAAGATTCACCATTAACTTGCAAGGTCCACTTCACGATCTTCCTAAGAATCTTGAAAATTTGTGCCTGAAGTTCATTTATGGTGAAACATGAACAATGGAAGACCACATCAGGGTCTTCAAATAAATACTAAATATGAAAAAAATTCAACATGAGGATGTGGTCCTCCATTTTTTCCCATACACTTTAGGAGAAGTTGCATTGAACTAGGATGTAAACCTACCACCACCCTCCATCACGAATTGGGCATCTTTTGAGAAGTTGTTCTTGGACCAATTCAAGACATTTATCAACCCATCTATCTTGCACCACTAGTTTTTGTCTATCAAGAGAGACCCAACATAAACCATCTCTTAGTTCAATAAATACTACCATATGACATACTTGAGGTTGGAGTCCCCCTACACCATACCACTAGGAGTTGTGATACAAATCTATTTGAACTCAATGAATCAACTCACATATATTTTTCTAAGAAGACTTCCCACTGCAAACATCAACACATTGGAGAAAGTCTTCAAGGAGGAAATTACTTTTACAGATTAAGCTAATCCTAATGGTGGAGGAAGCATGGTAATACCTGCTAGTTTTTCCACCTTGGTCCCACCTTACCCTGCGAGGGTGCAAGTAACGTATAACCAATTCCCCCCATTGAATCATGTACTAATATAATAGTTGGTTATTGTTCCAACCCTTACTATAACATATCTAGGATATGAACCTCCAAAAGCATCATTTTTTGAGAAAATTGTTACACCACCCACTAAAACATAAAATAACACGGTGAACAGAATTGAGTAGATGAAGAATACCATTTTTCAAATAAAAATGGGCTCACCCATTTTAGGTTGTTGCAAGGAAAAAATAACAATTTTCAGTGATCTAATGCAACCCTACATAGAAATAGTTATAGGAAAAATCATGTAAACAAATTTAATTCCTATAGAAATAATACAATGACAAATAATTTCAATACATCAAATTGTAACAATGAGCTTTCCAGAAAAAATCAACAGTGGAATACTCACCCCAACAATGGAAGCATCACTGTTGATAGTAACAACAATGTTTAGTTTGCTAAAATAAATCAGATGGACATAAACCAGAGTGTCCAAAATGACAACAACAACATGTTCTTTGGGGGAAACCAAGATCCAAGCCAAAAGCCACATGATGTTAATGCCATTCCTCCCTTGCAATTCAACACAATGTTATTGGAACCTTATGATACTTTACTATTGTAGACACTTAAAATTATCCCAAACACTATATTAATTTATTTAATATTTCCTTTGACATTATAATTAATTAATTAATAATTAATTATATGCTGTCATATTCTTTTACTTATTTAATTAAATAGGTTCATTTTCCTAATGTATTTAAATTTAATTTAAATCATCCCCTCTAATTTATTAAATTTATTTAATACACAGTGCTGCATAAATCCCCTTTTAAATAAATTCTTATATATTTAATTCCCTCCATTCCATTAAATTCTTTAATCCTAGGATTAAGTTAAATTTTATTTAATTTAATCCTAATCCCATCCTAAAATCTAGTGTACACCCATCACTCTCATCCTTCTAAGCCTACCCACTACTTAATCCCACTTTATTATCCTAAACACCTTTCTAATCACCTTTTAGCTCCTAAGTGTTTGCTCACACATGTGTGAGAAACTCATGATCCCATAAAGCTTCAACTTCATTTACACCTCTTACACCTTTATCCCCCTACTTCTTCCCCCAAGGTTGCTCACACATGTGTGAGCAAACCTTAAGCCTCTCAATCATAAAGGTTATTTTTGACTTTTGCATGGCTTTGTCCTTTAACCCATGTGTCTCCCTTGTGGCACTTATGTGGATGCCACATAGATGCCACCTCCCCAAGGCCTCTCTCAAACCTATAAATAGAGCCCTTGTCTCAATCATTTCTCCATCTCCCTCATTTGCATTGTTACCATGCTAGTTTAGCTTTTGAGTTCTTAGAGATTTTATGCTTAGAGCTAACCTTTGGTAGTTGTTTGCATTACTTAGATTTCTAGATTTTGCATTAGAATCATGGTAGTATGATATTGTTAGATTTCTTTCTCTATTACATTTCATCCACATTGACATCCATGGAATCCTTTGAGATTGGCTCACTCATAGCCTTTTCTTGAAGGCATTCTCCATTCATTTAGTCTAGATTCACTCATTTCATTTTGCATATCATTTATCAATCAAGAGATTCAGTAGTTGTGTTTTGGGAGAGCACATCCACATCCCTCCAATCTAAAGCACACCAATAAGGCCTCTCATGGGTGTCCCTTTTTGAGCTGCTCTGAGGTTGCATGAGGACTCTAGCATTTTGGTTGCATAATTTTAAAACTGAAGTATAATTAGTAACTTTCCAATCTTATTTGAATCTTTGATATGCACATGCTACTAATGTTTCCTTGTCTACATGTGCTCCCGATAGGTTAGGTTTTTGTGTATACATTTTCGCATGCCTGGTGGGACTCACATCCCTTTTCCATATTCAAAATCGGTCAAAAACTTGAATTTTTTTGTAGAAACTGTGCACTGTCATCTTCGTTAGGACGTAGTGTCATCTGTAAAGATGCTTTGTCATCTTCACAGATCAACATCTTCATGTTTTGGTGTCTTTGCCTGTCACTTCAAAAAAATCATTTCATTCTACAAACCACAACTATTTTTTCATCTCTATTCCACCCTGTAAGCTTAGTAGTTTATATTATCGTTTGCGATATTTTGCTTGATTTGTCATTTGCATTGTGGGCGGCCAAAAACTAGTGATATTTGTAAACTGTCATCTCCACAATTTTCCTAGTTTGTCGTATCCGTTGCGGATGGCTGAAAATCTGTAATATTTGTTGGCTATTGTCTCTGAACTTGGTGTTCTATCATCTAATTTTTTTAGCATCTATGACCCTATTCTGTCATTTGCAAGTGTCAAAAAAAACCATACATCTCTTAATTTTGTCGTCTGCATGTTTTAGCACCTGTGAAGTTTTGTCATCTACATTTTTCAACGTTTGCATAGTTCCACCATCTGCGCCTAGTGTCTATTGTCTCCACAATTTGATAGTTTTACTCATATTTTTTAATGCTTAACTCATTTTTCGGTTGATTGACAAAGATTTCTAATCAAGTTTTCATTGCAGGAAACAAAATTTTAGATATTTTTAGTGATTTTGGTCACTTGAAAATTTGTAGTGATTTTAATCACTTAGGGACTTTATAATGATTTTAATTACTTGGGAATTTGTAGTGATTTTAATCACTTATAGGATTTAAAGGATGAATGAACTTGTATGAATTAATCATTTTCCTTGGAATGCATGTTGCAACTAATATCAAAAAGCCAGACACACTCTTGAATGCATTACGGTAAAACATTACACACTCTTGAATGATTTAAGGAAACTTACACACATTTCTTTGGAATAAATGATGCTTAAACAAACTCTTGAATGCCTTAATGAATAAACAGTTTTTCATTGGAATGCATGTGTAGAGTAATCAAACCCAATCTTGAGTGCCTTAAAGAAATTGACATGCTTTCATTGGAATGAATGTTTAGATAACAAACACACTCTTGAATGCCTAAGGTCAAAGAAGCTTGCTATGAAATATTTGGATTTGGTGCTTAAAATGAATTCACTCAATCTTGAATGACTTAAGGGAATTGTTTTATTTTCAACATTTTGTTTATGTTGAAGACAATTGATTTACTTTATGTTGATGAATCCTTGCTTTTTATTATGTTGATGACACTATCAATTTGGAAAGAAAAATGCATGTTTAAACATGAGTGCCTCCAAAGTAGATAGAAAATCTAAGCTTCATTGGAAAAGAAGAAGTGTCTTTTAAACCTTGAGACCACTTATGTATTCTCTCCTCTCGCACCTTGAGGTGATCTTGAGTGCACAAGAAATAAGTGGTCTTGTTTATATTTTTTAGGAGGCCTACTTGGAGATTTCATCACCCCTTGGGATGACCTCAACTCTAGTGTTCTGGTGGAGTATAAATATCGAGAGGTGAATCGAAAGACACCTCTCTTGGAAGAAAAATTTTGTCACTCTTGGCTAAGCCCCAAAGAACTTTATACCTTTAGGAAGTGAAGGCAGAGATTTGGGTTACTATTTTCCCCCCAGATGTGTGGCACTATTTTCTTTCATCTACCTATTTGGGCCTCATGTACCTTGCGTATATCGAGGGAACCCTCTAGATAATCTTTGTACATCATAGTAGTAGCCTTTTTAGATTTGTTGATGTGTTTAGCGTGCTTGATTGTTTAAGCATTCAAAACCAATACCAAACATCAAACAAGTTCAAAAATGAGTGAAATGGTGAGCTAAACATTCAGTGAGTGAAATAGTTGTAAGTGGCTCCTCTTGACCTATGGTTAATTTTATACTTGGTCTAGCATTTGGAGTTCATTGGGTCTTTTAGTCACAAGTTTTTTTGCAAAACTTTCATGATTGAAATTGGGTTTGTTTTGTTCCTGCCATGACCGATAAAGTCAAACCTAAGAAGGTGAAATTGTCCAAACCATTTGCTTACAAGGAAAGAAAAAACCTAGCACACAGTGATAAACAATTCTAATATGCTATCAAAGACATCAAGAAAGAGGAAGCTGAACATGACATTATGATAGAATCTTATATAATGGTAAAATTTGAAATTGGTCTGCTTTCCCTGGAGTAAACCTAAGATTTTTGTTCCCAATGAGAGAAGATTGAGTTATCCGCATAGTGACCATATCACCCTCATTTTTCCACATCAACCCATTTTCTAAATTTCTAGTCTTCCATGTATACAATTTTCTCTAGAGAGCTTAATCATTTGAATCTTACTCTTTTGGCCTAAGAACATCTTAGTTACAAAACTTCTGAGATTGTAACACTAGACCTTTATCCATAAGAAAATATCTATCATAGTTACACTCACATCTCCACAAGTCCATATCCAAATAGTGGGTAATCAATTCGGTGTCCTATCTTGCCTAAAGATCATTGTCCATCTTTGGTAGGAGAAATATACTTTTATCCTATATCACACTTGGTTTTCCGAATCAACAAGGTCTTTTGTTTACATTTAGGTTGTTGGCCCTCTTTATCATATAAGGTTTAATCACTCTCTCACATTTTCTTCCCTTTCTTCCACAATCTTCCACCCATTGGTTTGGTCACAATTGTATGGTACATACATGATCTGATAGATTCACATTTAACCCTATGTCTCGTTTGTTGGAATCATTGAGACAACAAGAGATGAAGAATATTTTTCTTCCACATCAACATCATTGGGGAGCACATTTCCCCCTAGTATGAACTTTGGTATGCCTAGCTCAACACCCACAAAAGAACTAGATAATCCTTTTTGCAACACAACTCTAGGAAGTAATTCACATGATGATGAAGAAGTATACCAAGATGAAGATCCTATTGACAACAACAATATCCCTAGTGATGTTCAAATATTTCTTGCATATCCATACAAGTTGGAAATGTTGGAAAAATCCATTAGGGCAAACAAGATGGAGATCTTCCTAAACCTAGTTAAAGATGGTGTTAATGTCCCTATGAGTTTTGATGAGAGCACTTTTTTTAGAAAAAATTACCAAGGATGGTGCTCTTATGTTGACAACTTCACACATAGCCCAAACATCTGACAAGGGCAAAGAACTTGTGGTGAGAACTAGTTCCATACCTACATCAAGTGTTTCAATACAACCTATGTTTCAATTAAGTGCAAAACATATTCAACAAATCATTAGTGCTATGCCCAACACTACTACACATGATAACATTCCACACTCAACTTTGATAAGTCCAATTGTAGGATGCTTAAACATTGGGCAAGTATCTATACAATATATGGCGATTCCAGAACAACCAATATATTCCTCTTATTTACAAATGCCAACAAGTATGATGAAAACATCTGTGCCAATTCCAATGACTGCATAGCAATATATTGGCCAAAGTGGAGTGCTTCCATGACCTCATAATATGTTTGGGACTCCATACAACTTGGGAGGTGGGCTTATCAATTCCCAACAATCACAAATGCAACTGAACCAAGATCTAGCCCAATAGTTGCATGAACTTCAAAATTTGGTCCATACCATGAGCAACAACGGGGTGAAGGATTTCTCTTTTGAGAAAATTTTCCCCTTTCCATTTGATAGATCCATTAATATGATACCGTTTCCACTAAACTTTGAGATTTCTAAATTTGACAAATACATGGGAGAAACATGTCCTGTTACACATTTCAAGGAATTTTTCATCTTATGTCAAGAAGTAGCCTATAGTGAAGATTATCTTAACGGGCTCTTCACACAAAGTCTTGGAGGTCCCACACTTGAGTGTCTAATGAACTTACCCAAGGATTCCATTACTTCCTTCAATGATTTAAAGGGGGAATTTGTAGCACAATACTCTTACAACATTGAACATCATGCCTTATTGAGTGATTTGTGCAACACGAAACAAATGAAATGGTGAAAAATTTGCCAAATTTTTACAATGATGGAGGCATCTTGCTAATCACATGCCATACAAAATTAAGGATTCCCACCTTGTGGACATATTTATCAAAAATTTGATACCAAAGATGTCTTTCCACATGAAGATGGCTAGTCCTGAAGAGTTTTCCACATTAGTCGAAAAAGGCAAGAACATTGAAAATGGACTCCTAGACAAGGGTTCCATTAAACATTATAGCTCTTCATCCTCAAATAATGATATGAACAACAACAACAGACCCAAATTTTGGTCCAAAAACAAAGGTGTTATGCATGATGGTGTCACTAATGTTAAAAGTGTACAAAACATCCAAGGTGGAAACAACAACAACAGTAACTATCGTAATTGAAACAAGAACAATTAAAACCATGACAATTAGAATCAAAATAACAATGAAAACAACTAGCAATCTTGTAAACAAACACAATTTTTTCTTTGCAACAAAAACAATACCAACAACAATTACAACCATGACTATGATCAAAATAGGAAGTTCACTAACTTTTGTAAACCCTTGGATGCCATATTCCAAAAACTAGTGGATCACAATTTGATGGTGTTTCCCAACACACGACCCTTTGATGAAAATCAACCCAAATCAAAATGGCATAGGGAAATTGAATATTGCAAATATCATCACATCAAAGGACATGACACAAAAAAGTGTATGAAAGTCAAGGTCTTCATTCAAAATCTTGTTGATGATGGAGAAATTGAGGTAGAAGGGGGACCACCCTCTAAAAATTCTAAACTAAAGATATTTCAAAAGCCATTTCCTGTCCACAACAATGACAATAACAACAATGGAAACAACAATATGAATAATGTAAATTGAGTTTCCACATCCAATGCATTACACTATGATTATTCTACTAACCACATATCAAGATTTGAATCCTTGTGTGGTAAAATAGAAAAAAATGATATATGTGGTTTTGATTCCATGTGTGGTCACATTGAAGAAGTAGACACTCATGTGAATACCCTTGTCCTATAAGCATTTGATTGTGATGCAACCACTCGACAGGGAAGAATCACTTTGCAAGCTACCACTCCCAACCCCTCTAATCCATCATTTCCACATGCGCCTACTGCACCATCCACTTCACAAAGACCAGGTTCTCACTATGATGTATTATCCTAGTTAGGGAAGACTCTTGCATAGATATCCATTCTAGAGCTTCTTACCACCTCACCTATCTACAAAGAGATTTTGGAGACTGCTCTTTTAGAGTCTCAGGTGCTTGAAAACATTAATGCATCCCAATTCACCGCCATGATTGGAAATCTTGCCGCACAACAACACCTTGTCTTCACAGACAAAGATTTCCAAGGTCCTAATCAACACCACAATTTGTCACTCCACATTGAGGTCCTTATACAATGACATAAAATAAAACGAGTCCTTATGGATAATGGATTTTGGTTGAACCTTTGTACATTAAAGATGATCCATTTCTTGGGACTTCCAGATGACCTCCTAGATATCAATAAATGGATAAAAATCAAAGCATATGATGAAAGAGAATCAAAAGGAGTTATCATGTTACCACTAAAGGTTGGGCTAGCTATAATAAATATTGAATGCCATGTCCTAGATTTGGACTTTCCATATAACATCTTGCTTGGTTGACTATGGATACACACACTCAAAGTAGTACCATCCACATATCATCAATGCTTGAAATTTCCCCACCAAGGTAGAGAGGTCACAATTCCAGGTGATCCTTTACCTTTTGCTTTTTGTAAGAGGTTGGAAAGTGCCCCAACAAATTTTTGTCCAGTTTGTGAGTTTGCTAAGGTTATACCTAGATCTCTCACAATAACAGAATCACCTTCTACAACAATACCAGAGTTATCCAATATTGATTCCAGTTCCCATAAAGGAAAAGAGAAGGTCGAAGATATTAAGGTCAATACTACAAGGAAGAAGGTTACTTTTGCTAACCAAGGAATGGGAGAGTATAAGTTTAAAAATGCCTTGTGTGTTGGACAATTACCACTCTCCCCTTAATCCTTTGGAAAACCTTCACAAATACCATTGCCTACAAATAAGGATACTATGCATGTTAAAAAGACAACATTTGAACATTGGGGTTCACTTAGTGATGAACACATGGAATATAATATCTTAGATTGGCTATATTTTGATGGAAAAGATGAAATTGTGGAATTCCATAAAGATAAGTATGTTAAGACTCCTCCTATCATTAAAAACATTGGATATCATGGTACCAGCCTTGTGCCTAAAGAGGATAGAATCAGACAACCTCTTGAGGCTAATAGCTATCCTAAAGGATGTGGTTTGGGCTACATTAAGCCTGAGGTGTCCTTTGCTGACAACTATTGTATGGTTGAACTTGATTCTGAGACTAAAGAGGGGGAATTCTTCAAAGTACCCTTCCAATACATTGAGGATGACCTAGGTAACCATATTTGTGCCATTACCATAGCTGACCTCTCATCCACCGACCTACCTTTCACCAACCTTGACATGATAGACTGGGACCTTTAGGACACACCACCAGCTCTCAATATCTGTAACTCTGACGAAGTAGTGATGGTACTCTTTGGCCTTAAGAATCTCCAAGATTATGAACATGAGATCCAATAAAATGAGGAAGCCTACTTTGGTAGCCAAGTCAAATCTCTTAGTTGCAAAAATGAAAAAGAAAAGAAAAATAAGAAAATAGAAGAAACATCCTCTAGTGAAAACTCTTTTGGAGCGCTTTTGGATGAAGAAAATGATAAAATAAAGGATGCATATTTTTTTGAAAACCTTCTAGAAGCACCAAAAGAGGGAGAGGTTGACTTTCCATTCAGATCTTTACCACCAGAAAAGTCATCTGTATTGAATGAGGACACAATTCTAGTTAATTTGGACACAATAGACAATCCACAAATCACCTACATTGGTGCCACCTTAAGTCCTGAAGAACAAAAAGTGATGAATGAGTTCCTACAAAAGGGAAAAATCAATTTTGCATGGACATACAAAGACATGCTTGGTTTAGACACAAATTTGGTTGTACATCACTTAGTAGTAGATCCAAAGATTAAACCTGTAAAACAAAAGTTGTGCAAGATGAATCTTAAGGTAGCACTTTTTGTCAAAGCAGAATTGCAAAAAATGATAGAGGCAAAATTTATTCGCCCTATTAATTATCCTAAGTGGGTTTCCAACATTGTTCCTATAGGGAAAGCATCTAGGGGCATCCACATTTGTTCAAATTTTTGAGATTTAAATATTGCATGTCCTAAGGATGATTTTCCACTTCCTAATATAGACATCATAGTGGATTTGACTGTCAGACATGAAATGTTGTATTTAATGGATGGTTTCTCTAGTTACAATCAAATCAAAATTGCAGAAGAAGATCAACATAAAATGACATTTACTACCCCATGGGGGACCTTTTGTTACCAAGTCATGCCTTTTGGTTTGAAGAATGCTTTTGCCACCTATCAATGCACAATGACTACAATCTTCCATGACGTTCTACATGTCATAATGGAGGACTATGTTGATGACATTCTAGGAAAGTCTAAGACACATGATTCCCACATTGATGTGCTTACCACCATTTTTGAAAGGTTGGAGAAATATAAAGTGTGCCTTAATCCAAAGAAGTGTGTTTTGGGGTCAAATCAGGCAAGTTGTTAGGCTACATAGTGTCAAGAAGAGGCATTGAGGTAGATCCCACCAAAGTGAAAGCCATCATGGAAATGCCTCCACCTACCACATTGAAACAACTTCACAGTTTTTAGGGAAGGTTACAGTCCATCAGATGATTTATGTCCTAGTTAGTAGATAAGGTCCATCCACTTCAATATTTGCTTCAAAAAGACACTAAGTTTCAATGGGATTGCCTATGTTAGAAAGCATTTGAACAAGTTAAGGTATACTTAGATAATCCACTAGTTCTAGTCCCTCCAATTGCAGGATGACCATTGATTCTATATATTTCTACCACTTCAATTGCCTTAGATGATCTTTTGGCACAACTAGATGACAAAGGTAATGAGCAAGCCATATACTATCTTAGTCAAATATTAGTTGGGTATGAGTTGAACTACACTACTATTGAGTGAGCTTGTTTGGTAGTAGTCTTTTGCACACAGAAACTACAACATTATATGCTTAATCACACTACACATCTCATTGCCAAGATGGATCCACTCAAATATTTGCTATCAAAAGCCTCCCTCACTGGTCGAGTTGAAAAATGGGTCTTGATTATAAGTGAATTCGACATTGTCTATAAGGATCGCAAGGCCATTAAGGGACAAGTTATTGTAGATCAACTTGCTGAATCTCCTCTTCAAGGAGACCATCCTACTATAGCAGATTTTCTAGATGACACAATTATGACTATTACCCCTAGTGGGGGTAGGAATTTTGTTTGTTACACCGCAAGGAGACCTCATTCCCAAGTCTTATAAAATTTCATTTCCATGCACAAACAACATAGATGAGTACGAAGGATTAGTCACAGGGCTTCGTTAAGCTATCTGATGGAATATCAAAAGCCTTCTTGTCTTTGGAGACTCTCAATTGGTCATTAAACAAGTCACATATGCATATCAAATAAAGGATGAAAAGTTGTTGCCATATCGCTGGATAGTTGAAGATCTTAAACAACACTTCACTAAGATATTCTTTTAGAAGATACCAATGACCAATAACAAAGTAGCAGATGCCATGGCCAGCATTGCCTCCATGATCACCATGCCTGAGTATAGTCCTAAGTGTGAGTTTCTTGTTGAGAATCTTTTTCTTCCTACTTATGAGCAACCTGAATCAAAGCTGGTGTGTGAGATTATTGGTACTGATTCTCCATGGTACGCTAAATTTTTTTGCTACCTTCATCACAAAACCATCTCCATAACTCTCTCCACAAACTAAAGCAAAACCTTCATTTGTCACACTGCCCGATATACTATCCTAGGTGATACACTTTTTCAAAAACACTTTGATGGAACCCTCCTTCGATATCTCAGTTCAAATGAAGCCAGAATGACATTAGAAGAGGTCCACCAAGGAATTTGTGGTGCCCATTTCAGTGGCCTTACATTAGCAAAAAAGCTCCTCATAACAAGTTACTATTGGCCTACTATGGAAGTGGATACCTATCATTTTGTGAAAAGATGTGTTCCTTGTTAGCAACATGGTGATTTAATACATGCCCCCACCCAAGACCTTCAACCCACCATCACACCATGGCCCTTTTCCTACTGGGGATTTGATCTTGTTGGTCAAATATATCCAAATTCTACAAATGGCCACAAGTATATTATTTTTGCCACTGTGTACTTCACAAAGTGGGTCAAGGCTATCCCATTAACCTACACCACCGGGAAATAAGTTTTGAAGTTCATCTTGAACTACATTATTTGTCATTTTGGTATACCTCAAGACATCATAACTGATAATGGAACTCCTTTCAAAAACTAAGAAGTTGCCACATTATGTAAGAAATTTAGAATCACCCAGCATTTTTCCACCAAATACTTCCCCCAAGGCAATGGCCAAGCTGAAGCAACCAATTAAAACCATTTTGAAAATTGTAGAGAAAACAATTGATGTAGTTGGCCATGACTGACACCTCCAAATTGCTCCCGCCCTTTAGGCCTACTGCACCTCCATTTGTACCCCCACAAGAGCCACCCCATTTTCCCTTGTTTATGGTTTTGAAGTTTTCTTACCCATCAAAATTAAGCTCTCTTCCCTCAAAATCTCTCTCAAGAATTTGATTATTGAAGAAGAATACCAAGTTGCTCACTTGCAAGAGCTGCAATTCCTTGATGAGATATGCCTCAATGTCTTGAACCAG
Source organism: Cupressus sempervirens (assembly GCA_028749045.1). Lineage (NCBI taxonomy): Eukaryota > Viridiplantae > Streptophyta > Pinopsida > Cupressales > Cupressaceae > Cupressus > Cupressus sempervirens. The sequence goes on from CM053793.1 coordinate 636,160,819, forward strand.
CTCTACGTATATCAAAATTACCTTTAGCTTCAATTTCACAAAAAAGTCAGACCTTAGGAATTTGAGGTGCATGACTTAGTTTTGTAGTATAACATGAAGAAACTCCAGAATCATGAAAAGAAAGGAAAATTTGAACCTAATTGGCTTGGTCCATTTATCATTATAGCCAAATATGGTTATGGGGCATATTAGATTGCCACTTCAGGGGGAAATCCACTCCCTGAACCTATAAATATCCAACATCTCAAGCAGTTCTATGCTCGAGTCTTGCAGTTCCTGTACAATGTTGTTAGAGTTCCACAAAAATACAAAAAAAATTGAAAATTAGAAAACTCCAAAAATATTTGTAAAATGTTCTTGAAGAAAAGACTAAAAACTAGAAAAAGTTCGTAAAAAAAGTATTTTGGTCCATTATCTATAAGGCTCATCTCACTTTACTCCATTCCCCCATTTCATCCCATCCTTGTGCAGAAGTCCCATCTGACTTGCACTTTTCACGCATCCAGTAAAAGACCTCTTGTTTGCGAGGCTTCACTTCACTTTCATCTTTTCAAAGACCTCTAGTCTGTGAGGTAGTTTTCCTATTGAGTGTTTGTCCTAATCCCATTATATTGAGCTTTTTCCCACAAGCAGTGAGTGCAACAAAACCTAGACAAAGTCACCATTGAAACTTAAACGTATTCAAGAGAATTGTTCTTTTCACAGCCCTTGCCAACAAACATTTGCAAAAAACATTAGACAAACACATAGGATGAATCCTTTCTATACATGGTACAACAACCTTCACTTTTGAGACCTAATGTTCTTGGCAGGAACTATGAACTAAATGACTACTTGGTCATGCAGTCTCTTTTGGTTGATTTCATTTTGTGTGTTCGTAGAAGCCTTTCATGGTGTTCCTTGATCTTCCATATTTTGGTATCAGCTGAATGGCTTCAACTGTCTACATGTGTCATTTGCGGTATGATCTTTTTTTACATGTATGTCAGTTTTGAGTTATGGTTATGCATTGCTCACTGGGGGCAATGGGTTAGCACATGTTCCACCAAAGATCCCTAAAAAGACTTTGGGTGTGTCTAGACCTCTCCAAGGTGTACATGACATTTGTTCCATCATGACTATGCAAACTACATCCATCATCCTACAATATCTATTTTGTCAAGAGTCTAGTCCATACAAAGGAACTTCGTTATATATGCTTCTATAGCATATGGTGCATAACTCCTTTTGCAAAATCAAACTAGGGTGTGCTCTCCCATATAAACACAACTAAATCCATCAGTATCATGTAACTAGGATTTTATTATGGCCTTCTTGAGATAATGGCTCCATTTATTCCTCTCATCCTATGCTAAGCTACTTAATTCCTACACGTGAAAAGTTTGACATAGGTCCATTCATTAGTTTCATTCATATTACATTTGCATATCTCATATTTCCACTTTAAATTTCCATCATTTCACTTTGCATTCATAATTAGGGTCCCTTTTCTTTTACTAACATTTTCATTTATGATACATTCATTTTCATATTAATTACATTCATTGCATTAGACATTCCATTCATTATTAGATCCCATTGTTCATTACATTAATCTATCCATTTTTCCCATCACATATAGTAACATATACATCATGACACATCTCATAAAGGACATAGTAAATCCACACATCTACAAATAACAAAATGCATACATCTCATATATCACCCTAGAACCTACACATTAGTCATCATATATGCATCATAGAAATCATAACATCACACACATCTTGCATCACAATGTTAGTACCAACATCCTAGAAATCACATGCATAAGAGATAATCATCTATATCCATCTCAACTCATTGAATCATGTCATATATATATATATATATCAAAGAATAAGTGTCTATGTATAGTTTTTATACAAAAGAATCATGTACTATATCGTACATAATGCATCATCAAAAACTCATTGCATCTGCATCATTGTGTCAAAACTACTCACTGTAAATCATGAAGCTAGTTGTGAGGGCCCCGCCCCTCCTATCACCCCTCCTTGGGGAGGCCTACCTTGCCCAACTGACTACTTTGAAAGCTCTTATGGCCCCCTATGGTCCATGAACTAGATGCCTCTTGAAAATCTGGCTGTCGATGATCTACAGGCATGACATCATGATACAAGAACTTGTAGTAGGCAGGAAGTTATGGCAACCCTTGCTCTAGTGCCTCTCTTCATCCCAACTATGATCTCCAAATTGGTATCCACTGTCATCGATGCCCAAAGAACTCTTGTAGGAAAGGATCTTCACTCTCCAAAACATACTCCAGATACCTCCCATGGATCGACACTCAAAGAATTTTTCACACATCTAGTAAGGTGACCGTCACCTCTCCAGTAGGCATATGGAAACTCGAAGTTGGTGTATGTCACCACTCTATAAGTGTTGACAGCTGCACTGAGTGTGCTCTTAGATTGAGCCATTCATGAACATGCTCTAGGTCATAGAGTCTCACATACCCCCACTCTACATTAGTAAGTCTATTGCCTAAAACCATCATTGCTGGGTAATGCTCCTGTGACCAAAATGTCACCATCGCTATCTGCAGTATAGACATGCAATGGTTAGTATATCATCCTATCTTAGCATGGGGTATCCTACTTTGTTCCCCCTGTCATTGCTATTCCCTAATTATGCTCATTCATCCCAATCGGTGAAGATTCCAATTAGCATAGACACCCGTCTGCGTAGATGTCCATCCACACAGACATGAATCAACAGAGATGACAAATTGCACAGACACCAATCTAGCATCTCTGATAGCTGCACAGATGCCAGTTTCCCACTAGCAGCTAGCAATTATGTCATCTACAGAGATGACAACATGGAGATCGTCATCTCTAAGTTAGCTTTGGTCCTCCATTTCCCCCCTTTGGTGTCTACAAAGATGATGGAACGTATCCTATCATCTCTGCAGAAGCCCTTATCCCTAATTTGTTATCTGCATAGACGACAAAGAAGAGACTGTTGTCTCTATCTTAACTGAGATTTTCCCTAATTAAATGTGCCATAAATGCTAAAATTAAGTGTGTAATAAATTTTTTGACAATGAGGGATAGTTGACATATCGGTGGGCCCATCTTGGCTGATCTTTGGTGCTCCTGGACACGCTCTCCTAGCTGTAATCTCTCGATCAAAAGATCCATCTTTTGCTCTAATTCTCTACTCTCTAGGTGTGCAAATGACTCTTCCTTGACCCCTTTGGAGGCTTATATAGGCCCTCCTAGGTCCCTTTCTGAGATTTTACCTTTTTCTTGGCCATGTCAACCCCTGTTTATCTCCAAGTTATGCAAAATGTTCATCTATGCCTTTTTCCTACCCTTTATTTTCTTCTAAAGACCTTTTCGCAAAAAATGCCCAATATTTTTTTTTTTGCGCTATTTTCATGAGGGGGCACCCTCCTCCCTTGTCATCACTTCAACACAACTTCTAGGACTCCTATCCTCTCTAGAGCAACCTATATTTTCTTTTTTTTGATATAATGTCATTCTGACATCACATCAAAGAGGGGCAAAATGTAGACGTTTAAAATTGTCTCAAACACTATATTAATTTATTTAATATTTTGTTTGACGTTATAATTAATTATATTCTGTCATATTCTTCTACTTATTTAATTAAATAGGTTCATTTTCCTAATGTGTTTAAATTTAATTTAAATGCATCCCCTCTAATGTATTAAATTTATTTAATACATAGTGCTCCATAAATCCCCTTTTAAATAAATTCTAATTTATTTACTTTCCTCCATTCCATTAAATTCTATAATCCTATGATTAAGTTAAATCTTATTTAATTTAATCCTAATCCCATCCTAAAACCTAGTCTACACCCATCACTTTTATCCTTTTAAGCCTACCCACTACTTAATCCCACTTTATTATCCTAAACAACTTTCTAATCACCTTTTAGCTCCTAAGTGTTTTCTCACACATGTGTGAGAAACTCATGATCCCATAAAGCTTCAACTTCATTTACACCTCTTACACCTTTATCCCCCTACTCCTTCCCCCAAGGTTGCTCACACATGTGTGAGCAAACCTTGAGCCTCTCAATCATAAAGGCTATTTTTGAATTTTGCATGGCGTTGTCCTTTGACCCATGTGGCACTTATATCAATGCCACATAGATGCCACCTCCCCAAGGCCTCTCTCAAACCTATAAATAGAGCCCTTGTCTCAAGCATTTCTCCATCTCCCTCATTTGCATTGTTATCATGCTAGTTTAGCTTTTGAGTTCTTAAAGATTTTATGCTTAGAGCTAACCTTTGGTAGTTGTTTGCATTACTTAGATTTCTAAATTTTGCATTAGATTCATGGTAGTATGATATTTTTAGATTTCTTTCTCCATGGTATTTCATCCACATTCACATCCATGGAATCCTTTGAGATTGGCTGACTCATAGCCATTTCTTGAAAGCATTCTCCATTCATTTAGTCTAGATTCACTCATTTCATTTTGCATATCATTTATCAATCAAGGGAGTCAATAGTTGCATTTTGGGAGAGCACATCCACATCCCTCCAATCTAAAGCACACCAACAAGGCCTCTCATGGGTGCCCCTTGTTGAGCTACTTTGAGGTTGCATGAGGACTCTAGCATTTTGGCTGCATAGTTTTAAAACTCAAGTAGAATTAGTAGTTTTCCAATCTTATTTGAATCTTTGATATACACATTCTACTAATGTTTGCTTGTTTATGCGTGCTCTTGATAGGTTAGGTTTTCATGTATACAACTACATACAGAAGGAGAAGACTCAACCAATGAAGAATTTATGTTCCCATTCAATCAAGAAGAAGAACCTAATCTAGCCAAAATATTCTCCTTTCACAATAATAATTGAAACACTTATAATTTTGTATAGCTAGAAAGAACCTTTGACAGATGTAATTCCCCTAGGACTACAACCTACTCCTCCTAATCCATGAGCAAGCAAAAATCCTATGCCAACATGCACACCCATCCAAGTGGAACTACCTCAAGCTCTAAGGAATACCCCATCATAATGAAGAAACCAACATGATCAACATAAAAGTACAGTTCAAATAGAAGAGCTAAAAAGGACTAAGGCAAATATATTGATGTATGGCATGCTACAGAGTTGTCCCAACCAAAGGGAAGCACTATAAAAAATACTAGATCATGCTAAGGAAATCATGGGCACAAGTGCCCAAAACTCATTGAACCCTTAGGTTAACATTATCGAAGCCATGCCCACCATGTTCAAGATAAGGAAGAGGTATCATCCTTCTTGCTGAGTGTCAAGATATCTAGAAAAAACCTTCATAACTGTCTCATTGATTTTGGTACTTCATGTAATGTCATGCCATTTTAAATATCTTGAAGGCTAGGAGTCACTCCACAACCCACCAACTGAAAAAAATTGAGGTGAAATTTATCTGAGTACTAAAAGATGTACACATCCGATTGACTATAGACCCTAGGATCCATGATGTCATTGATATTAATGTGATAGACATCCCTAAAACATATCAAACACTTCTAAGAAGAGAATGGACTAGGTGATTAAGAGGTTGGTTCTCGACATACTTCACTCGATTATGGTTGCCATGAAAGGGAATCAACAACCAAATCAAGATCCATGTTGAGACTAAGCTAAATAAAATGATTATTGAATACAATGCTCCTAAAAAAATTCTATTTCTTCAATCCAACTTGAGATCCTACTAAGTTATGGAACTTGATGTACTTCAATTAGAATCATATGACAACAACCCTACTACAAGTTTGTGATAATTTTCCCCATAAGATAATTATATCATGCTAGCCATTCTGAGTTCAAATTTTAGATCTGCCAAGATGCCATTACTCGAGTAATGATTCAATTGTCCCAATCTTTGGACACAAAACTAGACAACCTCCTAATGGTAAACAAAAAATTAGTGGACAACACTTCTAAGGATATCACGAGAGACCAAAATATTGACAACATTATGGTTCACCAAGAAGAGTCTAGCATGGTGAAACACGTCTTTGTAGAAGAAGGTGAAGAGGATCTCAATGCATCATATAGTGATATGTCTTCAGATGGTAGAGCCTTGTCCTCTCTCCCTAGGGGATTAATCATAGTTTGTAGGAGGTGACGCTTTATGAAAGGACAAGGTTGGGTCTCAGTTGTAGTTCATCCTAGTTCCCCAAACTTCCAAGATCACTGAGTTGATTGAATAAATATAGGATAAAAAAAATGAACAAGCTACCCTTATATCTGAGGAAACTACAATAAACACACCCATGCCAACTCAAGGGAACATGGAATGGGTCCCCAAGGAAAGGTCTTTCAAATATCAGGTGAAAGAAAAGGTCAGAACAAATACAAATAAATCTCAAGCACCCAAGGATGATGTGATCTGGAATTTGTAGCTTGATGTCCCCCAAATACAAACAAGGGGCTAGATTTGGGATTGAGTTAATTAATCCTAGAGGAAACTCTTTCTATGCCACTTTCCACTTGCAATTCATATACACCAATAATGTGGCAGACTATGAGGCCCTCATACGAGGCTTTCTTTTCACATTGGAGAAGAATGTCAAAATTATTGTGGTAGAAGGAGATTCACAGTTGGTAATATTGTTGAAATTTTTTCTAGGTGAGACATTTTGATGTTGTCATTTATGGAAACATATCAGTCATATAAAGTACTCAGATTATAAAGATGATGTATTGGTAGTTATACTTAGAAAATTATTTAAGTATCATACAATTTATCTGGTAGAATAGATAGAGTTTTGGTTGGTGATCTTCACACACATATCATGAACATGTACAAAGTTAAATATGGATACCTAACACTATGATGATGACATATGCAAGAGCATAATATAACACAAACAATGCAGACATAGTTATGATTAGTTTACCAATTACGAAAGTATACAGGCAAAACATAGTATAATAGAGAAATGGGTATTTTGGGCTAAAGAAATAATTACTTAACTAATTAGGGACAACATCCTAGATGTTGACCCTAAGTCAGCAAAAAATAATTTTATATTTTATAAAGTGTGTAAAGACACGAAGGTCGACTGGGCAATAATTTGTAAATTAGCAAGATATAAATGAAAGATTGCAAATGAAAAGTTTTGTGAAGTATGTATGTATTATGTGATATGTGAATTTTGATGTATGATCAAAGAAATGTGAAATAAGATAAAGTTTTGTGATGAGTACCAAAGACAAATTAGGTAATGAAGATATCAGTAATAGTGTAAAGGAGGTTTTTGTCTCTATCTCTTTGTAGTAAAGGAACTACATTGTATATTGCATGTTTGGGTGGTGGGCTTATCTTGCATAAATTTTGTATCTGTATATTACAATTCCTAACAGGGTTGAGGCTTCTACCAAGGCCTAGTCCTCTAACAAGGATCGAGACCCTATATGAATGTAATAAACTTCTAATAAGGTCAATATCTTTCACAAGATACTTTTGATTAGTGGATCATTTTGTGGGTACCATCCCCACCAGGGTTTTCACTTGGCCAAGGTTTCCCTAGTTAACAAAATATGGTGTTATAAGTTCTCTTATTACATGGTTATGTTTATTGTTCAACATAGTTAGTTTTATTTCATATGCAAGTTATACGATTGTTAATAATATCCAATTTCGGGCTAAAGTTTGTAAAATACTAATTCACCCCCCTCTTAGTATTTCCTATTTCTAACAATTGGTATTAAAGCATAGTAACTTAGAAGAGGCTTAATAGCTTGAGTAAGATCCCTATGGATATGGAATACTTACATTAAAAAATAGAAGAAGGTCTTGAGCAAATTGATATTCTTACTGAAGAAAGAGGTGCTTTCAAAGAAAGATATGAGGATGCAAAGGACTACATTGGATATTTGAAAGATAAGATTGATCATCTCAAGTCCAAGAAAGAGTCTAAAGATCAAATCAATGATAGTGATGAAAATTCTAGATTAAAGAAAGAAAAATGAAATCTTGAAGCATGAACTGAAGATTACTAATCTAAAATTGAGCCTAAAGAAAGATGATAGCAAAATTGAGTCAAATTTGAAATATGAGAATGTTGATCTAAGATCTAACCTTACAAAAGTTACATCTAAACTTGAATCTACTAAGTTGTAGTATACAAAACTTAAGAAGTACAATACTATTGTGAAAGGAGAGCTAACCTTGTCTAAGCATAAACTTGAGAGATTATATTCTAGCAGTGAGAAGATTGATGAACATATGTCTTTTCAAACACCCTCTTATGATAAGACTGGTCTTGGATATTTCATTGGATAAAAGTCAACTAAGAAATCTAAAGCTAGAAAGGAGCCTATTCTGAAATTCATCAACTTTTGGAAGAAAAATAAGATCTGAACAAGATTGAGTCAAACAAATCTATTGATGAACCTAAGCAATCTAAGAAAATTGAATCACCTAAGGAAGTAAGATATGAAGTCAAAGGTAGATGTTATGCATGTAATGAAGTAGGTCATATGAGAAGAAACTACATAGGTAAGTCATTCAAACTAGTTACTAATTTTATTGTTATTCTTGTCATGGTTTTGGTCATAGAGCAATAAATTGTAAGAAACCTAAGTTTGATAATAGTCATAGCAATAGTAGAATGTTTAGTGGTAGTAACCCTAGAGGAAGAAGATCTGAAGAAGGAAACAATGGATCAAGGTATAACATTGTATGTTACAAGTGTAACAACTTTGGACATATTGCCAAAAATTGTAGACCACCTGTAAACCATCCTAGACCCAAATTTGAAAATAATGCACTAAAATACCACTTGTGTAACAAATTTGGTCACATAGAAAGATTTTGTATAATGGACATGAGGTAAAACACAATAAATCCAAACTTTAGAAGGAGTACAAATAGGAATACCAGAAGAACTAATGACAATAATGACAGTAAAAAAGACAACATAAAGGAACATATAGAAGAATTCAAAGAGGTATTTTTGAAAGCTAAAGATCCATCTAGTTCCCATGTGGTGTTAGAAGAAAAATCAAATGAAGCATCTATAAGTAGATTGAAGTCATCAATTGTATTTGATTCATCCTATTTGAATTAAGTACTTTCCATAAGAGATCGAGCATCAGAGAGGTAAAAGTAATGACATAAAGTGAGTTAAAGTTTGAATCTAATATGAGGTAGAGTATGATTTTTTGAAGCTATGCTTAAGAGCACAAAGGTTTTGGAGTTCATATGAGGACACATGAATGAGAGCAAGTCTTTTGGTTAGCAGAAACAACTTGTTGAAGACTGCATACTTGCACAATTAATGGAGTAGGTGAATCAAAAGGATTAAAGGATCAAAATCAATATTTCAAGTATCATTCAAGTGTGTGAAGAGTTAAGTAGAAAATTAAATTGAATTCTCCAAGAAGTGTTAAAGTGAACTTTGCAGCAAACCCTACTTCCACGTAATTGAGTATTTGACAAGTTTCAAAAGTTTAATATGTGATTTTAAGTTCATAATTTGTAGCAAACATGGATGAAAGTTTGATTCATAATGTTGAGGATGAAGTAAAACCTAAGATTAAGATAATTCCTATTCAACCATTGAAAGAAGACCCTACGACATCTTTTTCAGTTATCCTAGACAAAGTTATGTATTTGAAAACATAGGCAATTACATTAGAGTAAGTTTGAAATAGTACGAGAAGCATACACATCAAAGGAATTTTCTCATGCTTACAACCAATATATAAGCTTTAAGAATGGTTATGAGTACTTGGGACAAAATGAGTTAGTCAAGTTCTTGTTTTCTCATGACTTTGACAATGAGGATTGGGTGAAGATAATATTGAGTCAATTTCATGATGGGTAATTCTTGTTGGGAGATAATGTAGTGGACATATATTTAACTTGATTCATGAAGTAAATGGATTGTGTAATGAAGGGTCAATTCCAGTGAATGAAAAGAATGTGAAGAAGCTTGTGTTAGAGAACACTAAATTTGAGTACAATAGGAGAGGAATTGTGATAAGAAAAGTTAAGCAACATGATGTTTGATTCATATGTAGAATCATGGCATCCAATATTTTTCCAAGATCTAGAGAAGATGACATGGTAGCAGGTTTTATACATGCACCTTATAAGACGTGTGTAGAGAAATTAAAGGTGACTATGTGTGAGATCTTAAGAGTGCAGTTGATGCAAAAATTGGAGAGGATAAAGAAAGTTAAGAACAACCAATTTAGATTTAGGCCACTGATAACTTACATGTTTTTCCACTTGATTAAGAGATTTCCATTTTTATTTGTGACCGAATTACCTAACAATGATAAGAGAAATGTTGAAAAGATAACTGATTTATATAGAAGATATCCTATTAACAAGATTGAGAGTAGTGTGGACCTAGTTGTGAAGACCTTTAAAGGTGAAATGAAATAGAGGTACAAAATCCTATCTATAGCTGTAAGAAAGTTCATAATTGACATATGCTTTATGGTGGACATTGACTTTACTTACATAGATCCAATTGAACCCATATTTTTGTATATGGAACCTCTTGGTTATGAAGTCACTGAATAGAAAATTGAAAGATATATAGCAGTCATACTGAAATAAAAAAATGTTGAATAATTCAATAGGATTGGAACCTATGAAGAGATTATGCAAATGAATAATCAAGTTTAGCTTGAGAAGTCATCAAAGAAGAAGGTAGACACAACCATGAGAAAGATCATGGAAGAAGCAAAAATGACCCCAAAATAAGCAACAATAGTTAGACAAACAGTTTTTGGAATGAAGCAAATTAGTCAGCAAGGTATCATGTATGTGCCACCACTTGCAGCAACAGGACCATTAGAAGGCATAACTATTGCATAACCTCAAGCAATGACATTAGCTATTCCCTATACTCACAAGAACAACTATAGAGAGAACCCATTATTCAATCTATGGATTCTAGTGAAGAAGAAGAATAAATTAAAAATGTGGAAACAAAGCGGAAGTTAGCTAGATTAGCTGAGATCAAGTAGGAACCAAAGGAACCACAAAAATACAAAAGAGTAAAGCAGATGGTAGTTGGGTCAAGTAAAATAAAAAAGGTCTTGATGATATATGATGGGAAAAATATGTGAGGTTAGGTAGAGTTACCTGAAAAGATCAAAGACATTGAGCCAACAAAGTAAGGATAAGCATAGTCTGTGAGAAAAGGTAGAAAACCATGGAAGCCTAATGTAGAGAAATTGAATGACACAATCACTAATGAAGGTAATTTTGGTCAGTTGAATAGATATTATGATCTATACGACAATATGAATAAGCTATAGTAAGAGAATGCTACAATTAAATACATGATTTTGAATAAGATGAAATTTGAGGATATTAAAGAACATATCCTAAATGATATGTATGAGAGATTGATAAATAGAAAAAGGAGAGTTGAGGAAGAAGACAAGAAAATAAGAAAATTGTGTGTAGTTGAGAGCGAAGAACATTTGAAAATTTTGTTACAGAGTCTTGAACCTTTCTTAAGGAACAAGACTAGGGATATTATGATTACATGTGGTAATTATGAGGAGGTTAGAGAAGAGACCTAAGAATAAATTGTACAAATGATGAAGAGCATAACACTCTCCACTCATCAGATTACAATAGTACCAATAGTTGTAGCAAAGACCCCATAGGTAATAATTAGTGTTCATACAATGTAAATTGACAACAGTAATGTCACAATTGATACAACAAAAGGCCCATTTAAGGATTATGGTACAAATGTTGACAATTTGGTTACCTATACAAGTTTCTATGATGAGGAAGAGAAAAGAAAAGGAAGTTAGAAGAAGAAAAGAAAATAAATGAAGAAGCAACTAAGAAGTTAGAAGAGGATGAAAAGAAAAATAAATTGGAAGAAGAGGAGAAAAAGAGGAGAAAAGAAGAAAAAAAGAGAGATGGGAATAAGAGATAAAGAAGGAGGAAGAAAGGAAGAAGAGGATAGGAAGATAATAGAAGAAAAGATGAGAAAGGAGAAATAAGAGAAGAAGAAAAAGGAGGAAGGAGAGACGAAGAAAAAGAAGGATGAAGAAAAGAAGGTAAGTGTACCTAGTTCCTTTAGGATACCCCTTGAATTAGTAGTGCTAATAAGATCTAATGATGATGATAATGTTGAATTGATCTCATCACTCAACAAAATAATTATGAAGAATAGAAAAGTTAAGAGTTTGTAGAGTTCTCTAATGGAAGTGACTGATAGACTACAGAACACTGTATCCATACACATGTCAAAGGAAAGTCATCAAGATAGAGAAAAAGTTGTAATCCATAATTTTGATGCCAATTTTTCATAGTTGTCTAATATAGAAGCAATAAAGACACAAATTTTGCATGATGTAAAAATATTCAGAAAAATATGTGACAATATCAAAAATGACTTGAAGAATCTTGATGACAAGATCAAGGAGTTAAGACACTATCTAAATGAAGGAAAGACAATATATGGAAAGTGTGTATGTGCACAAAAAAAAAAAAAAAAATATTATAGATGAATTAAACAAAAAACTTAGAGAACTATAAGCATTGATGAATGAGTTGCAAGATACCTTAGTCAAGATTGTAGATCTTGAAAGCAGAGTCAAGAAAGTGAATGATGATATGAGGCTTATGGAGCTCCAGAAGGAAATGAAGATGAAAATATTTTAATTGATAAGGGAATACCTTGCATTGAAGATTGATCTAGTATAGATATACCTGGAAGAATTCTTGGTAGTGAAGTCATCTTATGACAAGTTTTTCTACACAGATTTAGAAGTAGTAGACATAGCATCTTATGCTCTATGTGCAGTTTTGAGTGTAGTAGATGCAATAAAAGAAAAATGAGACATTCAATTCACCATGTTGAAGTATAAATTTGATGATTGCATCTTTCAAATTATTAGCCAACAACAACCTTGAAGCTAATGTATCAAATTTTGACTTGTAAATAAGTTTTGATACCTTTTTTGTTGATGTCAAAGGGGGAGTAATAAGGAAAATTATATATAGATATGTACAAGAGGAAATATAAAGTACAAGTAAGGAAGGGTGATAGTTAGAGTCATAATAAAAGGGGGAGCTATAGTAATTAGGAGATATAAGGAAATATGGTTAATATATAATGATCCACAATTTTGAATTTTTGTAAAGGCCAAATTTTGAAGTTTGTCATTTTGGGACTTAACCAATTTTCCCATATGTTGCCATCAATGCCAAAGGGGGAGATTGTTGAAAATTTGGCTAGATTATACATTTTGATGTTGTCATTTATGGAAACACATCATTCATATAAAATGGGTAGATCATGAAGATGAAGTATTGGTAGTTAGAAAATTGTCTAAGTATGATATAGTTTATCTGGTAGAACAGATAGAGTTTTGGTTGGAGAGATTTATAGGCATATCATGAACACGTGAAAATTTAGGTATGGAAATAAAACTATGATGATGATGTATGCGAGAGCACATGGCAATACTGACAGTATGGACATAGTTATGATCAGATTACTAGTTACAACAATATACAGGCATGACATAGTATAACAGAGAAATGGATTTTTGTATAAAGGAATTATTTTGTTTAAAAAATAATTACTTAAATAATTAGGGATGAAATTCTAGATGTTGATTCTAATTCATAGAAAATTAATTTTATATTTTGTAAAGTGTATAAAGACATGAAGGCCGATTAGGCATTAATTTGTAAATTAGCAAGATTTAAAGGAAAGATTACAAATGCAAAGTTTTGCAAAGTATGTATGTATTAAGTGATATGAAAATTTTGATGTATGATAAGAGGAATGAAAATTGAGATAAATTTTTGTGATCAGAAATAAAGAAAAAATAGATATTGAAGATATCACTAGTAGTGTAAAAGAGGTTTTTGTATCTATCTCTTTGTATTAAAGGAACTACATTGTATATTGCATGTTTGGGCAGTGGTCTCATCTTGCATACATTTTGTATTTGTATATTACAACTCCTAATAGGGTTGAGGCTTCTAACAAGGCCTAGTCCTCTAACGAGGACCAAGACACTATACAAATTTAATAGACTCCTAATAGGGTCAATATCTTTCACATGATAATTTTGATAAGTGGATCATTTTGTGGGTACCATCCCCATTGGTGTTTTCCATAGTTAACAAAATATGGTGTTATGAGTTCTCTTATAGTATGGTTATATTTACTGTTCAACATATTTAGTTTTCTTTCATATGCAAGTTATAAGCTTGTTAATAATATCTAGTTTTTGGATAAAGTTTATAAAATACTGATTCATCCCCCCTCCAATATTTCTTATTTATAACAAATATGACAAGTAAAATTGATTTACTCTTGTAATGATAAAAGGTTGATGGCCTACTACAAAAGAGTTAGGTATTTGATGAATGACTTTGAGACACTAAACATAAAATCTATTCCCAGGAGGAATGCAGTTGCATATGTGCTCGCTATCTCCAATAGCACATTACAACTTGTTGAGAAGGAAAATCTCAAAAGGCTCTCTATTGATCTCATGGCCACTCCATCTACCATGGATAATATTACTATTTTTTTTAGGTCTTCCCAGATGACCAAATCATTGTAGAATTCATAATGTGTAATGGTTTGTTCAAAGGACAAATAATTGATGACAAGTTTGAAGAAGACCAAGAAGAAGAAGGCAAGGATTGGGATGGCATCATAAACCTGAAGATCAACACTATCCCCAAGGAGATGGTGGAATTGGAGTGCATTTTTTACTAGGATGAATCAAAATTCAATAAGAGGATCCCCAAAGAAGAAGAAGTAAGAAGTGTGACTCTTACAACCTAGGTACCAAAGATGGTGCTAAAATGGTTAATATTGGGAAAACATGTATTGCCTAGGAAAGGGATGAAATTTTGTGCCTCCTCACAAAGTATAGGGATTTTATTACGTGGATTTACCAAGAACTCAAGACCCATGATCCAAACATCATTATGCACAATATCCCTCTGAAGCCTGATGCAAAACCTTTTTCATCAATGGAAAAGACCCATGAATTTGATCATTGAACCATTGATAATGAAAGAGGTCAAGAAGTTGTTGGATTCCAAGATCATTTTCCCTATTTGACAGTCTACTTGGGTTGCCAATTTGGTACCTATAAGGAAGAAGAGTTATGAGATTCATCTTTGCATGGACTTCAAAAACCTAAACTAAGCATATCAGAAAGTCAACTACCCACTACCCTCACTTGAAAAAGTATTTCAAATTGTGAATGGATTCAAGATGATTTCATTTATGTATGGGCACCAAAGATATACTCAAGTAATGGTGGATGAAGAGGATAGATTAAAAACATCATTCTTAACAAAGTGGGGAACATTCACATATAAACAGATGCCCTTTATACTAATCAACACTAAGAGCCATGTTTCAATGAGCCATGGATGAAGCTTTCAAAGGATTGGTAAACAAGTGTAGTTTCATCTACATGGATGACCTTACAATCTTCTCAAAAAGTAGAAGAAACAATATTTTAGATTTGAAACAAGTGCTTAATTGGTGTAGGAAGTTTGACATATTCCTCAATCCCAAGAAGTGTTCATTTGGGGTTACAAAGGGGAAACTCCTAGGACAAATCATTTCCAAAGCTTGTATTTCAATCAACCCAGAGTGAGTAGAAGCAATACTAAAATTATTTCAACCCAATATTCATAAAGAGTTAGAGTCTTTCTTTAGAAAGATTAACTTTGTACAAAAATTAATTAGCAGTTTCTTTGAAATAGTACACCCTCTTAATGATTTGCTGAAGAAAGGGTTGAAGATCAAATGGACTCCCAAGGTCAAGAAATCTTTAGAAGATATCAAGGTGGGCCTATTCACTACCCTAATATTTGTACATCTAGATTATCAGCTACCTTTCAAGGTCTACTCTTTTATATCAAAATATTAATGCACAAATATTCTTACACATACAAAGGATGGTAAAGATGAGAGATCCATTGGTTTCACGAGTTGCCCTCTAAAGAACACTACATTAAATTATCCTAATTTAGATAAATAGTCATTTGATATAGTGAATGAAATTGAGAGGTTTCACCACTATATACTATAAAGCAAGGTGTATGCCATGGTACCTGACCCCGTAGTAAAGTCAATACTAATGCAGAATGAGTTAGCTGAAAGAAAAGGTAAATGGATGGCTATCTTACAAGAATTTGACATGGAAATTCAACCCATGAAGCTAGTAAGAGGATAAAGATTAACTAAAATGATGGGAGATAATGATGAGCAAGGCATAGTTTCCTATGTATACACAAGCAAGGGAATCACATAAGATGTCAGGTATGAAGACATTGTGTAGTACCTCTTATAAAATTGATGTCCCCAAGGGCTGAACAATTCACATCGTAGATCTTTAAATATGAAATGTGAGTCATCTATGCTCTAGGATGGAAAGCCCTACAGGAAAAATTATGAAGGAATATACTTGAAGTGCTTCAACCGCGAGGAAGCCAAAGGGGTATAGGGGCAATATCATGATAAGTACAACACCATACATGGGTCAGTAGAATCTACAACTCATCAGATCTTGAGGTCAAGCTATTATTGACCTACCCTTTTAGAGGAAACACATGAACATGTTTGTTCATGTCATGTCTATCAAACCAATGCCAATAGAGAGAGAAACTCAGTTATGCCTTAACAAACAATATTCAAGGTATGCCCTTTTTCCAAGTGGGGGCTCAATTTTATTAGGCCTATGAAACCTCCATCTTCTATTGGAAACACATTCATATTGATAGCCATTGATTATTTCACAAGGTGGAAAAAGCATAAACATTTCAAAATTACACTGCCCAAGTGGTTACCAACTTTCTTAAAGAATGCATCATTGTCAGGTTTGGGATGCCCTTTTTTCTGGTATGTGACAATGGATCCTTTTTTGCATCAATTTTTCTTACTCAATGGGCATTGTATAATTGGGTAATAATCAAGTTTTCATCTAACTACTATTTGAAAGTAAATGGAGTTGTTAAATCCACAAACAAAAACCTGATAACTATCATAAAATGCCTACTCGTAGAGAACCCAAGAGATTGGCACACACATTTGAAATATGCCTTATGGACTAACATGATTAGAGTTAAGAACACTTTAGGACATCCCCCTATTTTTTTGGTCTATGGTCAAGAGATTATTTTCCCCCTCAATCCCAATATTATTGTGCTAAAATTCATGAGGGGAAATGTTAAAGATGCTGATAGGGGCCAAGTTAGTTTGACAAACCTCCTAGAATTAGATGAGAAAAGAACAACATCACTAGAACATATGTCAAAAAATCAAGTTGTTAAATGTTGGTTCCACAAAAGAGACACAATAAAGGCTTTTAGGATCTTGGATCTTGTCCTCATGTGGTATAAGGCCAAGGAAAAACTAGGAAGTCATACCAATTTCAAGTGCCTATGGGTCGACCCCTACCAAATTGTTGAAATTATAGGGGACAATACTTTTAGGCTATGTACACTAGAAGGGGAATTGATTCCTTTTCCACTCAATGGTTAATTCCTCAAATGTTATTTTGAAGCTTGAATTATTCAAAAAAATTCTTAGGTTTTGTGTTGTGTTTGTTTGATTGAAGGAGGCAATGTTTACCTAGTGTTGCCCCTAGTAAGTGAATCATCCCAATAGACCCCGAGCCTTGGAAGAGGTATTTCTTCATCAAAGCAATTGAATTAATTTTTTTCTTGTGAAAATTAAATATGGGTGCCATGCATAGGCAATTGGATATTATTATCTCCTAATTTATATTCTAGACCGATCACTCTCAACACTTTACTCATTTAAAGAAATGTCTGACCAATTTTCTTTCAACCCTTATAAGTGGTAGCTAAGAGTGATTTGAAGCTCTCCAGTTTGAGAAAAGGATTCCCCCATGATCTAACCAAAACCACTTTTTTGGCATGTATGTTTCCCAAAAGTTCACTAAAAAAACATCAAATTATAAAATTATGAAAAGAGAGATCACCACTATTAGAAAGCAAAGTCTACCAAGATAACTGAGTGGGGGGTAGGGTGTGAATTGATTATCCAATAAAAAAAACATTTATCAACTTTATTAAATTTGGAATATGTAATCAACAAATACAATAACCATACACAATAACACCAAAATTGTTAACTAGGCAAACCCTTGTTTAGAGGGAAAACCCTAGTGGGGATGGTACCCACAAAATGATGTACAAATATAAATTTCCTCACAAAAGGATGGACCCTATTAGGAGTTAGTAAAATACATTCAATACATATCAATCCTTGTTAGGAGACTTTGGATCTCTGTGAGGAGATTCCAACCTTGTTAGGAGTTGTGTTAACCCTGTTAGGAGTTGTGGAAGGAAGAAAGACCCACAATCCAAATGGATTTAGGGGAAAGACCATTGAAATCTCTATAAAAATGGCCTCTGTATTATTCGTTTCAAAATAATACCAAAAGATCAACTATGCACTAGCACTCCACATATTAATTACTTTTCTCTTTCATGATGCCTCTACCACACTAAATAATTCTCAGATCTCAATACCAGATCCAAAAACTCACATTACACAAACCCCTTAGATAGTTTACTTGCATGTAATTCACACTTATTTTTCACTTTCTTTCTTACATCACATACACAATCACAAGGAAAATAACTTTCCTTGATACAAAGTCCTCAAATTAATTTTTTGAGTCGGCCTTGAGGCTTTCTCAATTTATAATTACAATAGGACCTCATTAAGATAAAAAAAAATACACATTATATTATGTCTTTTCATAATTACATAACAATATCAACTCATAGTCTTCACAAATCTTCACATGTACAAGCTTGGACTTTGTGCACTCAACTACATCATCAATGTGATGTATTCTACTATGTCTAACTATGCTCAACCAGATTGTATCCCTATTAGGAGATATAATCCAATTACTAGAAGCCACTTCTCAGGAATTTTATCTATATACTATCTTCTGTAAATCTTGAATAACCATCACTAGTGTTTGAATTTTTGCATGTGCTCTTAACCAAAACATTAGGACACTTATAGAGTTTTTCCTCAGCTACACTTGATCTCCTCTTCAATCCTCAAGTCATACAATCTCAAACATTGTTTGCTACCCTGTCAATCTTCAGTATGTTGACATTGATGACAAATACTACCATGAATGCAACATATGATCATACTAGAAATCTCCTAAATACTTCCAACAATACTAGGATACTCCCCCATTGGAATATCATCAGCATTCATGCTAACAATATCTCCCTTTGACATTGATGGAAACATAGATAAAAACATCTAAGGTCCAAGAATACCAAGCATACCATTCTACTACAATTTCTCCACTTCTGTAGTCATCTTCTTTTCAAATCCACTTCATCAATCAAATCAATCTCTTTGGAACAACCCTCCATCAATGCTACTGCTCCCCCATTGATATACTTCCCCCATAACATAAACATTTTCTCTAACTCTCCCCTGTCTTGACAATTTTTTTTTCATGTACTCTTCTCCCTCATTGACAAAAAAAACAAAGGCATCATTATGTTAATTTTGGTGCAAAAATATCTTCATCAAGCTCAAGTGTTTAAAGACACTGTTAGATAACAAGAGTCCTTCATGAATCAACTCAAATACAAATCCTCCCCCATAAAGGAAGCATCTAACATTCAATCCATATAAAAATAGTTCTTTGTACCACTAGACTGACACAATCTCTGCATCATCTACTTAGAAGTAGGCAAGGGCATAACCCCAAGCATGCTTCTCAAATATTCCAATGTATCCTTCAGTAAAATCTTTGTAAATATATTTTCTATCTCCTCCTTTATACTAATATACTCCAGTCTGATTTATTCTTAGAATGTAACATAGGATTCTCAGACATACTCATTGTACTTGTGTTATCACAATGTATGACAACATGATTTGTAAAATCAACTCTAATGTCCTTCAACATCTTCTTTATCCACACGATCAAATTGTAATTATTTGTTGCTGCTACATACTTTACTTCTATTGTACTCTGTGAGATACAATCTTGTTTCTTGCTTAGCCAAGAAATCAATCTTCCTCCTAAGAAAAATACTCCACCACTTGTACTCTTTTCGTCATCCATACTACCTTCCCAATCTACACCAATATATGCACATAAGCTAAAGTAATTTGATCTATCATACCACAATTCAAAATTAGGTATTCCCTTCAAATATCTAACACTCCTCTTTACTAGTGTATAATATGATTCTTTAGAATTAGCTTGAAATTTTGCAATGATGCCAACTACATTAGCTATATCTAGTCTTGTATGAATTAAAAATTGCAAACCTCCAATCATAGATATGTACTTCTTTTTCTCAACAATAGGTGTGTCATCTTTTCTAGATAACTTATGACCAGTTACCATAGGTGTACCAATAAATTTACAACTTTCCAAATCAAATATTTCAATAAGTCTTTCAAATACTTAGTTTGTGATAAGAAGATACCTTCACTATTTTGCATAATATGCAAATCCAAGAAACATTTCATCTTAGCAATCATGCTCATCTCAAATTCCTTCTTAATTTCACTAGAAAATTTCTCACTTTCCTCATCATCACCTCCAAAGATCATATCATACACAAAAACTTCAATAATTAGTAAACCATTTTCAATTTCCTTCAAATACAGATTACTATCTACAATACCTTTAACAAATCCTAGTTTTTCCAAATACTTGTCCAACCTCGCATACCAAGCTCTAGGCTCTTGTTTTAATCCATACATTGCTTTATTCAACTTGTAGACCATATTTGCTCATTTCTCAAAGGAAAACCTTTAGGTTTCTCAATGTAAACTTATTCTTCAAGTTCTTTATTCAGCAATGTTGAGTTTACATCCATTTGATACACTTTGAATTTTTTGTTAGCTGCATATGCCAAAAACATTCTAACTACTTCTATTCTAGCAATAGGTGAAAATGTTTCCTCATAGTTGATACCTTCTTGCTGTGAATATCCTTTACATACCAATATTGCTTTATTTCTCACAACCTCACCTTGTTCATTCATCTTATTCCTGAAAATCCACTTAGTTCTTATAACATTCATGTCCTTAGGTCTAGGAACCAATTTCCATGTATCATTGTTCTCAATTTGATCTAGGTCTTCTTTCATAGTTTGAATCAAAAGGTCATCTTTACTAGCTTCATCTGCACTTTTAGGTCCTACTTGAAAAATCAAGCATAGTTCTTCTCTTTGTACCTTGTTTCTTGTCATTACTGCTCTTTCCTTTCTACCAATAATCTGATCGACATAATATTTCTTTATCAAATTCTTATTTGGTGCCATTGTCTCAAATCTTACTTCAGGTCTATGTTTACTCCTTGGTTCTTCTCTCTGTTCCACAATTTGTATATCATTTTGTAATTATGTGTTAGTCTCATAGAAATACTCAACATTCTCTTGGTTAGCCTTTGGATTAGTTTCTTCATCAGAATCATAATAAAGTATTCTTGCTTGAATCCCAAACTTTTCATCAACTCTAACATTTGCACTCTAAACAATAGTCTTAGCTCTTTGATTAAAACATATGTATGCTTTACTTTTCAATAAATAGCCAAGAAACATACCTTTATCACTTCTTGCATCAACTTTACCAATGTCATCTTCTCTCTTAATGTAACACTTACATCCAAAAATTCTAAAATATTAACTGAGAGTGCATGTCCAAATCAAAGCTCATAAGGGGTCTTACCAGTACCTTTCTTGATTTGAACTTTTTTCATTGCATATACTGTCATGTCAACTACTTCTTTCCAAAATATCTTTAAGACATTATTCTCAATTATCATAGCTCTTTCTACCTTTGTTACTAATCTATTTTGCCTTTCTACTATACCATTCTTCTCAAATGTCTTAGGGGTTGAAAGGTATCTTTTAATGCCAATTTCTTCACAAAACATGTTAAACTCATTCAAGGTAAATTCTCCACCTCTTTCAGATCTTAAAAACTTAATCTTTCATCCAGATTTATTTTCAACTTTGTTCTTAAATACTTTAAACTTTTCAAAAGCTTCAGTTTTTTCTCTAAGAAATGCTACCCACATCATCCTAGTAAATCTACCAACAAGAATCATGAATTAATTTCACTGTAGAATGCTCTTGTCCTTGTAGGACCACTCAAGTATCTATGTACTATCTCCAACTTTGCCAATGTAGTAAAATTCTTGCTTGGAAAGGAACTTTTCTTCTGCATTTCCATAACACATTCCTTGCATACCATGTTATTAGTGTTAGAATTATTTTAGAATAACTAAGAGGGGGTGGGGGGGTGGTGGGGGGTGAATTAGTTATTCAAGGTCCAATAATGTCCAATACAAATTTTTCTTTCTACCCTTTTTACTTTCTTGTCAAATCCTTAATGGCATATAATTGAAATTATCATGCATGCAATTAAACATTAAACAATCATGAAAAGTAAACACACATCAACAAATAATACTTCAGATTTTTGTGACCCAAAAACCCTCTAGGAATAAGAAGGTAAAACTAGGGTGGGGATGATACCCACAAAATTACTGCGCAATAGATTTCAACCACTTCTGATGATTTTCCCTATTAAAAGCCTGCCTTGTTAAAGGCTTTACACACTGTCAGATGTGACCCTGTTAAAGGATTTCTACACCCTGTTAGGAGTATGCCTTGTTAGAGGACTTATGAACATTCAACGTAGAATGCCACCCTGTTAAGGGATTTACATAGAGCTGTTAGGCCCACCCAAGTCCATGGGATTTACAGTCACCTTCTCAAAAGAATCTTTTATCCCTCTCTAAGGATCTCCTATCCTTCTCCTAAGGATCTCTTATCCTTCTCCTAGGGATCTTCTATCCTTTTCCTAAGGCTTATCCACCTAGCTGTTAAGCTAACCTAGCAATGTAAGATTTCAATATCTAATACAATGGTAAGAAAGTATTAGAAAGGTTTTGACCTAATAAAGATAGCAACTCTAACCTTGAAGATTTTAGATCACTCTTCAATTCTTTTCTTTACTTGGCTTTTCTTCCTTGTAGTGCTGACAACTTGTTCACCCTTCAAGATCTGTCTTCTTGAGTTCTTCCACTCGTTATGCCAATGCACTCTATGGTCACTTGATCAACTCAGAGTCTTAATCCTCTATACTTACTCCTCACCGTGTCCTTCTTTTGACACTTCACACTAGCCTTCTCTTGGCTTATTCACATGACCACACTTATGACCAACCCACTCACTCACTTTTGATCTCTGACCTGTAACTCCTTATAAAGAAGTTTTGTTCTTCATTTCTCGCTCAAATCTTCCCGCTCATCAATTTGATTTGATCTGAGAGAACGATAGTGTTTTCCCTCCAAATTGTTTCTTCCAAAAACTTCATGATAAGTCCATTAGTATTCGCTCAAAACTGGTTTGCATGGTTTACATGAAATTTTGTGACATCTACTCATCATCCTTATCATCCAACTAATTCACAAAATTCAATGTAACAAACTTATCCTTACTAATCTGGCGAATCTTTTTGTCTTATCAATAATGCAGCTACTCGACATCATTGGTTTACTAATGTTTGACATTAATTGGGTCTAGATTGCTCAGCATCCTCTATAGTTTTTTCTTTACTCAGCACCTGAAGCTTTCCTGTATTGCTAAGCTTTTGTTGGATCCTGAGTTACTTAGCTTTTATCATATTTACTAATGCTTGACACCTTCTGTGTTACTCAGATTCTACTACATTTATTGATGCTTGGCATCTTCTGTGTTACTTGGCACCTGAAGGATTGCTCGACACCTTCTATGTTACTCAGCACCTAAAGGATTGCTCGGCTCACACTGAAGTTGAACTTTCTCGGCTTTAACTAGCTTGCTCGACACTTTACAAATGACTTAGTTAAACCTTGCATCTTTGATGTGTCTTAGTGTGTCCATTCCTTGTGTCTTAGAGTATGCCATCAATACACTATTTCATCAATGGCTTAGTTGATCCTTATACTTCATTACAACATCATAACTTTAACCTTTCTCTAGGTGCTCTAGTTACATCTTATTGATTGCCTCCTCCTTGTCAATCAACCAATTGATAGTATTTGGATCACTTAAGCAATTGTCATTCCTGCAAGTAGCAAGTTTGACATCAATGACAAAACAATGATTGAAAAAATTCTTTACCAGTTCCATCATTCTTCATTCATGATCTTCTCAATCATTTCCAACAATTAGGCTTCACTATTTTAGGTAAAACTCTAACAACAAGTGTAGTGATTACTTTCATAATGTTATCAAAATTAATATGAAAAAACATTTTGTGCCATAACCAACTATTGTAAACTTTAGCAACCAAGCATGTCATCTCTGTAGGGCTCAATTGAAGAATATTACCTCTTGATCTTATGCCTGTACTAATCATCTTTCCATCTTTATCCTTGATGATACATGTCCTTTATGTAAACCATAATTGATATCCCTTGTCAACCAACTATCCAACACTCAGAAGATTATGTTTTAGACCATCAACAAAATAAACATCATCAGTGTTAGTTTTACCATCAAGAGTAATAGATCATATTCCCTTTATATGACAAGCTGTGTTATTTTCAACTTTGATAATTCTTCCATCACAATTTTTGAACTCAAAAAAATTATTCATATCACTAGTCATATGATGTAAATAACCATTATCTATGATCTAATTAGATTTCTTCTTTTCAACTTGAGACACTAACACCTTTTCTTCTCCAACATTTTTTTAGGACTTTCTTCTTTAATTGCAACAATCCTACTTCATCACTTTCATTATCACGTTCACTCAAGAATTTTTCCAAACTTCCATATCTTCATCATTTGCATAAAGACTTCTCTAGGTCTCCTAGGATTTAAATTCTTCTTTTACTTATTTACTCTCTTGGGGCATTTAGAAGAAAAAATACCATTTTCATTACAATTCCAACATTTAAAGATTTTCTTACCTTCATGTTCTCTTTCACAAGTAAGACAATTCCTTCTTCACTCTTTTTGTCTTCTTTAGTTCTTCCTTTGCTGCTGCTAGCATTATCTCCATTAGTGCTTGTGCTCTTTGTCAATATAAGTCTAACACTCAATGCGTTGAAAGTTGTCTCAGTTCTAGGCAAATCTCCATTATGTGTTCAAACTTATCTTTGATGCTTCCAATCTTCCAAGAAGAGTTTCTCTTATGAACTTCTGTATGAAAGGTATAACTTGCTCAATCATCTAGGCTACCTTCTTATATGTAGGTGTCAATTTTTTGAAGATCTTCCATATAATTTCATCTTCGTATTTTATTTCATCACAGGCCTTAATTCCCCCAATAATTTCTGATATTCTACCAAAATAACTTCTTGCATATTCATCTTTCATCATTTTAGCTTCTTGAAACAAACATATCTTAATAAAACCTTCTTAGAATGCTTATCACCTTCATAAGTAGACTACAAAGCTTTTTTAATTTCATGTGATAATCTTAAAGATTTTACCTGACTGTATTCATTTTCACAAATAACTAACAAGAGTTCTTTCCTATCAAGCATGTTACATATGAACAACTCTCTCTTTCTTTTGGTACAATCATCAATATTTTTTTTCTTCAATCACTTCTTTCTCATTCTTAGTAATCAACCAATATCCTAGACCCATGCATAGAAAATGCATCTTCATCTTCTCTTTCCAAATACCATAGTTGGTTCCATCAAACTTTAGACTATCATTTCTAAAATGACTCGCCATAGATCTCCTTAAGTTATTAAGAATTTCCTTGAAGGATATGATGCTTTGAGATCAATAGTTAGAAAGTAAAGTCCACCAAGATAAATGAGAGGGTGGGGTGAATGAGTTATCCAATCAAAACAACATTATCAACTTTATTAAATTTGAAACATGTAATTAGAAAATGCAATAATAATAAGAAGATAACTGTACACAATAATACTAGATTTGTTAACTAGGAAAAACCTTGATTAGAGGGAAAACCCCAATTGGGATGGTACCCACTTTATGATGTACTAATATATAAGTTCCTCGCAAAAGGATGGACCATGTTAGGAGTCAATGAAATGAATTTAGTAAATATTAGTCCCTATTAGGAGACATTGAATCCATGTGAGGAGATTCTAACCTTGTTAGGAGTTTTGTAAGGCATAAGGACCCATTGTCCAAATAGCTTCAGGGGAAAGATCACTGAACTCATTTTCCAACTAGCCTCTATATTAATCCTTTCAGAAAAATACCAAAAGATTAATTATCCACTAGCACTCTCTACCAAATACAATTACTTCACTCTTTCACTGTGCCTCTGTTACACCAAATACTTCTCAGATCTTAATACCAGACCCACAAACACACATCACAAAAATCCCTTAGATCACTTACTCACATGTAGTTCACACTTATAGTTGGCTTACTTTCTTTCTTATGTCACATACATAATCAAAAGGAAAATAAATTTCCTTTCTACCAAGTCCTCGAAATAATTTTTTTAGTTGGCCTTGAGGCTTTTTCAATTTACAATTATAATAGGACCTCATTTAGATAAAATAAACACTATATTGCATATTTTCATAATCACATAATACTATCAGCTCACAATCTTCATAAATCTTCACACATGCAACCTTGGACTTCATACACTCAACCACTTTTTTTCATCAATGTGATGTCTTCTACCTATGTCTAACTACTCTCAAACATATTCTATCCCTATTAGGAGATATAATCCAATTACTAGAAAACACTTCTCAGGAACTCTATCTGCATATCATCTTTTGTAAAGCTTGAATAAATGTCACTAGTATTTGAAATTGTGTATGCACTCTTAACCATGACATCAAGAAACATTTTAGAGAATGTCCTCAAGTGTGCTTGATCTCCTCTTCAATCCTCAAGCCATATAATCTCAAACACTATCTGCTACCTTGTCATTCTTTAGTATGTTGACATCAATGACAAACATTGCCATTAATGCAATATATGATCATACTAGTAATCTCCCAAATGATTCCAAAAATGCTAGGATACTCCCCCATAGGAATATCATAAAGATTCATGCTAAAAAAAACACCTTGACTACATAGTTTAATCACGGTCAAGGGGCAAGAAAAAAGAAAAGAGAAAAAAGAGAATGAGGATTGGTGTCACAAAAGGAGCTTCATCAATAAACAAAGCTAATGAGTGAGGCTATCACAACATAACCACTGTGTCACTAAACAAAAAAAACTTCAAGGAAGAATCAAGTGGAAACACACAAGCTCTACAAAGTTGGAAAATGGATTGTTGAAATACAAAATACAATAAATGATGTCTCATCAATGACCTTCTGAATGAATTCTTGCATCTAGTCATACACTGATCAAAATTTTGTTCATGGGGGGATTTCTAAAACTCAAGTTAGTTAGAGACATATTGCTTCTAAGATGTTCTATACTCATGGTGGTTGGCAACTAGGGATGTCAATAAAATTAAGACACTAAGCACACACTAAACGTAAAGATTAAAAGTTTGAGTTTTGGGTTAAGGTCTTTGAAAAATCTTCTATGACACTGGGAATCAAGTCTTAGTTTGATACACATTTGTAGATTTCTTTTTGATAAAGAAATTCCTTTGTTATTTCTTCCTTTTTTTTGGCTATTTATTGTGGTTTCACAACACACACCCCATTTTTGAAGATAGAAATAGGGACCCCCTTTTTTCTTTCAAATCCAAGAAGACCACTCTTCAAAATTGGGTATCTTCAGAGACACCTCAAGGAGAAGGACTATAGCAAGCTAGGTTAAGGAGTTAGGTAAGTTAGTGTCATCCAAAATTTGGCAGCTAAAAAGAATTTTTCATGCACTAAGGTTAAAGTGCACACCTTGTGCACTTGTACACATGTGCAGGTTGCACAACCTTTAAAATTCTCCCCTAGCCACCAATTGCCAAGGTGCTCACTTGCACACCTAGAACACATGTGCACCTTGATAAGGATCACATTATGCACCTAACCCACACCCGTGTCTATAAATGCGCTCATTGTGATCCAAGAGCTTTTAGTCATCACACCCTTGCACCCCTTGTAGCTCTAAGCCTCCACAATGCTGACTACAAGGTGAAGATCTCAATGCTTCTATGTACCCCACATACCCTCACAGGTGTATAGGTGCACTACATGCATACCTCCCAAAATCACATAACACAACTAATATCAATAAAAAGGTGTAGTTGTACACATATATAGGTGTGTATCTGTGCAAACTCCCGAGACCCTCATTTAGCTTGTCAACACACCTAACACACCTTGTACACTTGCGCAGGTATGCTAAGTGCACATCCTTGTGTTTTTTTGTATAGGTCATCATGGAATCATCATCTTCCACAATAACTAAGATTACACCAAAAACAATTACCTTCAAATTCCAGGGAGTGCCCAAGAAGTCACAGTTCATTGACTTGCATTTAGAGATCAAAGATACATAACTGGGATAAATTGATTGGAATGAGTTCTAGGTGATTTGCAAAAAGCCCCACAAAAGATCAAAGATGGTCTCAATAGTCATACAAAGTGGTTTGGTAAATACAACATCATATACGATGTCGATGAAATCCTCAAAATTGATCATGACACTCATAAAATGCTATGTACCTAGGAGAAGGTGGTCAAGAGCATAATAAGAGAAATTGTCTTGGATATTAAACTAGATAATATAGGAAAGGTGTTCCACCTTTTGTAATACCTCTCATTTGCTATCATTATAGATTTAATCATTAAAGTTCTATATGACTCTTCTATAGATGTGTTAGCCCTTATTTGATATTTGAAATGCAATACTTTGATATGTTGAGTAATTGATTACGCCAAGTTATAACAATTTTCTACTAGCAGTGATAATGCTTTAATTTCTCCTAGTTAGTTAATAAAATCACTTTTTAGATGGTGCCATATGATGTGTATTAGAAAGATGTTTAGTATGTCCTCATGATGATGAGATATTCATGTTAGAATATGATGTTATTTATATTTAGGATTTACTATTATACTTACTTTATACTTGCATGTGTATGGTGTGTGTGGCTATTTTACATTTATGTTTGATGTGCCTGATATGGTTGAGGGAGGGAGTTGTAGTCACATGCTAGTTGGAATCTACACGATGTACCAATCTTCGCCATTGTCTATTTAGCTTAGATATATATGCACATGTGCATGCTCGTATTTTATACAGATTTGCAAGTGTTGGGCATCGACTTCCTTGAATTGTCAGGATGAGTGTGTCCTATTGCAATAGCTCAATGGTAAGAATGAGGAGATAATGTTTAGGTCCAATCCCAGCCATAGCCTAATCACTTGTCATGAGAAGGAGGACACGTATCTAACTTTCGCCCCTTTTTTAAACCCACAAGTTTATCTTTATGCGTGTTGTTTGCTTTTGAGTTTTGGTTAGTTTTGATAATGTTGCTTTTATGTGGATTTGACTATGTGATTTATTTAGTAAATGATGTAACTATAATATTTGGGTTGATCACATAATATTGAGAATTATTAAATATTATTTGATTAAAAAGAAAATATTAAAATATGAGAATATTTAATTAATAAAAAAAACTAATTAAATATGTGCTTTAGTTTAAAAGATTTAATTTAAAAGTCTAATTTAAGAAGTTGGATAAAAAGAAAAATAAATATTAAAAGATTAAAGATTTAATATTGCTTTATTATAAATATTTAATTAATAATATTTAAATTAGAATTGCATTTAAATAAGAGCTTTAATTATTATTATTAATTTAAATACTAAACTATGCTTTAAATAGTGCTTGCATTGATTAATAAAGTGGAAAAAAATAAATAAATAAATAAATTAAAAATATATATATATATATATATATATATATATATATATATATATATATATATATATATATATATATATATATATATATATATATATATATATATATATATATATATATATATATATATATATATATATATATATAAGTTCTTTAAGTGTGCATGAAATAATAAAGTCTATTTTAAGGAGAGACATTTGCATGTTCGAAAACTAGAGACCCTAGGTAGAGTTAAACTCTTTATTAAGAGATTCAAGCTCATTTCTACACACACAGTTTGGAAAGAAAAATTCGGAATTACATCAAAAGAATTGTTGAAAGTTTGAGAGAGTTTAGATTTGCATGCATTCATAGATTGTCTTAGATTTTAGCTGTGGCTTTAAGGGTTTGGAAAGCAAAATTTAGAATTGGATCAAAATAATTGTTGAATGTTTTAGAGGGTTTGGATTTGCATGCATTCACAAATTGTCCTAGATTTTAGCTGTGGCTTTAAGGTAGGGTTTGAAAACCCATTATATAATTTTATTGAAAGATTTGTCTATTTCACGTCTTTCTGGGTGCTTGCATAATACTTATTAATTTATTGTATTGATTTTTGGATAAAGAATTATGTTGTAGATTTTGAGAAAGTAAAACTTATTAATCAAGAAAATTTAACATAGGAAAATTGTAGAAAAATCTAGAAAAATATTATGATTGTATTATTTTAAAATCCTTTCTAATATAAGGAAAATTTGATTATAGAAAATTAGAAGAAAATAACAAATTGAACAACTAAGATTTTAACTTTAAATTTGTCATTAGAACTATGAATTATCATGAATTTTTTAAATAAAGATAAATATTCTTCATATATCTAAAATAATTTGGTTGCAAAATTTATTGGAAAAACAGAAGATTTATTGAGAGGAAAGCATGTTGTAACTAAACTTATGCATGTATGTGAAAAAAATATATACTAAAGATAGAAAACTAAGTATAGTATGGTTGCATGATTTGAGAGATCAAAGACATGCAAAAATACTAATTGTATGTTTATTTTTATTTTGTAAATATATAATTTAATTTTCAAATTTATTTATTAAAAAATAAAAATTATAATTAATTATTAATTTTAAAAATAAAATAAAATAAAATAATATTTAAAAATAAATAAATAAAAATTTATTTATTTTAAAAATTAAATAAATAAATACTATTTATTTTCTTATAAGTGGGTTTTTAATATCAATTACTTTTAAAACTCTTAGTGGGATATAACTTATTATATATTTATTAATGCAATGTGATTTAGTAATATTTTAAGAGAAGCTATAGTGGAGTTCACTATATAATCATCTAGTTATGAATATTTAATATTATTAGAGATATTGTAGATAGATTAATTAAAATTATAATTTCAAGTTTGATTTATCTCTAGTTGCATCATGAATTAAATGATAAGTTAATATTTAAATTGACCTTAAATAGAAGTCAAATTAATATTTTAGAAATAAAATTGATATTAATTTTTAATCTAATAATATACATTTATGTTATTAATTAAATTATTGATGATTTAAGATTATTTAAATTAATAACATGATAATATTGCATAATATTTTATATGCACAAAGAGATTTGACATTCAAATACTTATTGATTTAAATAAGTATATTAGCATAACAATTTATATTAGCATGTATATTCTTATTTTATTTTTAAACACATATTTACGGCTCAAACTAAACAAGAGAAAATGATGGAATTAATCTTATGGCTGAAAACTATTTGTTTTCTTAAATATTATAGTTATAGTCTTGTAATGTTTATTTTCGTAATGGTTTTTCTTTGTGGATTGTTTAGTTGGCCAAGATAAGATGTGCACCAGAGGCCGTTTTGAGATTTCTTTTGTGATTATTTGACTAAATGTCATGATATACTTTATGATTTAAATTCAGATTTCTTTTGACGAGAATTAATGAGAACTTGGGTTTTGAGAACCAATGTTATTTTCGGGTTGCCTATTTAAGAACCAAATTCGATCAATATTACTTTTGTGGTATGAGACACAATTGTGTTTTGTGAGTTTTGGAAAGTTAGTCTAGGTGCATGTCTATGGGAGTGGCTAGCAATGGGGGTCAGTGCCCAAAGTGGCTGCTAGGGTAACTTATTGTAAGTTGTGTAACAAGTGATAACATAGTAATTAAAATACTTTCCTCCTCCATGCCTTGAGATAAATTAAAAAGATAAGCTAGATATTTTTTCTCATCCATGCCTTTAGTGCTTGTATAGGTTAAGAATGAGAATGGGATGATACCTTGACGGGTATGACTAGTTTCCTCATCTTCATGAGAGGGTATTTTGGTTCTGCATAGAGTCACTAGGGGACCGAGGTCCTGAGAGACTGCCAGGGTAACTTTAGAGTTGACTCATGTGATGACACTCCATAGTATGTAGGCTGAGTCTCCTTTATGTTTTCTTTATATTTACCTTTGGTGGTGTATTTATTGGTGGTGAACTTGTTGGATATTACTTTTGGTGGTGTATTTATTGTGAGTTATTATTTATTGATTGGATGTCACTTATCGTTGACAGTTAACTTTTATTAATGAATGTCATTCATTCATTTGTGGTGTTTTTATTGTTGGAGTTAGTGATTGGTGGTTTATTTTTCTTGATGACAATTTTTATTTGTTGTTTATTGTGCTTGTGACACTTGACATTGATTTGGAGGTGGTTGTATCATTTTGGTTTTGATATTTGATTTGTACTTGGTCTTTATTGTTGATTTTGATATGTGATGTTGGTTTGGATGAGTGTCTTTTCAACTTTGGTTATCTTTTCTTTATCAGTAGTTTTTGTTACCCTTGAGGTAGATTTGGCTATCAAGATTCCTTACCTAGGATTGTTTTATGATTTGATTATTTGTGTGTGGATCATACATTATCTCTATCATATTATTTATTTTATGTATGTGTATATGATACTATGTATGTGTTTATTTTTTTTATGATTATGGACATTATAATTGAAACTTAAACTTGTTTATAAAATTTTTTTAAACATGACTCAATGTGAAGGAACCCTTCAGGAATGAAATTTTTATTGTAATTACATTTCCATAAATGTTGTGTATGTGTATATTGTTTCAACATTGTTACTTTGATATTGTTTTTAAACTAAAAAAAACCATTTCATAGACTTTGTAACATATTAGATTTATTTCTTTTGGGTTCCCAAAAGGGCATTGCACCTTCCTTAAGTTGATGAATACACGTAGATCACCTATGAGAGTGTAGACCATTGGTATTGGGAAAAATCACAAGTAGCTAAGGATATAGTGCATGACATATGTTTGATCACTATCTGCATAACAAGAGGTGTAAAAAGGTGGGCATGAAACAAGGATATATGATTGCTAATGTTGGCGATTACATTGTCCTTTTGAGCAGAGTGATGGGACTTCCTCCTGTGAGTCATTTGGAGACATGGATGGTGCACTTCATTGAAACCATCAGAACCAAACATCGCAAAATTAATTGGAGAACCATTATAAGCAGCTCACTAGATGAGAAACTCATCTCTATTCAAAATGACTGATGCTTCTACATGACTTCTTATGTAGCCTATTTGCTGGCAACTAGAGCCACAAACTACTTGGGCCTGGTAAGGAGAGGAAGCATACAAGATCCCAATGCATGGCCACACATTATGTACCTATGGTTGGTGTGAAAGAAGCTCCCAGATGAAATCCCAAAGTATAGAATAGTTAATGATGCCTTCATCTTTTTCATAATTTGATTCATAGAAGGAGATTATGCGAAAAGGTTATTCATGGAGGTTGCAAAGAGGGTAATACAAGTAGGTGGATACTTCATCCAATACAAGACCTTTACATACATCTAAGTAGAAGGAACACTCCTATGTACAAATAAACTACCATACTATCCATTAGATAGGTTTGTACTCTTGGAAATTGCTAGGTAACTTGCTTCTACATTTGAAAGAGTTTACAAAATGCACAGGAAGACATGGGTATGGCCTATCACTATTGGGCCTTATGAGGTGAAATAGAAACAAGATATCTCTACCTATGAAGTAGAATGGGGGAAGTATCCTTTGGAGGACTAACTGGTGGCCTGCCCATACTTTGATAAAATAGGAATGATCTAATATGTTATAGGGAAAGAGTTCATTCTAGATCCTTCCATTGAAGATTGTTGGCTGAATTGTGTAGATCACAACAAAGTCCATATAAGGAACTATTGTAGGATGAGTCTATTACTAGCAGAGAAAGTATTGAACCTACACATACCTCTCAAGGTATGGAATAAAGATAGTGCCAACATCTTGGATCCCATCTATAACAAGGATAAGATCTTTGAGCATCCCACCATGAATGCAAAAGTGAGTAGAGAGGAGAATGATGATATCCAACACTGGGCAAGACATGTTTCTTGACAATTAATTTGGTTAAGAGGACTTCCACCTAGATGTTGTGCCTAATATCCCAACTCTGAAGGCATTGACCAAACCCCAAAAGGGAAATTGAACTAAAGTTACTATTCCCACTTGCAAGGAGAAGTCCCCACTTAGGCTTGAGATAGTGCATAGTCACAAGAGAGATGTATAAATTAGTAGGGAAGGAAAGACTAAGGGTAAAAAGAAGTTGGAGGTTATAGAAGAGGAGGAGTTTCATCTTTGAAGAACCTCCCATTTAGAAAGAAGCTATAGTCCCTAAATAGAGTAGAATGAGGAGAAATTGCCGATAGTGGTCAACCAACATTTTGGGCTAATGGACAAGGTGTCCACTTGGACTAATGGCCTGGAAGCACTGTAAGCAACAAAAGGCCAAAGATACTAGATGTTGTTAAATTTTTATACCAGAGAGAATTTGGATAAGATTGATGACTGGATAGAAAATATACAATCAAAGAATAGGGTCATGTTAGCTCTATTCGAGGATATCTAGGAAATACATGGAAAAACTCAATCCTAAGTTCTGGAAGCTGACAAATATTACACTGTGACCAATTTGGAGATTTTTGAATATGACTCTAGAGAAAATTTATGCTCAATGGAAATAGTGGTCCAACAATTCTAAGCATCTTTTGAAGAAGTGTCCTCTGAGGATGATGTTCAATTTTTTTTTTAATGCCAAGGAGATACTGAAGGAATCAGACTCAAAATTGAATGAGTTTGTAGAAGTGCAAAAAGAGGTCCACAATTTTCACAAACAAGTAAGAGGAAAATATCAAGCCTTAGATTTTACAGAGCCTTTAGAGACTTCTTCTACCATCCAAACTTTTTAAGCAACAGATCTAGACATCAATTTTGGTGGAGGGTCAACAAGACCTAGATGTTAGAAATTGAGGATTGTGGACTTAGAAAAATCCTACCAATTTTGGTCCTATCAACCCTGAAGGTGCCTCCTTTAGAAATGAGATTTTCATTTCCTTCCAATTCTTCTCCCTCAGTAGAGTTAAAAACTAAAAAATAATTGGATAGAGTTTGCACCTCTTTCAAGGAACATCTAATTCGTTGTATTTTTTGGATTCTCCCTCTATCCGAGTATCTCCATCTGAGTATGCTTTGAATAATATTTTTTTAGTTCTTCTGGTCTACAAAATTGGAAAGGTCTTGAACCTAAAGAGTAAGTCTTGAATTAGTAGAGAAAGTTTTGAACCTGTACATACCTCTCAAGGTATGGAATAAAGATAGCGTCAACAATATGGATCCCATATACAACAAGGATATGATCTTTGAGTGTCCCATTGTGAACACATAAAAGTGTAGAGAGGAGAATGACAATATCCAACATCGGGCTAGACATGTTGTGGACTTGACAAGTGTTAGTGTAAATAATTAATTATTATTACACTTTACTTAAGTTTACTTAGGTTAAAACATTCTTATAGTAGTTGTCATATAGACACCAAGGAGTATGCGTAGTCATATGAGTTGTCTTGTTGACAACACAAGAATTTTCATATTCACTCGAGTTGTCATGTAGATAACACAATTGCTCGCACTCCAATTAAGCACATGGTGTCTACAACATCTATTTACAAGATGCACCTATGTAAGCTTATCCTCTCATCATCACACAAACTCCTGTGCTCAATGGATGATAATTTACTCTTGGTGGACATGTGCTTAGTTGTGAGGCTTAACACTTTGCTGACTCCTAGTCATTCTAGATGCCTTTATATGTAGACACTTCTAGTATGTATTAATTAGTTATTCATTTTCACATTGCTATTATGATCATACATTGTTGGTCCATATTGTGCTAAGTTCTTGAGCTTTTTGATCATGGTGTTATTTTTCCCTAAGGAAAATTCTTACATGGTATTAGAGCCATAGGAGCTTCATTTCATAGCCATTGGAGACCATTTTTGCTTCACCTCTTGTAGGACCATGATTTAGATTTGGAGTATTTGCAATTATTGGGAGCATCTAGAGCTAAAGAGAACCTCACCATTGCATTCGAAGCATCGATTTGGTGAATTTTGACTATAAATTTGCCCACCCAAGGCCATAGTCAAAATTGAGGCAAATTTTTTTTGCAAACTAGATCTCAAAGGCCCAATTTATGAAATTGGTATGATCTTTTAGATCTATGCAATTGATTTTGAGATCTGCATTTTTTCATTTGCATCTCTGCATTTTTTGGATTTGCATTTTTTTCAAAAAAATTTGGCCATTAGGCCTGTAGGAGAGCATTTTTTGCAAACAAATTGGGCGGTCAAATCCCAATAGCCACAGTCGACATATTCCACTGCATTGTTGAAAAAATATTCCATACCAACATTCTCTACCAACTTGGCAACTTACACATTCAATGGCAACCAACGTTCATCACACATCACAATGAACATACAACAACAACTTCTAAGCCACTTCATCCTTTGTGACCCTATACTTTTCAATAACCTCGACACCTTATATTTGGTGCATGTGGGACTAATTTCCCACAAACCCACCACTGGCCATCATCTTTTTGGTGCCAGCTACACATAACCATCAGTTCTCAAATGCTGCCAACTTTTGCTGGCACCATCGACCATTAGTAATCATCTCTGGCTATCAAAAAGGCTTTTTTGATAACCTAAGCCTAGTGATAGCTTAGCTTTCCATGAAGTCTATCGAGTTGGCTCCCACATCATCTACCAATGTAGTAAGACACATCAACCATACAAATTCACATAGTTAGCTAACATGTCATCAACTGTACTACCACATTAGTCGGTCGACCCTATTTTTTGTTGACATCACCATTTTATAGTCCTAAATTTGATGGCCATCTAACCATCATAAGCTAGCCAAATTGCACTACTATGATAGCTATTTGGACGTCAAATTTAACATAGTAGTTTCTTGAGCAAACTCCTCACCATGTGCAATTTTGATTTGATAGTCCAACTTCAGGAGGCCATATCCCAGTCATTCATACTCCAAATCAGGTGCAATTTTTTTAAAATTTTGGCTAGAATTTCTTGAACTTTTTAGTGGTGCCATTATTTTTTGATTTTGGTACACAGATTTGTTATAAAATTTAGTTTTTGGTGACTGTACCTATCTAGTCCTGCAGTTTTGCAACTTCAACTACTCTATAACGGCTCATCTGGACACATAATGAGGTTTGATTTATTTTGAAAGTGCATAATTTCTTATCTACTTTCCAAATCTATAATCAGATTATAGGCTTGTGTGGACAGGAATACCACTTTCAGAAATAGGTCCTTTTTTGCATTGTATTGCTTTGATCAAACTTCAAAATTATTGTATATCTAAGCCACATTGCTAAGTACCAGATTTGAACTCTAAAAGGAGGTTGTAAACAAAAAAATTAGAAGTCCACTTTTGTCCATTTTGACAAGTGGCCTATTGTAATCGCACTGCATATAAAGTGCCTAAAGCATTCATTTTGGGGGGGGTGTCTCTTAGTGTTGTGTTTTTGTTTTCTTGCTGTTATTTTTCTTTCCTTGCATTATAGGAAACATTAAGGTTCCAAAATTAACACCACATAACTATGCCACATGGTCAGTTAAAAAATGGTGTGAATTAATGAATGAAGAAGTTTCTCAATATGTAGATGGATCTTTTCCAAAACCAATAGGTGATAAAATATCTCAAAGTGAAATTCATGCTTGGGAAAAAATAGATAGGAAAGCCCTAGAACTCATTAGGTTAGGAGTTGATGACAAGATCCTCTATCATATCATAACATATAATACATCCAAGGAAACTTGGGATGCCCTTAAAAACCTATATGGGAAAGTGATTGAGGAAGATGCCTACAAGATATAAGATGAGCTTATCTCCCTATATCCTAAGAGCTTTGATTCTATCCAAGATTTTATCATTAAGGTGAATGAGTTGAGAAGAAAACTCAATGACTGTGGTAGTCTTATTAAAGATGACAGGTTGATTTATCTCATTCATTATAAGCTGCCATCTGAACACTCCACATTTATCTCTTCTTTCAACACCACAAAGGCTACCGTAGGGTCTTCTTATCAGAAAATCACTTTTGATGACTATGCTTAGTTGTTAGAGGATTAACAAGCTAAGTTGATAACAATGGGGATTCTTAAGTCTTTAAAGTCTAAAGCATTGGTGGCTAATAATGAGAGGTCCAAAAATCCAATTGGTGAAAGTTCAAACAAAGGCAAAGGCAAAAATAAGAAGTGGAAAGATAACAAACAAGGGGACACATAAAAGTCACCACCTAAATCAAATCAACAACAAGGAAAGTCTTCTCCTAATACCAACAAAAAAGGGGACAATAATCAAGAAAAGAAGTGTGCCTATTGTAAAAGAACTGGTCATGATGAACATCAGTGTTATCACAAGCAGATTGATGAATTGAAAAACATCATGAAGAAACACAAAGTTCCATTGCCTAATGCTTATAAGGAAAAGAGGTCTTCATCTTTAGATTCTAAGGGTAAAGGACAAGCTTTACTCACAAACACTGTCAGTTAGGGAGAATGGATTATTGAATTAGGTGCCATACATCACATGGGTGCTTCAAAGAGAGATTTTTCTTCATTGACACCTTCTGAGGTACCTCACATCTTTGTAGGAGATGATACTAAAGTGGAAGTTGAAGGAAAAGGTGAAGTTGAGATGGAAAATGGAGTGTTCAAGGATGTTCTCTATGTTCCTAATTTTATCTCCAACCTTCTTTCAGTCTACCAAATTAGTCACTATGGAGGTGGAAACAAGGTTGAATTTCTTCTAGATTTAGTTGTTGTGAAAAACATCAAAGATGATTCTATGCTTGTAATAGGTGAAGCCAAACATGATTCAAGGCTTTACTCTTTCTCTTCCTTTGTGCCTAAATCTAATGCACAAGCCTTGTTAATGCATTTAAATACAAAAAGAAAATTGTGGCATGAGAGATTTGGACATCTCAACTATAGGTATCTTCAATAGCTTAGTAGCAAGAACATGGTTCATGGTCTACCTCAAGTCTAGTTCTCAGATGGTGTTTGTTTAGGTTGTACATTTGGGAAGCATCCATAAAAAATGTTTGATAAGGGGAAGTCTTGAAGAGCACAAAGTATTCTTGAACTAGTTCATAGTGATGTGGCAGGCCCATTTCCAATGTAATCATTTGGAAAGTCTTTCTATGCACTCACCTTGATTGATGACTACTCTTGCTATACTTGGGTATTCTTCATGGCTCATAAGAGTGAAGTGTTTGAATGATTTCTCATCTTAAAGGATCAAGTAGAAAAGCAGTCAGAGAAAGCCATCAAAGTTCTTCGAATAGATAATGGATGAGAGTATGTGAACTCAAGACTTATATAATTTTGTACTCAAGAAGGAATTGACCTTTAGCATTCAGTAACATACACTCCATAGCAGAATGGTGTTGCCAAAAGGAAGAACAAAACCCTCAAGGAGATGACCACTTGCACACTACTAAACAAGTCTATTGATCAAGTCTTTTGGGTTGAAGCAATGAATTGTGCAAACTACATCTAAAATAGGAGTCCTCATAAAGCTTTAGAAGGAGTAACTCCTTTTGAAGCTTGGAATAGAAGGAAACCTTCTGTAAAGCACTTTAGAGTCTTTGGTTGTCCAACATGGGCACAGGTACCTCCATAGAAATGCAAGGCATTGGAACCTCAAAGTAAACCTTGCATCTTTGTTGGATATGAAAACTCTCATAAAACCTACAAATTGATGGATCCAGAGACACATGAATTTTTTTATGAGAGGAGTGTACACTTTGAAGAAAGTTGTCCAAGCTTTACTTCTTCAACTCCTCCTTCCTCCTTCATTAAAGAGAGTGATAATGATGATAGTGACCTGGAAGATGTTTTTCCACGAATCAAATAGAGGCAATAGACAAATGAGGTTGAGAATATTCCTTCTACTTTGCATCTTCTTACACTAGACCTAAATGAGCTCAATAGACATTAGATGCTACAGGACCATTGGTAGGGAATCCTTCAGATACTAGGAGGAAAAGATCACAATAAAACTCAATCCCTCATGCTTATATTGCAATTGCTTCTAATCCTCAATCATTTAAATAATCTTTAGGAATTCCAAAATGGGATCAATCAATGGAGGAAGAATAAAATTCTCTTATGAGAAATGACACATGGGACTTAGTCTCTCTTCCTAAGGGAAGAAAATTGGTTTGGTGTAAGTGAATCTATAGGACCAAATTTTCAACGGATGGAAGTGTGAATAAGTATAAGGCAAGACTTTTTGCAAAAGGTTTCTCTCAGGTACTTGGCATTGACTATACCGAGACCTTTGCACTAGTAGCAAAAATGAACTCCATTCGTTTGACACTAGCTATAACTGCAGCTCAGAAATGGGTTGTTCATAAGATGGATGTGAAGAGTGCATTCTTGAATGGTGATCTTCATGAGGAGATTTATATGGAGCACACACAAGGGTTCATTTAGGATTCTACTTTAGTTTTCAAGTTGAAAAAGTCTCTCTATGGACTAAAAAAAGCTTCAAGAGCTTGGTATGCCAAGATGGATTCTTTCCTTCTCTTAGTAGGGTTCACCAAATGTCATTCTGATCCGGATGTCTACATTCTTCAGTGGGATGATTCTCAATTGCTACTTGTGCTTTATGTTGATGACTTGGTCATTATAGGGAATACAACATCCATCATTGATAGTGTTAAGTCTACTTTGTAGGATAGATTTTCGATGATCGACTTGGGTCTACTTCATTACTTCCTTGGTATTGAGATACAATAGTCTTGATCAAGGATCACATTATCACAACCCAAGTATGCTCTTGATCTACTTTCTTGATTTCACATGAGTGACTACAAGGCTGCATCTACTCCATTTCTTTTAGGTGTTAAGTTAGAAGCAAAGTGTTCCACTCCACTTGTTGATGCTACTTTGTATAGACAATTGGTTTGAAGTCTCATCTACTTGACAGATACACACCTTGACATATCATTTACAGTTGGCATGGTTTCTTGCTTTATGCAAGAGCCACATGAACTTCATTGGAAGGTAGCCAAACACATCTTGGACTATATCTAGGGTACACATACATATGGGATATGCTATGCAGTTGGTACTAGACTCCAGTTAGTGGGTTATACAAACTTAGACTATGCAGCAGATCTTGATTCTCACAAATACACTTCAAGATACATGTTTTATCTTGGTTCTGGCCCCATTTTTTGGTAGAGTAAAAAGTAGAACACCGTTGCTCTTTCATCTAATGAGGCTGAGTATCAAGGAGCTATCACTATGATTATATAAGCTATTTGGTTACAACATATTCTAGAGGATTTTGGTTTTGACATACCTATACCCACAGTCATACATTGTGATAATTAGAGTTCCATTGAAATCTCAAAACATCTAGTGCAACATCAACACACAAAACACATTGAGGTTCATATGCACTACATTAGAGAGCTGATTCATGAGCAGGTCATTGCATTGCAGTATTGTCCTATAGAACAATAGATTGTAGGCATCTTCACCAAGACCTTCATTGAGTTCAAGTATCTTCATTTGTGAGATCTCTTGGGGGTGCAACATTTTTCACTAGGGGGGTCACATGACTCTTCTCTTCTTTATTGTACTTATCTCTCTTTTTGGGGGAGGGTTTTTCCCATGAGGTTTTCTCTCTTTCTCCATTTTTAGAGAGATTGCGTTACATTGCATTGCATTATATGTAGAGCATTGCATTTGTACATGGGTACCTAACATGGCCTAGTAGCCAGGACCCATCATGCATTTTCATCATAGCTTTTGTGAGCTTAAGTGCATTCCCCTATGTTGCACTTAAGGGGGGGGAGTTAGTGTAAATAATTAATTATTATTACACTTTACTTAAGTTTACTTAGGTTAATGTATTGTTATATTAGTTTTCATATAGACACCTAGGAGTATGCGTAGTCATATGAGTTGTCTTGTTGACAACACATGCGTTTGCATATTCATCTGAGTTGTCATGTAGACAACACTATTGTTCACACTCCAATTGAGAACATGGTATCTACAACATCTCTTTACATGGTATCTACAACATCTCTTTATGAGATAAACCTATGTAAGCTTATCCTCTCATCATCACACAAACTCCTATGCTCAATGGAGGAGAATCCACTCTTGGTGGACGTGTGCTTAGTTGTGAGGCTTATCACTTTGCTAACTCCTAGTCATTCTAGATGCCTTTATATATAGGCACTTCTAGTATGTATTCATCAATTATTCATTTTCATATTATTATTATGATCATACATTTTTGGTCCATATTGTGCTAAGTTCTTGAGCTTCTTGATCTTGGTGTCATTTTGCCCTAAGGAAAATTCTTACAGCAAGAAATTGGGTTAAGAGGCTTTTTCACCTAGATGTTGTGCTTAATATCCCAACTTTGAAGGCACCAACTAGACCACAAAAAGAAAAGGACTAAAGTCATT
Source organism: Cupressus sempervirens (assembly GCA_028749045.1). Taxonomy (NCBI): domain Eukaryota; kingdom Viridiplantae; phylum Streptophyta; class Pinopsida; order Cupressales; family Cupressaceae; genus Cupressus; species Cupressus sempervirens. The sequence continues at coordinate 636,203,603 of CM053793.1, forward strand.
GTTCCCACTACAAGGAGAAGTCCCCAATCATGCCTTAGAAAGTGTATAGTCATGAGAGAGATGTAGCATACACCTATAGGGAAGGAAATACTAAGGGTAAAAAGAAGAAGAATGTTATGAAAGAGGAGATACAACCCAAATAACCTCCTATTCTAAAAGAAGCTATAGTTCCTAAACAAAGCAGAACATAGACAATGGTAGTTGGGATAAAGAGGAGGAAATTAAAGAAGAAAAGAACATCTTCACCTCAGATTCCCAAGACAATCCCATAAGATGAATAAGAACAACAACAAGAGGATGAGATTGAAAATCTTTGTCATAATAAGATGACATGTTCAACTAGGGCCATTAAAGAAGAAAGGAGGAGAAGTGCAATGCAAACACCCCTATCTACCCAAGATCAACTGATCCAAATTGAGGAGGATTATATAGACCAAGATTATGAAGGGTAGATTGAGTCTATGCTAGAAGAGGGGTTAGATGTGTTTGATCTCTTATATTTTGATTGGATTTCCATTAAAACTCATTTAGAGGAAGGAGAGATAAGGGATACACCATGTCAAGAGTCATTTGATGATGATTGGAACATAATACCTCTACTTTTATAGGGTCTAGTTGGCATACCTCCTCCACCTTTGGGAAAGCCATAAATACCACCTCTATTACTACTAGAACAAGATGCACCTCTACTTCCTCCTCCAGCTATAGAGCAACATGGCCAAGTCATAAAAGAGGAGATATATGTGGTGCAGCATATAGAGAGAGCTTTAGAAGAAGGGAAATTTATCACACCTAGAGAGAAAGATCCACCAATAGTGCAACCTCTTTTCTCCCCTCATAGAACCATAATGACTACCCCAATGGTAGAGAAATTAAGACTAGAGAGGACATATAAAGTAAAATGGCCAACATCCATGATGACTTCATTATTTGGTCAATATATGTCTTTGATGGGCACTACTCCTTCTTGGCCAAAATGGGAGGTACAAACCTATCAAATGAGGTATATAGGGACTCCTAAGGAAATTATGGAAATTTTGTCACAAGCAGTGAAACTACTAGTGCCAATTTGAAAGGACCTAAAACAACTGGTTTTCATTATGAAGAACCAATAGAAAGATTTGGTAGCTTACATAGCCATTCCTCCTCCACATGGAGGTATAGAGACCATCACCACATGAGATAGTCAAGTGTAGGAGGTTGTTTTGGGGAAGGTCACTAAAGATATGATTGAATTTTTAATGACAATGTGTCTAAAAAAAGTATTCCACTATTTAGACCAAGGAAAAGAAGAGCTATAGGTTTTAAGGAACTAGAACGATATTGATAGGGAGGTTGGATGAACCAATCATTGGCTCATGCTCTTAGTCTTCTTGAAATACTTTTAGGGTGTCCTCTCTACACCACTTGCCACCTATAAGACCTATTGGTTAACAATTTGTTCTCCTATTAGATTTTACAATCTTGACTCTTTGATACCCAATGCTTGGATAGACAAAAGGATGTTTACCAAAAAATGGGTCAGTGTATGTATTCTATCACTACCCTCTAAATCAACTAGGTACAACTCCCTATGATTTGCAATGATATGCAATGAATATGTTTTTATGAGATTAGAAGTTTGACATTATACACTCTTAGCCTAAGATCAATAAAGAATAATGAAATTTTTTGTAGACACAAACAATTTTGGCAAAATGGATTTTAATAACCTATCACACACAAAAAATGATTGTAATAGACTATCTTGAGATTTCTGACTCTTCTATTTTAAATGCAATATTAACCATCTAAATATAAAAGGGGAAGTGAAGAAGGAATACACATGAGGGAAAATGGAATTTCTTTGACTTCTAGGTTTGAATGAAATGGAATTCAGCAAGTTACTAATAGATTCACATAAATATATCCTTCAATTCCCAATGAAACTATCTAGCACAATATGAAATGAACAAGAGAATAAGTAGAATCATATACAAAGAAAGTAAATGGAATCACGTCTACTAAAAATATCAAAATGAAATGGAAGCCACTTGATTATCACAAGATCACATATAATTGTCCTTCAATTCTAAATTCAGGACTAATCTATCCATGGGCCACAAAACATGACAAGAAAATAGGGTAAATGGAATTATAGACTGATTCACCATCAATTTTGTCAACCTTTTCATTATCAAATGAGGTTACATTTATTGTTTATTGTTATCCTTTCTTAATTCTAGCAGAGCAATAGTCATATAATAGAAAAGAAAATGAGAATAAAATATAAAATTATCCAATCTGCATTGTGATATGAGCACGTGATATCTCTTCTATTGATGATTCTAAATCCATGGTATTCTTGAAAATACTCCATGACTTTCATCTTCACATAATCTCAAAAAAATCCCATAGAAAAATTGTTTATTCTTCATCTTTTGTTGTTTCATGCCAAATTGCGTATTTCATATTCCAGTGGTCATCAAAACTTTGAATTTCCATCTTTGATCTCAAATTGATGGTCAAGATTAAATTATTACAAGCCTCCTTTTTCTTTCACTTTATAATATCTTTTGTGGGGCCACTGAGTATATGCATCTTTCCGTCATTATGTTGCATATATTATTTTCCTTGCAAATTTACATAGTGAGATGGCACCAAATGTCGATCTTCATTTTAATCTGATGGTGATAATAAAACATTGTTAAGTCTCTTTTGTTTTGTAGCACAAGTCCCTCTTTCCAACTAGGCACATTGTGGTAGAATTTTATTGCTTACAAAATTTGACATCATACTGCTTTTCTTTGTGGTACTACATTGGAAATATTGGGCCCATCAAGACACATGCCTTCACGTCACTTTGTCGTATAGATTATCAAACATGCATCTTTTTATAATGACATAATGACCTCCATAGATATTCTTTGATCTGATGATGATGAGAAAGGTCTTAACCCTTTGTTCTATTCTGCATTGTGGGTCCATTTTTTGACTATACACACTATGGAAAATAGTTGGCACTTTTTCATTACCTAGAGAATCTGATGTTGACACTCCTTGCTTCGCAACACCTCATGACTAGATTCTGACTACGCTTCATGAAATATGATAGCCTAGATGACATGTGTTGATCCATCATTATGTTGCTATAAATAATGATTGAGAAACTTTACATAGTGACATAATGATGATCGTGGATCTTCTTTTGATCCAACAGTCAACAAGATACATTGTTAGACAGTTTATAATTCCATCTTAAAACATTTTTTGTCGATTTGGTCTTCATCTGATGGCCATGACTTATTTCCAAGGTGACTTGAATATTCAACTTGATGATGTGGACATTTAGATGTTTTTTGATTCATTGATTTGATTTCAACTTTAGCCTTGACCACCTTTGACCATGTTCTTTGCCATTTCTACATTTTTCAATGCTCACTTTATATTGAATTCAACTAATCTTGCTTCTAACTTATTCTCATGATCTGCATATTGTCTTTAATCTTTAGTCTTTGATGCTCTCTAATGCATTTTCTTTGTATATGCCCGTGATTTCTTCATTCTACCCATATTATGGCTTTAATGGAACATTTGATCATAAAGTTAGGGTTTTTCAAAGATTTTAGGAATGCTTTCATGAAGAACTACTTCTCAACATGAATCTTTGTCTTCAACATGATTAGGAAAAAGGAAATGAATTAGTAGAATATCTAGACCTTCATCTCATTAGGATAACACATGAAAAACCCTCCAAACCATAATTACCTAGCTTTAGACTGATGTATTGCACATATGGTTCCCTGCATTAGGTTAACTCGAAGGAATGATGAGAAGAAAGGCCATCCTATAGGCAGTCCAGACTCAGACTCAAGATATTGACATTTGACTTGACTCAAAACCCTAGAGAAAAGATATAGACAAAAAATTGGGCAATAAGACTCTATTTTTCTAGGGATTGCCTAGTCTCTCTAGCCAACCCAACTACCAAGAAAGATTCATCAATCAAGTCAAAAATTGATGCATTCTTGATTCACTCACCTTAGCCCTTAAAACACCATAAAGGTTCATAACCTCCAAATATTTATCTAAGCCTTGTAGAGGTGTGGAGGTACTACCAAATAATTCAACTCAACCATCTAGGGGTGTTAGAAGTCTTAGTTGATTCATCTTCTCATCTAATTTCACCAATTCTTCCCAAATAGCCTTAAAATGCTACTAGCCCCAATTAGGTCTTTTATAGTGAGAAAATAGGGATTTTCTCCCAATGCTTCTGAAGTAACCCATAAATTTTCTTAATATTATTGAATCATGTTGAAACCTCTCAAGGATTTTTTCGGTCTTGGAGTCAGTACCTTTTGTATAGTGCCCTAACTCAATTTGAGTGAATTTAGGGGTTTTAGAGCCCTAATTAGTTGTTATGTAAATTAGAAAGTATGAGGCTATAAAATAGATTTGTATGACCACACCCTCTTCAATAAACCTTGGTAAGAATCCTATCTTACCTCTCCAAGTTGAATCATGTTTCTAGCTACTCACCTCTACAAGTTGTGTTTATTTCAGTTTGGTCTTCCCTAGCTGGACTCACCACATGCTTGCCTAGGGAAAGACTTTAAAAATGAATTACTTGCATTTGAGGGCCCAATAATTTTTAAATTGAAGGTACATGGAGTATACTCAATATTCCCAAGAGGCTGTATAGACTGGAAAGTGGTAAAGTGAGAGCTCCATCTTTGCCAATTTCCTGGACAAAACTAGTAACAATGCAAGAACGAGAAATTTTACAAAAAGAAAGTAAATGAACAAAAAATATTTATCAACTACCAAAAAGAATTAGAAAAATATCTAAGCTAACCACACCAGGTATTACAGTCATGAGTTCAATCCCTTAACTAACTATTGTCATGAAAATGCACAATATATGCTCAAAAACCACTTCAAAACTAATATGCTCAGAACTACTTTCCATACAATGGGTATCCAACCCTACATCTTGGTTACAAAATGCATTTTGTATGGTGTTTGGGTGGTTATTTTCCCCTTAGGGCTCTTCTCCATCAAGTTGCAATTTTATGACAATGTTGCTCAAACAACTTTTCAATGTTGCACAATGCAACTTTTACATCTTTTTGGCAACTTTTTCCCAACTTAACCAAATGAACTCCAATGCTTCCCAAACTTAACCAAGGACCCAAAATAAGGTGAAAAATCACCCTAACCCATCTTAGACCCTATTGACCTCATAATGACATCATCATGATGCTTGTGCAATCAAGGGCTTTTACATCTTACTGATCCTTAATTGCACTTACAAGTGTCCAAAGACTCTTCAATTCAAACTCAATTGTACTTCTACCATGGTCCACATGACCTTATGTAAAACAAAACCAACATACATAAAAGGCTCACACACAAACCAAATCAAAAAGTTGGATTGATTAAGCAATCCTTAGGTGCTCCATTCTTCCCCTTTGCACAACTTTCAAGGTACATGAGAAGAAATCAAAGAAAAATCAATGCCCAACTTCTAGAATTTAACTTCCTCTACCCATGTGGCTTGAGATTCTAGTTTCTCCTTCCACTATATCAGATACTCTATATATGCCTTATGCCTAGTTGATTTCTTCACCTTGGATTCCAAGATCCTCTCTTATTGTAGTTGAACCTTGGGAGACAAGACTTTAGCACTTACATCCCCCAATCTCTCTTGGCTATTCTGGTTCACATCTATTAATGGTCCTTTGTATTTTGATAATTCAGCCACATTGAACACTAGCAAAATACTTAATTCTATTGGAAGTTCTACCTTCTATGCATTATGTCCATACTTGGCTAATACCTTGCATGGTCCTACTCTTTTCATTTGCAACTTAGTTGGTATTCCCTTCTACAACCTAGACATGTTTAGGTGGACCATAACATCATCTCCCACTTCAAAATTTACATCTCTCCTTGAAATATCCACCTTAGTCTTTAACTTTTGGGTAGCCTCTATTCTAGTCCTCTTCACCTACTCTTGTATCTCTTTCATTGTTTGGGAGAAGTCTTTTGCATGTCCACTTCTATACTTCATGTGGTATAGGAGCACATAGGTTGGGCTCATGGAAGACCTAAGGTTCCTAATTTGTTTTTCCTTGTAGTAGTCCTAGCCACACTGCTAGTGTAATAAGGAAACTAGCCTAATCCTAATGTAAGGTGTGTTAGAGTAGAGAGCCTTGATGAGTCCTTCATGACCTGAGTTGCAAGTATGCCCATATAAGGTATTTTTGTGATTTTGATGGTAAATTGGCCAAGCAAGGGACTTGAGGTCCTTTTTCAATTTTCAAAAGTATTAGGTAGGCATTTGGTGAAGTTTGGTGTCCTTATGACCAAGTTTAATAGAAAATCCAAAAAGATGTAAAAGTTGTCAATGTTGTCATTGGCAACATTGAAAACATTTGTTGTGCAAGAGAAACTTTTAGCAATGGGTTTCAAAAATATCTAAAACCATTGGTTTTTAGCCTTGGTCAACTATTTAGGGCTATGCTTGACCTAATCAAGGGGTTTGCTTAATTGTTGAAGAGTGTGTATAGACTGGACAACAACAAGAACAATCCTAGTTTTTATTTTTCTAAGCATTTGGTGTTTTAATGGATTGAATTAGGTGTTGTAACCATTGAAAATGTTATATTAGTTCATTTAAATAATATATGTGGTGTTGAATTCTTATTCTATAAGCTATTAGTTAGTTTTGTAAATTCTTTTGTTTCCTGTTAGTTCACTAGTCTAAACTAGGCAACTAGTGAAGATGGGGTCATAAGTCCTCTTCTCACTGTCGCACCTGCACATTGTTTTGGGATTAGAGAGGTGACTCCATGAAAATATTTTATAGTGAATTATGGGCCTTTTAAATCAAGAAAGACATTTTTAAGGTGATGCCAAGGTGAGCCAGAGTTGTATAGCTAGGGATCACAGTGAGTTGCAGAGAAGATAAGATGGATTGAAGTCATTAGTAGCTTCAATAAAAGCTTGGAGAGTGGTATATACATGAGTATTGAAGTCATAAATTAAATGGGAATTTTTGGTGAAGGATTCTTGGAAGGGAAACAAAGTTCTTAATAGACAGGCTTTCAATACCTTTAAACCCTAATTTATAGGCCTGTTTATAGTTAGCATTGTACAGACAATTTGGGGGCCAAATACCTTATGAATATTTTAGGTCTCCAAAAAGGTTATCTAGATTAAAGTTTAGTTTCCCTAATTTTTAATAAAATTTTCAAGTTATTGAGGTTTTTCACCAAAAGTAGGCCTAATTTCTTATAGCCCTACTTGGGAAGAAACTGTTGTGTTTCTTGGAACTCGATTAGGGTTCCAATGCTAAAAGTGCTTTCAAGTTTTGTAATGGACCCTAATGACCTCCTATGAGTCCATATCACTTGGTGAGGTGACTACTAATCATGTTGGGTCAGACTGTGGAATTGGTGAAGAGGAAGATAGAAGGGCTAAAGTAAGCCTAGGGAGTTGTATGTTGAGATATTGATCTTTCTAATTGGTGTTCACTAGTTGAAGGAATCAGGATCCCATATATAGATCCTAGGGAGAGTAGGGTCAGTAAGAAACCCTATTAGGTTGGGATATTAACCTAAGGAGATCCTAAAGAACATAGGGTAGGAGCAAGACTAGTGGTACATTAGAGCAGTATTAGAACAGGTTAAGGATTTGGGAATCTAGTATATGTCTACAGCTACTGGTGAATCAATAGATGAGTCAAGTATGGTGACAAATGTGGAGCTAGCCAAAGAGGTTGATAAGAAAAAGGAGAAAAATAGACTCCTTGGAGAAGCCTTAGAAGAGATGAAAATAAGGTTAGAGGAAGTTGCTAATGCAACTAAGGGAAAGGAAGGTGAGAGTAATGATAAGGATAAGGATATAGCTAAGGAAGTTGTTGTCCTTGAACCAGATCTTGTCTTAAATGAATAACCCTTCTTGAAGGCCATAAAAGCCATAGGAGGGAAAACATTGGAAGGTATTCCATTATTTAGTGGAAAGATGGATATTGATGCAGTAATGGATTGGATTGATGGAATGGAGAACCACTTTGAATGTGAAGGAGTGACAGAAGTACAAAAGCTCAAGGTAGATAAGTCAAGACTTAGAGGGTTAGCATCAACATGGTGGAAATATGTTCAAGATGAGAGGGTTAGGATGGGTAAGTGACCCATAGCCAATTGGAATGCAATGGTGACTAATCTAAAGGAGAACTTCCTACTAGAAGACTATGACATTCAACTCCATAGGAGGAGACAAGGACTAAAGCAAAAAGACATGGATGCAACCTCTTTCATAAAGGAATTTCAAAGGTTATTTCTTAGGTCCAAGAAGTAAGAAGAGGAACCAATAAAAAGTGGATAGATACTTGGGTGGTCTAAAATGGAACATTCAAGAAGAGCTAAGTTTGTGGACACCTACCACTGTTCAAAGATGCCATCAATTAGCCCTAATAGTGGAAGAAAAGAACATAAAGAAAGGAGACTCTAACTTCAAGGAAAAAGGTAGAGGAAGAAATTGGAGGGGTCAAAGAGGAGGATATTAAGGCAGAGGTAGTGAGTAGAGGAACTAAGGTGAGACCAAATTCACTGAGAAAAATAATGAAGGCACTCCAAGAGGGGATCATAATAGAGGAAGAGGTAATCAAGGAGGCTCTAATAGAGGTAGAGGATCAGGAAGGAGTTATTCTTACTTTGCTAGCATGAAATGCTATAACTATGGTCAACTAGGCCATCCAACATATAGGTGCCTTGATAATCCTATTTCTTCAAACCATGACAAGATAATTGCATATGCTCAAGAGGATGACTCTAGTGTCAAAGCACCTAAAGTGGATCACATAGAATCATAGAAAGGTGAAAATCTCATGTTTAGAAGGCTACTAATTAGACAACCAACCCAAGATGAACATAAGCATAGGAGAACCTTGTTTAGGATCAGATGCAAGATTCTTGGAAAGGTCTGCAAGGTGGTAGTGGACTCTAGTTCTATTGACAATATCATATTAGATGTGGTAGTCAACAAGATCAAATTAACTAAGGTACCCCATATGAATCCATATAAGGTAACTTGGCTCAATAAGGAGCAAGGTGTCTTGGTGAATGGACAAACTTGGGTTGAGTTCTCCATAGTAGGGTACAAAGATAGGTTGTTGTGTGACATTCTACCAATGGATGCTTGTCATTTACTATTGGAAAGACCCTATAAATTTGATAGAGAGGCAGTGTATAATGGAAAATAAAATTCCATATCATTTAAAAAGGGTGGCAAAACTTTCAAGATTTCATCTTTGTTGGAAGGAGATGAACCATATTCTAAAACTACTAGTGTATTGCTATGTAGTGAGAAGAAGTTTGTCAAGGATCTCAAGGATGATGAGAGTCAAGGCTATGCTATTGTGTTGAAATCCAAAGAAGAGGAAAAAAAAATCAAAGAACCATTTCCAACAAAGATACAAGTATTTCTCGAGAGTATCACAAGATTGTAAATGATGGAACCCATGCCACCTTACCTCCTAGAAGGGTGATAAGCCATCAAATTACTTTTTCCTTGGTGCATCTTTACCAAACAAAGAAGCCTATAACCTCACTCTTGACCAAAATTTGGAAGTAGCAAGGAAAGTGCAAGAACACTTGGATCAAGGCCTGATCAAGAAGAGTATAAGTCTGTGTGTAGTCCCTATGGTACTAGCATCCAAGAAGGGAGGAAAGTGGAGACTATACATAGATTCAAGGGCCATAAATAGAATCACAATCAAGTACAGGTTTCCCATACCTAGGATTGAAGATCTCATAGATTGTCTTGGAGGAGAAATGTATTTCAAAAAGTTGGACTTGAAAAGTGGAAATCACCAAATCAAAATTAAGGAGGGAGATGAGTGGAAAAAAACATTCAAGACAATGGATGGGTTGTATGAATGGCTTGTGATTCCATTTGGCCTCACAAATTCTCTTAGCACATTCATGAGGCTCATGAATGAAATGCTTAAGGACTTCACTAGAAAATTTATGGTGGTATATCTTGATGATATATTAATATTCAATAAAATAAAAGAGGAGCACATTAAACATGTTGAGGTTGTACTGTAGAGATTGTATGAGGTGAAGCTTGCTATTAACCTTGATAAATGTGACTTTTTCAAATAGGATCTTGTGTATTTGGGCTTTGTAGTGTCTAAGAGATCATTGAAGATGGATCAAGAGAATGTTGTATCCATCCTCAACTAGTCACCACCTACCACATCTATTGAGGTAAGAAGTTTTCATGGTTTAGCCTAGTTTTGTAGAAAATTCATTAGGAATTTTAGTGGTATATGTGAACCTTTGTTAGATACTCTTAAGGATGGGGTCAAGTCTAAGTTCAAATAGACTTTGGAAGTAGAGAAATTATTTGATTTTTTGAAGAAACAAGTATCAACCCAACCTATCATACAATTTCCTAGCTTTGAGAAACTATTCACCATAGAATGTGACGCAAGAGGATTGGTAGTAGGGGGTGCATTGAGTCAAGAAGGTAGGCCAGTAGCCTTCTTTAGTGAAAAATTGAATGAATCAAATAAGAAATACTCTTCTTATAACCTAGAATTGTATGCCTTAGTTCAATCTCTTAGGAAGTCAAGACAATATCTATTGCCCAAGGAATTTTTTGTAATTACTGATAACCAAGCCCTAGGCTACAAAAAGACCTAGGAAAAGTTGAGTAATAGGCATTTGAAATGGATGGAGTACTTGAAAGAATTTACCTTTACAATCAAGCAAAAGAAAGGGCATATGAACAATGTAGCAGATGCATTGAGAAGGAGGTTATTAATTGTCCAGGAAGTTCAATTACATAACATTTGGATAGAGAGTTTTACGCATCTCTACAAGGAAGATGAAGACTTTGTAGAAGCATACAAGGTATGTTTTGATTTTGAGAACCATTTCCATAGCAAGATATCTGAATTTACTTTTTAGGATGGATTATTATTTAAGGGAAATTAGTTGTGTATTCCAAGGGGCTCAATGAGAGAGAAAATAATTCAAGAGAAGCATAATGGGAGTTTAAGTGGTTACTTTGGTGTGAAAAAAACTCTAGAGTTAGCCCAAAGATTTTACTAATGGCGAAAACTAGTCAAGGATGTGACTAGATATGGTGAGCAGTGCATGGTTTGTATGAAAGCCAAGGGTGGAATAAGTATTACAGGTTTATACCAGCCCTTAATAGTCCCAAATAGGCCATGGGAGTGTTTGAGCATGGACTTCATAGTAGGTATACCAAGACAAAGCAGGGATATGAAAATATTTATGTAGTGGTTAATAGATTCAGTAAATTTGGGCATTTCATACCATGCAAGACTACCAATGATGCTAGCAATATTGTATACTTTCTCTTTAAGGAGGTTGTGAGGATCCATGGTCTCCTATTGAGTATTATTATAGATAGGGATGTGAAGTTCATGAGCCATTTTTGGAAGACCATGTGGAACAGACATGGTACAAATCTTTCATTTGGTTTAGCCTACCATACTCAAACAAATGGCCAAATTGAGGTGGTTAACAAAGTGTAGGGTTAACTAAGCAATATGGGAAAACATGAGATGTTGTTATTCCTAAAGCTAAGTATGTTTACAATTATAATAATAACATAACCATAGGAAGAAGCCCATTTGAGATTGTGTATGGGATGTATCCAAGGGGTGTATGTGAATTGAGAGATCTTAGAGACATGGAGTATAGGAGTGGTCATGTTGAGGACTTCACAAAAACAATGAAAGAGATCTAAGAGTAGGTGAAAAAGAATATCCAAGATAGTACACAAAAGCAAAAATCTAAGGTAGATGAGAAGAGAAGAGACCTTTAGTTTGTAGTGGGGGATTATGTCACACTACACTTAAACAAATTAAGGTTGTAGAAGGGTGTACCAACTAAACTACAGATGAAAAGGGTAGGATCTTGCCAAGTCCTAGAAAAATATGGTACCAATGCATGTAAGGTTGATTTTCCATTATATTTCGGTATTTCTCTTGTCTTCAATGTACAAGATGAATTCAAAGGCCCATTGTCTCAAAATAGTCAGGGGGTTAGTACTAATCTTGAACCTATTGTGGTGCCTTCCCCAACCAAGTTGGAAGCTAAGAAGATATTGGATTCAAGAGTTAAGAAAACTACTAGGCATAAGGTGTACATGGAACACCTCATCAAGTGGAGGCAGAAACTAGATTCAGAGGCAACCTAGATTGCTAAGGCAAACTTCAACAAGGTGGACATCTCCAAAGACCTATTGTCCATAAGAGTGAAAAATTTCCTTTATGGGGGAGTATGGTGTAGGAGCACCTAGGATGGGCTCATGGAAGACCTAGGGTTCCTAAGTTGTTTTGGATTGTAGTGGTCCTAGCCACACTACTAGTGTAATAAGCGGACTAGCCTAATCCTAATGTGAGATGTGTTAGAGTAGGGAGCCTTAATGAGTCCTTAATGAACTGAGTTGCAAGTATGCCCATATCAGGTATTTTTGTGATTTTGATGGTAAATTGGTCAAGAAAGGGACTTTAGGTCCTTTCTCAATGTTTAAAATTGTTAGGTAGGCATCCAGTGAAGTTTGGTGGCCTTATGGCCAAGTTTGGATAGCAAATCCAAAAACATGTAAAAGTTGTCAATGTTGGCATTGACAACATTTGTTGCACAAGAGAAACTTCAAGAAATGGGTTTCAAAACTGTCTAAAACTATTGATTTTGAGCCTTGGTCAAATATTTAAGGCTATTCTTTACCTAATCAAGGGGTTGGTCTAATTGTTGAAGAGTGTGTACGGACTGGACAATAATAAGAACAATCCTAGTTTTTGTTTTTAAGAGCATTTGGTGTTTTAATGGATTGAATTAGGTGTTGTAACCATTGGAAGTGTTAGAGTAGTTCATTTCAAGAATCTTTGGGGTGTTGAATTTTTATTTTGTAAGATTTTAGTTAGTTTTGTAAATTTTTTTGTTTTCTATCAGTTCATTGGTCTGAACTAAGCAACTGAAGATGGGGTCATAAGTCCTCTTTCCACCGTGGCACCTATATGGGCTTTTGGGATTAGGGAGGTGAATCCATGCACATATTTTATAGTGAAGGATGGGCCATAGAAAGAAATCAAGGAATTTTTAAGATGATACCCTAGGCAAGCTAGAGTTGCATGGCTAGGGATCACAGTGAGTTGCAAAGGAGATAAGATGGATTGAAGGCATTAGTAGCTTCAATAAAATCTTGGAGAGTGGTAGATACATGAGTATTGAAGTCCCAAATACAATTGAGAGTGTTGGTGAAGGATTCTTGGGAGGGAAAACAAAGTTATTGATAGACATGCTTTGAATGCCTTTAAACCCTGATTTATAGGCCTATTTATAGTTAGCACTATACAAACAGTTTGGGGGCCAAAGACCTTTTGAATCTTTTAGGTCTCTAAAAAGGGTGTCTAGATAAAAGTTTAGTTTCCATCCTTGTTAAGAACTTTTTCAAGTTATTCAAGTTTGTAATGGACCCTAATGACCTCCTAGGAGTCACACCACTTGGTGAGGTGACTATTAATCATGATGGGGAAGATTGTGGAATTGGTGAAGAGGAAGCTAGAAGGGCTAAAGTAAGCTTAGTGAGTGTTATGTGGAGCTACTATTCTTTCTAATTTGTGTTCACTAGTTGAAGGAAGTAGGATCCGATATATAGGATCCTAGGGAGAGTAGGGTCAGTGAGAAACCCTATTAGGTCAAGAGATTGGCCTAAGGAGAACCTAGAGAAGATAGGGTATGAGCAAGACTAGTGTTATGTCACCATGGATCCTAAGTCTCTAAATTCACATACTCCTCTTGGGTGCATTCCATAGACTATCTCAAAAGGACTCCTTCTTATGGTCCTATTCACATTGTCATTATAGGCATATTCAGCTTGTGGGATGATTAAGTCCCATGTTTTTCCATAATCCTTGGTTAGGCATCTGAGAAGGTTACCTAAAACCCTATTAACCACCTTAATTTGACCATCTATTTGAGGATGGTAGGTTGAACCAAAAGACTAGTACCTAATCTACTCCATAGAGTTTTCCAAAAATGACTCATAAACTTCACGTCTCTATTAGATATTATGCTTAGGGGTAGTCCATGTATCCTTACAACCTCTTTGAAGAACAAATGAGCAATGTGACTAGCATCATGAGTGGTTTTTCAAAAGATAAAATGACTCATTTTGCTAAACCTATCTACCACCATATAAACACTATCCATCCTTGTCTTATTCTTAGGAAGACCTACCAAAAAATAAATGCTAATGCACTCCCATGGTCTATTGGGAATAGGAAATGGCTGGTAAAAACCTACATTGCTAGCTCCTCCTCTAGCTTTCATACATACCACACAACATTCCACATATCTTCTAACATCTCTTGGAAACTTGGGCCAATAATAAAACCTTTGTACCAACTCTATTGTCTTATTGATGCCGAAATGGCTGCTAAGATTTCCATTATTCTTCTCTTGAATGAGGTTCTCTCTAATAGAACCTTGAGGAACACATAACTGATTCTCCTTGAACAAAAGTCCACTTTGCAATGTATATTTTGAGAATTGACTATGAAAATGGTTTTGGAAATCAGAACATACCTTTTAGGCTTTAAAGAAGTCTTCATCATCCCTATAGAGGTCTTTGAAACTCTCTATGCCAATGGTTTGGAGTTATATCTCTAGGACTATCAACATCCTCCTACTTAGTGCATCTTCCACTTTGTTCAACCATCCTTTCTTGTGCTTAATAGTAAAAGTGAAAGCTTGTAGATATTCCATCCATGTCAAGTGCCTATTACTTAGCTCTTCTTAGGAGTTTATATAGCTAAGAGCTTGATTATCTATAAAAACCACAAATTCCTTGGGTAGGAGATAATGTCTCCACTTCCTAAGTGATTGCACTAGAGCATATAACTCTAAGTCATAGTCATAGTACTTTTCTTGGCTTCATTAAGCTTCTTACTAAAGAAAGCTATGGGTTTTCCTTCTTGGCTTAATACTCCTCCTACTACAATCCCACTTGCATCACACTCTACTATGAACAACTTATCAAAACTAGGTAACAAGAGGATAGGTTGGGTAGCCACTTCTTGCTTTAACTTCTCAAAAGCTCTCCCTATTTCAAATGTCCATTTGAACTTGGTCTTAAGACCACCCTTGATGGTATCCAATACTGGTGCACAAATTCCACTAAATTTCCTTATAAATTTTCTATAGAATTGGGCTAACCCATGGAAAATTCTTACCTATGTCCTTGTTGTTGGTGTTGGCTAGTTCAAGATATCCTCTACCTTGCTTGGGTCCATTTTCAATGAACCTTGTGATACTACAAATACTAGATACACAAGTAGGAATTCACACTTTTCTAGACTAATAGAAAATTTCTCTTCCTTTAATCTTTTGAGCACAATCTCCAAGTGTTTCATATGTTCCTCCTTACTTTTGATAAAGATGAGTATGTCATCTAGGTATACTACCATAAAACTGCTTCATTCATTAGCCTCATGAATATGTTAGGGGAATTTGTGAGCCCAAATGACATAACTCTCCACTCATACAACCCTTCAATGGTCTTGAATGTTTTTTTCCCCTCATCCCCTTCTTGGATCCTATTCTGATAATGGCTACTATTTAGGTCCAACTTAGTGAGATACCTAGACCATCTTATGTAATCCATCAAAACCTCAATCCTAGGAATAGGAAACCTATATTTTATTGTAATCCTATTTATTTCCCTAGAATTAGTACAAATCCTCCACTTACCACATTTCTGGGATGCCAATACCATTGGTACTACACAAGGACTAATGCTCTTCTTGATCAAGCCTTGGTCTAGCAACTCCTGCACTTGTCTATCCACTTCTTGGTTTTTCTTTGGAGTGAGCTTGTAGTTTGACTTGTTTGGTAAATAAGATCCTAGGATAAATTCTATCTAATGACTAATAGCCCTTTTTGGAGGCAATGTTGCAGGTGTCCCATCACTAATTATATCCTTGAACTTTCCAAGTAGGTCTTGTACTTATCTAGGTATTGGTACCTATATAGCCTTTTCTTTTTCTTTAGGTTGTACCATTATAGAATATCCTTCACCTCCTTATTGAAGAGTATTAACAAACTCCTTGCCACTACTTAATAGGACACTAGGAGTCTTTGACTGTGTTTCCTCTTCCTCTATCAATGACTATATTTTGAAAGTCCTTCCATCCTTCTTGAAAGAAATGGTATTCTTCTTTCCATCATAGATGGCTCCCCTATCATATTGCCATGGTCTTTCCAATAAGAGATGGAATGCATCCATAGGCAAAACATCATGAATCAACTTGTCTTTATATCCTCCAATGGATATCTCTACCCATGTTTTCTCATTCACAAGTACACTTTTCCCCTTATTCAACCATTTCACCTTGTATGGATTGGTATGTGATATCTTCTCCAACTTAAGTTTATTGACTACTTCCTCTAAGATTATGTTATCTGTGGAACCTGAATCCACAATAACCTTACATACCTTACCAAGTATTTTACACCTTATCGTAAATAAGGCTATCCTGTGCTTTGGCTCCTCTTTGACTGGTTGCTTGATTGAGAATCTTCTAAACACTATATTCTCTCCCATCTCTAACTCAATATGGATAATCTATGGTGATTTGACACTTGATGAGTCCTCATGAACATATGTTACTCTCTTCTTAGTGTTAGAAGAAGATGCTTTCTCAAGGCACCTATATGCAAGGTGACCAAACTAGCCACAACTATATCACTTCATGCTAGCAAAATTGAGTTACTTCTTCCTACACCTCTCCCTCTATTAGAACCCCCTTGGGTTCATCTACCTCTTCCATGGACTCCTCTAGAAGTAGTTTCATTCCCATGATTTGCAGACTGAGATTCTCCTTGATTTGTTGATTCAATCCCTCTACCTTGGTATCCACCTCTATGACCTCTTTGGTCTCTGACTCTTCCTCTTCCCTTAGAAGTCTGATCATGTTTCCTTATGCTCTTGTCTTCAACCTTGATGGCCAATTGATAGCATTGGTGTACTATCTTGGGACTAAGAAGAGTCATCTCTTGTTGTAAGCTCCATTTCAACCCATTTAGGTATCTAGCCATGTTAAGACTTTCATCTTCAGCTACATTTGATCTCATGCATAGCTTTTAGAATTCCTTAGTGTAAGAATTCACGTTAAGATCCCTTTGTCTATGACTTTGACTTGTCTGATGCAATTGGATTTCATAATCCTCTAGCACATATTCCTCTCTCACTTTCTGAACCATTCCCTTCCAAGTGGAAATTGGTTTCTTACCTTCATTTCTCTCTCTTCTTGAATGAACTTCCACCATGTCAATGTATAACCTCTCAACCTTGACTTTTCTACCCTCACCTTCTATGCCTCTGTGATTCCATCACACTCAAAATAGTTTTCCATCCCTTCTATCTAGTCCATGACTAGATTTACCTCCATATTTCCATTGAATAGTGGCATTCCTTCCCATGCCTTCCCACTCATGGCTTGCAATTCCTTGAAGAATGGTTCCTTTGTAAGGACAAGATTAGGTTTAGGTTCTTCATCCTCTATAGCCACCTCTTTCCTCTTTGCTTCCACCTTGCCTTTGACTTCCCCAGTGGTTTCTTCCACTTGAACTAACTTTCCTTCTAGTTGGGCTAACCTATTTTTGAGCAATCTATTCTCTTCCTCTTGCTCACTCACCTTCTTTGCTAACTCTTCATTTATCAACATTTTAGTTTCTCCTATTGATTCCTTAGTATGGAAAATTCATCCACAATCCTAGTCATTTGAGGCTCTAATACCAATCTCATAAGGAGGTTGGATGAACCAATCACTAGTTCACTCTCTTAGTCTTCTTGAAAGAATTTTAGGGTGTCTTACTATAAGGAAACTCAGGTGTGGAAATAGCTTCATATACTAATCCCTTAAGGAAAGTATTATGCAAATTCCTATTAAATCCTTACAATTTCAGATTTGATATTATGTAAACAATAATATTGTAGTCAATCATGGATACATAAAATAGATAGAGAAAGAAAACACATAAACACAAAGATATGCCAGTGGGGAAATTTTTTTTAGTAAAACAACCCCACCCCTCCAAAACCTGCACAATGTATTATCTTCAACACAAAAGGTTACAACACACTTGCAATGCAAGTTATTTTAGGAGAACAATGACATAGAAGACCAATCCAATAGCAACATACCATACCCAACAATACACTTTCTCATTCTCCAATCTGCAACCCCAAAAATGCTTATCATGTGCTTTCCCTTTTAGGGAAACTTCCAAAGAACAACTGTATTAGGAGACTTGAGTGTACAATACTCAATGATCAATTGGAGACTTGAGTGTGCAGTACTCAATGATCAACTACCACATGTCTTCACATCTTCATCCATCATTGAATCTTCTAGAGATAACTCTTATGCATCATAGGAATCCATCATAACTATTTCAACCATGATCTCCTTACACACAATTCAAGATGCTGACACATACAAGTGGAGTGACACATCAACATGCCAACTAGACATGTACACTCACACTTAATTACATCATTTATAAAAAATACATTTACAAAAAAAAAAAAAGAATAGGAATTATTACTAACACTTACCCACACCACTTGCCACCTATAGGACCCTATTTTTCTAGGGATCTCTTGGTCTCTCTAGCCAACCTAACTACTAATAAAGATTCATCAATCAAGTCAAAACTTGATGCATTCTTCTTTCACTCACCTTAGCCCTTAAAAAATCATAAAGGATCTTAACCTCCAAACCTTGAACTAAACCTTGCAAAGGTATGAAGGTAATTTCAAATACTTCAACTCCACCATCTAGGGTATTATAAGTCTCACTTGATTCATCTTGTCATCCGATTTCAACAATTCTTCCTAAATAGGCCTAAAAGGCTACTAGCCCCAATTAGGTCTCCTATAGTGAGAAAATAGGGATTTTCTCCCAATCCTTACAAATTAACCATAAAAATTTTCTTAGGATTCTTGGATCATGTTGCGACCTCTCAAGGATTTTTTTGGGTCTTGAGGTCACCACCTTTTGTATAGTGCCCTAACTCAATTTGAGTGAATCTAGGGGTTTTAGGGCCCTAACTAGCTATTCTATAAATTGGAAAGTATGATCCCATCAAATAGATTGGTATGACTAAAAAATCTTCAATAAAACTTGGTAATAATCCTATATTCCATCTCCAAGTGGAAGCATGACTTTAGCTACCCACCTCTGCAAGTTGTGTTGATTTCACTTTGGTCTTCCCTAGCTAGACTCACCACAAGCTCGCCTAGGGAAATACTTTAAAAATGGTTTCCTTGTATTTGAGGGCCCAAGCTTCTATAAATTGAAGGTACATGGAGTCTACTCACTATTTCTAAGAGGTCATATAGATTGGATGGTGGGAAAGTGAGTTAGAGCTCCATCTTTGCCAATTGCCTAGACAAAACCAACAACAATGCAACAATAAGAAATTTTACAAAAAGAAATTAAATGAACACAAAATATTTATCAAATTCCACATAGAATTAGGAAAATATCTAAGCTAACCACACTAGGTATTACAATCACAAGTTCAGCCCCTTAACTAACTACTATCATGAAAATGTACAAGATATGCTCAAAAACAATTTCAAAACTAATATGCTCGGAACTCTAGTCTGTACAATGGGTATCCAACCCTGCATCTTGGTTAGGGCATGCCTTTTATAGGGTTTTTGGCTGGTTATTTTATCCTTAGGTATCTTCTCCATTCAGTTGCAAATTTTTGACAATGTTGGTTAAACAACTTTTCAAAGTTCCAAAGTTGCACAATGCAACTTTTACATCTTTTTGGCAACTTTTCCCAACTACGCCAAATGAACTTCAATTCTTCCCAAACTTAACCAAGCACCAAAACTAAGGTAACAACATCACCATAACTCATCCTAGACCCTACTTAACTCATTATGACATCATCATCATGCTTGTGCAATCAAGGGCTTTTACATCTTGTTGATCCTAATTAATTGCACTTACAAGTGTCCTAAGACTCTTCAATTCAAACCCAATTGTATTTCTACCATGGTCCACATGACCTTATTTAAAAAATAACCAAAATACCTAAAATGCACACACACACCAAACCAAAAATTTGGATTGATCAAGAAATCTTTGGGTGCTCCTACACTAGATATTTATGGGAGTTTTTAAAAGAGATAGTGGGTCCCATTGACCCTAACTACACTATGATTTCTCTATCGACTGCCCTCAAGAAGTGAGTTTCGACCCCAAAACCAAGCGATTTATTTTTGGATGAATGCAAGAGATGGCACCATAGTTTTGAAGAGAAAAGAATGAAAATAAAAGAGGCCAATATGCATCTATTACACAACACATAGAAGAATGCAGAGAAATTGGAGACAGTGGTCAACTAGGATTTTGGGCTAATGGATGAGGTGTCCACCTAGACTAATGACTTAGAAGCAATGCACAAAATAAAAGGCCAAAGATACCAAATATTGTTAAATTTTTATATTAGAGAGGATTTGGAAAATATTGATGACTAGATTGAAAATATACAATCAAGTAATAGGGTCATGTTAGCCCTATATGAGGATATGCAGGAAATGTAGGGTAGAACTCAAGCCCACTTTTGGGAAGGTTATAAATATTATAGTGTGATCAGTTTGGATATTTTTGAAGATAAATCTAGAATGTGCTTATGCTTGATGGAAATAGTGGTGCGATAATTCTGAGCATCTTTTGAAGTAGTGTCCTTCGAGGATGATGTTTGGTGAGTATTTAAGGTTGAGAAGATACTAAAGGATTTGGACTCAAAATTAGATGAGTTTGTAGAAGTGTGACAGGGGGTTTGTGACTTACACAAAGAAGTAACAAACAAATATCAAGCCTTGGATGTGTTGGAGACTCAGGAGATTGCTTCTTCCATCCAAAAGTTTAAAGTGACGTATCTAGATATCATTTTGGTGGAGTGTCTACAAGACCCTAATGCTAGAAATTGAAGATTGAGGACTTAGAAAAGTCCTCCCAATTTTGGTCTATCAACCTTGAAGGCGTAAAGGTGCATATTTTGAAGATTTGGATGAGTAAATTTTTCTTCCAAGGGTGTGTAGGTGTGCAGGTGTGATGAATTCTAAACACTTCTAGTTGTGCCGAGAGTTAACTACTAGTTTTATTTTTTTGGGACTTTTCATGCACTAAAAATGCATTTTGGTAGTAGTTTAACTAGTAGAGACACATAGAGATGACACATTTCTTATTTTTAGAATTCCTAGAGACTCTAAGTTCATCTAAAATGTTCTTTCTTCTCATATCCTTCTTATGTGGTACTTTTGAAGTCATGTAAAGGTCCATTCACCATGTCATTAATAAAATAAAAAGTGTAGGCCTACTTAGCACCAAGTTAGAAGCTTGTTTGTACATAATTTGCATAAAATTAGTTTTTCTAGCATGCTTTTTGCAAGGAAAAAGGAATTTCTTATAAATAAAAGAATGCAATATGTATTCAAGGTCAATATTTTGATACAATAAAGTATGTTATTGGTACTCTCATTCTGTGTGTAGTGTCTCTTGCTGAAATGTGTGTTTCCTTTATGAATTTTATGTTCATAAATAGTGATGGAGCCAATGGTTTTGTTGTATTTTAATGCTTGTACAATCAATTAGTTTTGGTGTTTGTCATATTTGTTAACAATTTCCTCTATTTTGACAAATTGGAGAAAGGATTCCCTTCAAGTTCTTGCATAGTGGTTTGTCTTGTATGCAAGCACTTTTTGTGGCTACATGATTTGATGAATCTTGAAATATCATTCAATTTTCAGTAGTTCCTTTGACGATTGCATTGATGGAGTTGAGGGTGCACTGCTCCTAATTTCATTGGTTTCCCTCTCGATCCTTTTGAAAATTTAATTCGCAGATGTGTTATTACTATGACTTATGTTTATTAGGAATTTAATTTACAATAATTTTCCTTAATCTCTTGCTACCCTATCTTAGTAATTTTCTTTTGAACATGTGGTTAGAATAAGAATTCATATAGTTGCATTATTAGAAACTTGCATTCATCATAAATATGAAAATGTGAAAATATATTAGTTTGTGGTCACATCTTTTCAAAGTTATGCATGATGTAAAGATATCAACAAAGGCCTCCTTGTGGACATGACATTTATCTTCAATTGAACTACATTAGGTTGAAAAGTAACCATCTGCAACCTTGGAGTTGTTTAATTTGATCATCTTTTCAAGAGAGAAATTCGTAAGGATTTTTGCATTTGTCATCGTCCAAAATGATTGCTCAACAATATTGAGCATAAAGTCCCTAGATTGAGACAAAATAATAGTTCTTTTATTAATAAAAAAAGAAGAAGTACAATTGAGTCGTGTTTAGTTGCATTATCTATTCAAAATGTAAAATCATTAAGTCAAAATCTCATTATCTTTATAATGTTTTGTTTTGATTGCTATATCCTACTGCGAATGATCCTAGTATCTTTTATAAAGAAAAAAAGGATGCATACAACCTTTAGACTGTTGCATCATTTCCTAACTAAAACCTAAATACAACTGAACATAATAATCACAATGCAAAGCTAATAATCAATCAAGAAGCTATGTGCCACCCTTCTAAAAAGTCATGAATTCTGATAATCAAATGTGCTTTATAATGTTCATTTTTTATCTTTTAAATATCTCAATGCTTTTAATAAATAAATCCTTTTGCACTCATGCTTCTTTGTACTAATATTATATCCTGCACATGAAAAAATACAATTAGATATCCTTAATCAAAGTAAAATATATTCTCACTTGTAGTCATTTACAACTTTGTAAAAATCCATCAAACCCTACACAAGCTCAAACATTATATATTAGGGTTTATTATAAATTAAAAGATGTCAATATTTATGGAACATTTAATTAAAGAGAATAATATACTAAAGTTTCCTTTCATATGGAAAATGAAACTTTGATAATATTTTTGGAGATATCATGTTTTCAATAAAGCATCATATTTGGAGAACAAATATTTTATTTGAGTAAAGATCATACTCTTCATAAAAGGATAATATTTAATATAAGACTCTTCATAAAAGGATAATATTTAATATAAGACTTTGACTTTGTGAGAATTTCAAAAGATCTTTTACAAATAATTTAAAGGTCATTTGTTAAAACATAAGGAAAATATATAAAAATATTAAATAATTCATTAAAGTACAAGAACATTTATTAATATAATATTAGGCAAAACACTTGATAAAATTTCAACTACATACATTTTGCCTTAAAAATAAAAAATCTAGGAAAACATATGAAAAAACATAAATATATCTTCCCAAATAATTCCCCTCTTAAATATCTCATATATATATATGAGATATTTAAGAGGGGAATTATTTGGGAAGATATATTTATGTTTTTTCATATGTTTATATATATATATATATATATATATATATATATATATATATATATATTCAATAATATTAGATATTGTGATAAAGAATTTTTTTTAGAATATAATAATAGATTTTCATAAAGATTATGAACGTTTCCATTATTTTCAAATATTCATAATACTTTGGAAAGATAACTCCACTTAGTGTATATTTTTTGCATTTTTGAAATATTTATTAAAGTAAAAGGCATGGAAAAATGAAATAATATAAAATTTACTTACCTTATACTTACCATTTCTCGCAATCTTGGGGAGATCACATTAATCACCTTGTCATAATGTGAGTTTCACATTTTTAGAACCCTTCCAAATATAGCTTCTCAATTTGGAAATTAATTAGATAAAATATTCATATTCACATTTTGAGTATTTCCCTTTAAAAAAATGATATTTTAAAGTAAATACAAAATATGCATATTAAAGCATTACTTACCCCCCTCTTACCTCAATGCCACTTTAGAAGACTAGATATACTTACTTTGCAAAGAAGCAAAATTTTGCATTTTTAGGATCCCTCTTTCATATGCTTCCCAATCTGATGAAATGATTTTAGGGTTAGGGTTCCATATTATCTAAAAACAAAATTGGACTTTAAAATATGCAATACCTCTAGATCAATGCCAATAGATATGCTCATTACCATCAATTGTCACTTATACAAGATCTAAATCGATAATTGCACTACTACCTAGAAAGATTCAACCCTTCATAATGTTGTGAGCTTTTTGTAGATAGATTTGCAATGTGCAAAGAATCTCACAAGTACTTCCTATAAAATGTTATTGATAGTTTCACTTACATGATGTCAAGAAAAGAAGACTGTGCACATAGAGTACCACACCTCTATGGGATCTGTGTGGCAGTTAGCTTCAAACTTGGATTGTCTATGGTCCCTATGCTTTGATGTCAATAGCACCGAGGGTCTTCATATATCATGTTTGGAACCTATCAGATTATCAATGTAAGATGATCAATTCATCATATTTATTTCTCACTTGTTCACACTTGATAATGGCTTCCAACATGATCAATTCATCATATTTATTTCTCACTTGTTCACACTTGATTATTGCTTCCAACATGCTCAAAAATTGCTATTTCTCATGAAATCTAGAGGTTTGTTCTGGGCCATAAACAAGTGCCTCTTGTATTTGAATAATTTCATGATTGTGATAATGCAAAATCTCAATATTTATAAATTTTCCATGGAACTTTACTCATTCTTCTTATCATTAGCACCGCCATGACTTCAAGACTAAGCACTCACCATGTGTAGTAAAAAATATTGTTCAATGTTTTGATTTCAAGAATTATTATCAATGAAAGGATAGTTAGTGAAACTTATAACAATATACTTGGATTGTATGTTATTGCAGTGACTTGTACACAAGAACTACTTCCTAATTCACTGCATAAGATGCATTATTAATCCTGATAAACCCAATTTTTTGGGCTAATCCACCCTTTTGTTGAAGATGATTTTGCATGAAAACTTGAATATTTGTTGGCACATGACGATATCATAGTCTCATTATAATGGAGGATCTCATTGTTTTATTAGAGACACATTCTTATTATTCCTACACCATGATTAGTTTATGAAAGATCATCGTCATCAAAGATCAAATGTCAAACTAGCAATTGAAAATCTCTTTGTGGACCTAATTTGCTATATCTCTGGCCTTATTTTGGGGTCATTTCGAGATAGAGAAATGACATACCATAGTCAAGAGTTTGTTAAATAATTTAGTATTCATCGATAAACCTACACATTACAATATTGTTGTTATAAAAAAATATACAAATAGAATCCCCTTATTTTTAATGAATCTGCAATTTGTGGACTCTATTCCATTAAAAAAAAAAATAGGTACGCACCTTATATATTTTCAAATACATTGTTTATTAAAATCTAGTTAAATATTTTTAAGAGAATATATTATTTTTGATTCCAATGTTCTTTATTACCCAATCATTTACACAATAGAAATATAATTAATGCACCATTTAGAAAAGTGCTCAATATATATTCATAAATGCATAAATAACATATTAACTTTCCTTTTGTTAATATTAGGGACATATTAAAATAATACAACTTAAAATATATTTATACTAAGGAAGCAAAGAGATACTTATCTATAAGATTTGAGAAATGAACAATCCAACCACCTTGCATATAGTTCAAAGATTTTTCCATAAATAATGATTTAATTTGATTTAAGAAATATATTTTAGGTAAGACTTTAATTTTGTACTCTTATGGAGGTCATATTAGCTTTAATAAACAATATTGTATGATCCTGAAAATTGTTGTAGATGTATGTATAAAGTCTAGTGGAATAGTGAAATTAGTATAAGAATACTAAAGCATGGAGGAAGTATAGTTCAAACATGCATACCTGGATTTATTCTATATTTGTGGATACATACATGGAGATCAACCATCTTGCTTCTAGAAGTTGAAAACATAAAAACATACCTAATAGTACCTTTTGGTCATGGATATGGAACTCTAAATTTGCAAAAATTCTAGGGTTCCACCAACCCCCAACGGTTCCTAGATGGTATCCTCTTTTAGAATAATTCTTGATATTGTTTGTGTAGAAAATTTATTGTACATAATGTTGGTTTACGATTATAGTTCATTATTTAAATTCATTTCTCTTCCCTGAAAAGTTTTCACCCTTCCCTAATTCAATATTTCTCTAATTTAGTTTGATGGTTTTGTAGATCATGTATCTTTCTTTTAGTAGTTCTCAATTCATAGATAGTTTGTAGCTTTTACCATTATATTTCTACTTATCCATTATTATGGATCTATATCTCTCTCAGCATATTATACCTTGTAGATTTCTCTTTTTCATCTACAAGACCATCTTTATTTAAATATTTGCAAATTATTATGTCTTCTATGAGCTAATTATCTATCACTTATATGTTTTTCATTGTTTTGGAATGTATTTGGATGAGATTATCTAGCTTCAAGATTTACCTATCTTTATCTTGCAAGTATAAATTATGATGGACATAGATTATTTCATGCAAATGTATATCTATTGTTCTAGTGATATGAAACATGGTTTAGTTTTATATTATGCAAAGAGTCCCCTAAAGTTCCCCTCTCCCTTGCTTATAATGACATTTTAAAAGCTATTATTTATCTGGTACCCTTCCTAGCTCTGGGCATTCTTGACTAACCAAATGGTTATTGTTAAGCTCTCATAATTTCAAGATATTTGGTTGGATTATTTTCTAGTAGTATTTTACGTGCATATATTGAAGGCTAAAGTCATTGGTTCCTAGTTGGGTTATCTGGCTATGATTCCCATGTCCTTCTATTTATAATTTTCCAACATTCTTCTCCATTTGCATGGTGGCTATTAACAATAGCTTATGATATTTATTTTCTATGTTTTCTATTTTTAGTGCAAGGTCTTTTAGTTGGATCTTGTCATCATTATAGCTCTCAATTACCTTAGCTATCAGTCTAATTTCATTTTTTTCTTGATCTTGACTTGGTCCTCATGGCTCCTTTCATGTAATGGTAGGAATGCCTACCAAAGTCCTCTTAACTTGGGCAACTGTAAATGACATTTGTTGAGAAATTATATCACTTTTAAATAGTCCTCTTATGAATAGGTGGCATGCCACCCAAGCCCTCATAGTGAGGTATTTATAGTTTAGAGGGAATACCCTCTAAAGTACTCTAGTTGAGCATTATATTAGTGTTATTCCTTACCTCCACATATACACAGGACCTTGGTCCTGACTATACCCGAGGTTTTCTTCTCCATTCTCCCCCCAATAGTTTGAACAAGATACAAATGTAAAACATATTTTAACTAATAAAATTATGGCTTATGATATTTACCAACCAGACAAAAATGAAGTGAAAATATGGAGCTTAAACAATAATTTTTTAGTGTAAAACTCAAACAATTGGATAGAATTTAAATAACATATCCTTGGTTTAAATTTTTCTTATAAGAAATTGTATGGATCATAAAAAATGTTTTATATAAATTTTACTTAATGCAATGAAGTCTAATAGTTTGTTTGTTTATTTTGGTAAAAAAATGGTACAAAACTAAATGATAAGAGATGTGATGTAGATTTAAAATTATATTTCTATATGTGAATAAAATAAAATATATTCTTTAATAATATTAATTGTATTGAGAAGACAACATTGAAAGAGTTGCAATAAAAAAAGCTAGTAGACTTCCTATTTTGGATTTCACTTTGAAAATTTCATTTGACAACTTGCCTCACAATGTTAGACTTGTTAGAGATGTGACTCTACAACACCTCTAGGATCAAATGAAAGACCATGATTACTCACATATGTAATTCACCCTTTGTAGAAGGCCAGATGCAACATGAACATCATCGTCATCATCAACAAAATATGAAAATGAATACAACTATGATGCGTGATGAACGATTCTAAGAGATATGACATATCTAGTCTCCATGTCTCCAATATAGACATAATCAGGAGTGAATTCAATAATTTTACCTTGTTTCCCATAAGTGATTTGATAAATAGAAATGATATTAGCATTCAAGGATGGTACACAAATAACATCATTAAATATCTTATCTCCCATGTGAATAGAGCCCTTCCCATGAACCTTCATATATGTGTTGTTACCCAATAATATATGAAAATAATTATAAGGATGAATAAAATAAAACATATCTGTAGAAGATATGATGTGAAGCACCCAAATTAATAATGTTTTTACCTTTCTCAAGATGTGTAGAAGTCACAAGTGATTGACTTTGATATTATCCTTGGTTGATGATGTAGATGTAAAAGTTTACAAATGTGTAGAAGGAGTAGAGATTGATGAGGACAACTTTATATTGTTTTTTTTGAATAATCTGAGTGATAATGTCATTCTTCTTATGAAAACATTAATGTTCATCATGTCATTACTTTTTACTATATGAACATTAATGCTCTTCCTTTTCGATGATTCCTCTCTTGAAGAAAACTTGGATTCAAAAGTATGTTGTGAAGGAGAATCATCACCTTTCTCATTATGCTTGGGATCCTTATATTGTTTCTTTCCTTTTATATTGGAAGCCCTTGAAGTGGAGTCATCTACAATACATGAGATTTTAAATGGTTCAATTGACCTATGTGTACCAAATTTTCTTGTCCACTTGTGAGTTGAGCTACAAAGTCATCAAGAGAAGATATTTTGTATGCACTATAAAGAGAATTCATATTCTCATAGATTGTAGAAATAAAAATTGAATATTACTAATCCTATTAATTGAGAATGACTGTAAGAGTAAGGCTATTGTATCTTCCTCGCCCTCTGAGAAAAAGAGGGGTTCTTTTAGTGAAACCTACTCAAGGAAGAGTAAGGGAGATGAAGGGGTTAGTGTGAGAAAGAAGAGTTTGAAGCAAGACACACCTCAAAAAAATGTAGAGGAAATTACTGAGTTTGAGAAGTCAGACAAAAATGATGAAATGAATATGGAGAATGAGGAGAATATAGATAAGGGAGACTTTAGTTCAAATATGAAGGGTTACCCTGGCAACAAAGGTGAGACTAAAAAGGATGAGGCTAAGGAAAGTTATGAAAAAAATATAGGGTTGGAAAATGTTGGAGAAGAGGATAAAAACCAGAGTGAGCAACCCCATAAAGCTAGGAAGGAAAATTTGGTAGAAGATATGGGGAAGGAGAAGGATGACCTCACTGGTTAGGGTGCTATGAATGTGGAGGAAGATATGGGAAAAGAGAAGGATGACTCAACTGGTAAGGATGCAATGCTTTCTTTCCTTCACACTACCAAGCTCAAGGCATATTCCTCTCTCTAAGGTAATTCTTAGATGTACAATGAGTTAATGAGTCTAAAAAGAAGAATGGGAAAGATGCAGCAGGACTAGGAAGCCAACATGGCTAAGATCATTCAGCTAGAAGTTCAGGTTGGCAATATCCTGGAGAAGCTAAAGGAATATGAACATAAGCTCCATATTTTGATAAAAGATAGTGGCAACAAGATGGAATAGGTCACTTCAAGCATCTTTGTAGTTGTTTCTAGCTTAGGGAAGAGAAATAATGAGGAAATCATGTCTCCTAGCGGGCCAAGCAAAAGAACAAGACAAAGTTCAAGGAAGAAGGCAGCTAAGGCAACTGGGGGAATTTGCTGCTGAGATCATCCAAAACACTACAGAGGTAGGCAAGAAGGTGGTGTAAATGATCAAGGAGCTAAAATATCTACTGGTGGTGGCTTTGGTAACTGGTCTCTGGTCTGGTGGTGGTTTTAGTAACTGGTCTCTGGTCTGGGTTTCTTAATTGGTTTTTGTTCCTTTTGGTCAAACTCTAGGTTCTAGGTCCTTGTAAAACTTGGTTTCATTTACTGGTCTTATTTTGCGGTTTTAGGTCCCTATAAAACCTGGTTTTGTAGCTTTTATACTACAAGTTTTAGGTCCTAAAACTTGATTGTGCTTACGTGAATATCTTTTTCTTTTTTGTTAAGGGTTTTGGGTCCCTTCAAAACTTGTTTTTACCTTAATCTAAAAAATAAATTGAATATAACTATAAGAATTTATGGTTTTGATTGTGTTTATATTTTTACATCAAAGTTTTGAATCACACTTTATGATCCATCATCAGGATGAAGCAAGAGAGAGAAAGGAGAAATATTCAAGAGAGAGAATGAAAATTGAATATTCATGACCTAGCTTGGAAAGAATAGATATGATCAATTATTCATTCAATGAAATATTGTAAAGAAACCAAGATGCTTCTGCATCAACAACCAAAGGTTCCAAGATAATACTTAAGACAATCATGAATGAATAACACATTTAAGCCACCTTGTGAGAGTATGAACATTTTTTATGAACCTCATGGGTCATGATCAAAGCATTGTCACTTGTCACCAACTGATGAGACAAGATCATACTCAATGCAATATAATACCAATATTTATTTTAAGCCCAAAACATGAAAAGTGATTTGATACATATCATAACAAATCAAAAAACTAATTGTGAATTTGTAAAAAGCATCTAAAGGAAAAAGGAAAGAGGGAATTCAAATATTACCTTCTTGAAAAACCCTTGAGAAGTTCCCACTATATTAAATATGCTAATTTATTTTCCATATGCACTAATCTCATGGACCATATACATCATTGTGTGGCTCGTATGTGATACTTTGTGTAGCATATGTGCTACACTTCCTACAAATATCATCTAAACAAGCTTCTTTTACTTTGACAACTTGTAAGCTTTCTAACACCAAAAGATGACTTAAATGCAAGGCTTTCTCCACACCAAGGAGTACCAAATCACATAAATCAATGTAATACTCACTTGATAGCTCAATACATAGAATATAAAGGAAATTTCTCTAATTAACATAGATATTAGAAATATATAACCATGGAAAACGATGAAAGAAATAGAAAGGAACACTCAATGCTCTAAATATCTATCATTGGAATAAGACCACCATCTAAACTTTGGTCCCTATTAGAGGTAAATAAAAACACCACCCTACCATGTGTAACCATTAGGATTACCTAATTATGCATGTAGAGATATTCATTCATCCACAAGGTAAAAATCTAAGTCAAGAAGTGTTAGCACACATGCCAAGAAGATGCATAACTCAGAGGGTGGTATAGAGGTACAATGCAATGCAAACGTACAAATGAAAATAATATAATGCAAGTAGTCCAAGGACACTACTCATAAAAATATATGAATTCCACTATAATTTTCTATTGAAAGTAATGTGATTGTATTCTCCCAACACAATATATGAACTCCATTATGATTTGATAAATGAACGCAAGATTTAAATGAAAGCTATATGAAGTGCATTGAATGACTCAAGGAATAATTATGATGAAACTACCCTCAAGAGTTCAATGCGCATGATTAAAGAGTAGGTAGATTAACTAAATGCCAAATATAAAAAAGTAGTAGATGCAACTAATATCTAGATAAGAAATGACATTTTTGTTAAAATCTCATGAATTCATCTACCAAACAAGGTTAAAAAAAAATCTAGGTTGAATGCATTTTTTTTTTGCTCAAATTAAACTAGCATAATATCAGTACATACAAAAATGGGAGATGATTTTCTTGACCAAGAGCCTTATTTCTAGATTTTTGGAAGGGTTTGGAGAGGTGGCATCTATATGGCATCAACACAGGTGTCGTAAGAAGATACATAATCCATACAAAGTCCAAGTTCTCTCACACATGTGTGAGCAAATAATTAGTGCCAATATGTTTGGAATCCTAAAATTAGCCTAATTAACCTTGGTTAATTAGTTGGTAGGTCTATTAAGATGAGAGTGATAAGTATAGGGTATGATCTAGGTTGAGATTAGACTTAAATCAAATTTAATCAATTCAAATTAGGATAAGAAGTAAGTGAGATATTTGAGGAATAAATAAATTAGAAATTTATTTTAAAAGGATACTAGAGAATCAATTATTGAATTAAATCCAATACATTAGAGGATGTATTTAAATTAAATTTAAATACTAAAGGTAATGAATATATTTAATTAAATAAGTAGATGAAAATAATGAATATTAATAATTAACTACAATGTTATTAAGAAATAGTAATTAAATTACATTTAATTAATGTCAATATTTAGAAGATATTTTTAGGCATCTAGATTTTCCCCTATTTGATATTGTGTCAAAATTGACATTGCATCAAAGAAAAATAAAAAATAAGATTCCCTACAGAAGAAATGAGACCTAGGCGTCATGTTAAAACTATTAGAAAGTAAAGTTCACCAAGATAACTAAGAGGGGGGGGTGTGGGGGCGGTGAATTAGTTATCCAACTATTAAAACATTAATCAACCTTGTTAATCCTTAACCATGTGAACAATATAACTAGAAACCATAAGAAGGTACATATACAAAATAACACCAGATATGTTAACTAGGGAAACCCTTGATTAGAGAGAAACCCTAGTGGGGATGGTACCCACAAAAATAATGTACTAATATAAAAGTTCCTTGGAAGATGATGGAATATATTAGGAGCCAATGAAATATATTTAGTACACATCAGTCCCTATTAGGAGAATTTGAATCCCTATTAGGAGATTCTAACCTTGTTAGGAGTTTTGCCAATCCTGTTAGGAGTTGTAGAAATCAGATGGACCCATTGTCCAAACAACTTCATGAGCAAGATGAATGAACTCACTGTCCAATTAATCTTTATATGATTCCTTGCAGAATAATATAAATGAAATAACTCAAACTCCTTTGTCCTCTTGACCAAACCAAAACCTCTTCTGATCCTAATACCAAATCTTCAAACTTCACATTCAATAATCCCTTGGATCACTTACTCGCATTTACGAAGTACTTCACATATCACACTTAAATCCACATATCATCACAAGGAAAATAACCTTTCTCTATACCACATCCTCAAAATAATTCCTTGATTTTTCCTTGAGGCTTTCTCAATTAACTATAATAGGACCTCATTAAGATATTACAATTCATTACTTATTTTCACAATTACAAAACATTGTTGGCTCATAGTCTTTACAAATTCTCACATGTGCAACCTTGACCTTGTGTAGTCATTGATATCATCATCAAGTTGTCTATTATCACTATCTAACTATGCTCATCATGATTCTATCCTTGTTAGGAGATACAATCCAAACATCAAAAACCACTTATGAGGTACTTTGTCTACATACTATCCTCTATAATTTTTGAATAACTTTCACATATGTTTCTTTGTACGTTCACTTTTACCCATCATTAGGACACAATGTAGAACATATCTATAATTATGCTTGACCACATCATTAATACATAGTCTGTATGACCTCATTCAGTCTAGATAAATAATAGTGCTCTATACCACTAGATTGATGTACTCTATGCATCATCTACTTAGAAGTAGGCAAGGGCATAACCCCAAGAATACCTTGAAAGTACTCAAATGTATCCTTAGGAAAAGGCTTTGTAAATATATCTATAATCTTCTCTTTTGTACTAACATATTCCAATCTATTTTCTTTCTCTACAAATTTCTCTCTCAAAACATGATACTTAATGGATACATGCTTAGTCTTAGAGTGCAACACATGATTCTTAGACATTCTTATTGTACTTGTAATTATCACAATGTATGATGATAGGTTCTGAAAACTCTATCCCAATTTCCTTCAACATCTACATCATCCACATGGTCTAGTTACAATTATTTGTTGTTGCTATATACTCTAGTTCAATTCCAGCAATAGGGGAAAATGTCTCTTCATAATCTATACCTTGTTTTTGAAAACCCACTTACTTCCTCTAACATTCTTGTCTTTAGGTCTAGGAACCAATTCCCATGTTTTATTCTTCATAATCTAATCTAGTTCTTCCTTCATAGCTTGAATCTAATGATCATCCTTGTGATGAGGCTAATTATTGCCTCTATTTCATGATAGTTTTTAAACACTTTGTTAATACTCTGTTTCATTTTCATCAAGACATTTGTGGATCTATGTTTATCTAAACCAATGATTAACCTATGGGTAGATAGTATGTCATCTTTTGCCAATATCATATACATGATACAATATTTCATATAATTATCAAAAAGTGTGTTCCTATATTTGAATTTAATTTGAAAATGCTTATTTGCAATTATCTCTGTATTATAACTAACCTGTTAGCAATGAAGCTAAAAGATGATTGGAAGAATTTAAAGATGAGTGCCAATAACATTCAAGGAGAAAAGAACACTGAGGTGTAGCCATGGTGGAGGAAAGTCATAACAGTTCCAAAGGACATGACAGTGAGTATGGAGGAGCTATGAAGACTTACTGCATTCTCTGCATTTATTCCTATGGTGAGTAGATGTTTAGACTTTATTATTCCTACCTTAAGCCGTTATCTCTCTTCTCGCCATGAGTTGTTATTTTCCTTCTTTCTCTCCCGTGGATTTATAGCTAGGTTATTTACTTTTCTATTTTAGAATAAGCATCAATCTCCTATAAATAGGAATTGAACTAAGTGTGTTATTTTAGTTAGAAGAAAAGAGTTTATGAGAATAGACTGTTAACTTTTATAGTGAGTTGTGTTTTTACAGTTCTATGTGTTACGTAATGAATTTTTGAAATGTAATGAAATAGTTTTTGGCTTCTATCCTATGTTAGTAGTTTAGTTGAAGCTGACCAAGGGGACCCACTTGGAAGGTGGGTTATATTAGGATAGTATAGATTTATTTCAAAGAATTTTTAATATTGTAAGTAGAAGTTGTAAGTTCCTTCTTATAGCATCACACTTCATGAATGTTCCTACAACATATGTGAGAACAGTTATAGTAGATGAACTGAGTTGGAATATTTGTTAGCCTTTCATTATATTTCTAGTATTCATAGAGTTAAGTGTGTTAGTTTCCTACAACAGTAGTGTAAGTTCTTTTCCTTGCATTTTACTTTCCTGCAACATAAGCTTAGTAACTCATTCAGAGACCTAGTGCACATACTGTGCCAACCATATCAAGTATTTTTCCCTAGGTTGACAAGATTAAATGCACCTCATAGTGGGAAAAATAGTCCTTAGTTTGAATACATTATTCCTAAGCATGGCCCAGAGCATGACTATGATACACCTATTGTGAGGAGGACCATTTTTGGCATCATTGCCGGGGATGGTGTCAAGCTAGGAGCATTCTTTAGTCATAGTTCTTAGATAAAGTTTTTTTTAGAAATTTCTATTTTTGAAGCTTCTTTCATCAGTGCGAAAACTTTAATTGCATGCATCGAAGAGGAAGACGATGAGATGAATATGGCAGATTTCTTCCATAGGAGTTTATTAATTTGAATGAAGAAATTGAAGAAGAAGAAGTTGAGTTGCCTTTTGAATATGCAAGCCCTATTTTTCCCATAGCATCATCATCAAGAGCCAAACCAATAGATACAATTGGTCTTCAACCTTTTACTAAAGTTCTGGCCAGTTTTCTTGATAACATTGTTCTAAATCCACCACTTGTTAATCATCCAGTACCCAATGTCCCTTTGAGCAGCAACCTCATAATCTAATACCTCCAGTAATGGTACAACCTACCTTTCCATTTCCTCTCCCAAGCCTTATAAATACTAATAATCTCAAGAATATACCTGTAGCTACCCTTCCAAAGTTCTATGACCTTGCAACCGAAGACCTTGATACTTTCTTGTTTGAATTTGACATACTTTGTCGTAGTTTTGACTACAACACAGATGCTCATAAGTTCAAATTATTTCCAGCAACATTGAAAGAATCAACTCTATGATGGTTCATGGGCTTAGGAGCTAATGCATCAGGAGGTTGGGATGAAATGCAAACTTTGTTTTTGGATAAGTACAAAGAGTATTGCAAAGCATCTAGTTCAAGATGAGATGATGTCTTCAAGATATCTTAGAAGGAGGAAGAAACATTGGAAGACTATGTTTCACGTTTCTTATATACACCGCAAAAGAATCCTCAGCATGTGTTGTCTGAGGATTCACAAAAGCTAGTCTTTCTAAGAGGTGTGAATGATAACTGTTTAGAAGCACTAGACCTAATAGTTGGTGGTGATGTATATCAAGCTTCATGAGAGAACTATTCAAGGTCAACCATGAAGAAAGGCTGAGGACCTCGTTTCATAGTCACTAAAGGAATTAGTCAAGGTATTTCAAAGCTCAAGATATCTAACCTATTGTTAGATTTCAAACAAGACATCATCAACGATGTCGCTACACATCTTGACACAATGACTGCAAAGAAGAAGTATGCAGAAGCTGAGCTACAACTAGCTGAATATTTCCCTCATTGCTAGAAGCAAAAGAAGAATTGCCAATGTAATTTGGTTGCAAGCATGGAGAGCCAACATCTTCCAACTGAGTACTTCAAGATAGATGGAGATGATGAGCAAGTATTTTTTGTTACTCAATGCCAACCATGAGCCAAACATCAAGGTATGCCTCAGAAACCTTTGCAAAATTCTAATTCATATGGTAATCAATGGAAAAATCATAATCCCCAAGGTCCTCCACAATATCAATCTAATTGGAATAATACTTGGCAAAACAACCCACAATAGTCCCAATGGCCTCAGAATTCCCAACCACCCTGGCCTAACCAATAGAGTAACCAATGGTAGAACCAATAGAACTACTAGTAAAACTAGTAGAATCAATGGCAACCACCCCAAGGGAATTGACAGTCTATGAACCAATGGAGGGGATCTCAACAGTGGCCTAATCAAAATACTAGTACTCCATAATTACCACCTCCAGTTCAACAATCTACTCTAATGCCACCACCTACAAAATTTGGACCTCAAAAGTAGACACAATTACCTACACAACCTCATCCAAACCCAAATAGCCAACAGCCACAACAACCCATGTATAGATGCTCAATATTATCCTTCTTACACTTTGGGTGTTGCGGATATACATATGAGATCCGGTACAACTTTACCAAAACTACCTCTTACAACTGAAATACCAAACCCTCCTATAGCATCAAAATCCTTAGTTGCTAAAATAGTTGACCCAACCAATGTTACCATGTCAACCCAAGCTTAACCAGTAGTTGAACCTCCTTTTCCATAAAATTTTATACAAAGCAAACCTATACAAGCTGAGGAACAACCTTTTGATATTGTTGATCATTTGAAGAACATACATGTCCAAATACCCCTATTCCAAGCCATTAAGGATGTTCTAGTTTATGGAAAATCCATTAGAGATGCTTACCTAAGGAAGCCTGGAAGGAAGAAAATAGACCCCACCACAGTCCATGTTGTGGGAAAATTGGCTGACATCATGTTAGGGAAATTGATCACACCAAAATATTTTGATCTAGGAAGTCCAGTAGTGAATGTTAGTATAAATGGTTAGTTTGTTAAAAATGCTTTAATAGATCTTGGTGCTACTATAAATTTCATGACCAAGGACACTATGAAGAAGTTGAAAATAGAAGGACTAAGGGCTAACCCAACAATTTTGCAACTTGTAGATAGTTTTACCATCACCCTTGATGGGATGATAGAAAACATAGTTCTAACCTTAAACTCTCTAGAGTATCTCATAGACTTCATGATTTTATCCCCCAAAGTTAATCTATCTCGTTACCCTATCATCCTAGGTCAACCATGGTTAGCCACAACTAATGCAAATATAAGTTGTAGATCAGGGAATAGGACCATATCAATTGGCCAAGCAACATAGAAATTTGATTTGTATCCTCCAGCACAACCATTACCAGATTTGAGCACATCTCTTTTGCCAAATTTAGGGGATGAAGAAGAAGAGTTAAATTCTATAGTACAACTCATGATGTTACATAGATAATCCCTTCTAAAGCTACAAGAGGAAGATTTAGAACTTTAGAGTATCCTTACTAACAGTTGTGTGGTAGAAAAAGATGTATCTGAAAGTTTTCTGTGTTGGAATTAATCACATATGAAGAATGTGATAAGAATTGTACTTTTCTCAAAGAACCTGATATTCTTCATCCACTCTTACCGTGTGAATTAGAAGCAAGTCAAATATTTGAAGTTGTTATGATAGAATCCACCACTACTGTTGAATTGACTAAAGGTCATAATCTCCATGTTAATCCCAAATTAACACCCACACAGATGGAACAATTAAAAGAGTTTCTTCAAAGGCATGAAA
This sequence comes from Cupressus sempervirens, assembly GCA_028749045.1. Taxonomy (NCBI): domain Eukaryota; kingdom Viridiplantae; phylum Streptophyta; class Pinopsida; order Cupressales; family Cupressaceae; genus Cupressus; species Cupressus sempervirens. Next base: position 636,241,779 of record CM053793.1, read on the forward strand.
AGGCCTTTGCATGGGACTAGAGTGATATGAAAGGGTTGAGTCCTATATTGTGCACCCATAGGATATACATCAATGAAGGCTGTCTACCACTCTGTCAACCCTAGAGAAGGATAAATGCAAGCCTTAGAGAGATAGTTAAAACTGAATTGTAAAAATTGCTTGATACTGGTTTTATTTATCCTATATCTGATAGTAGATGGGTGTCACCCTTAGTCATAGTGCTTAAAAAGGGAGGAAAATGGAGAATTTTTGTAGATTATAGAGAATTGAACAAGGCCACCAAAAAGGATCACTTTCCTTTACCATTTATAGACCAAGTTTTGGACACTCTAGCTGGAAAGATGTATTTCTCTCTTCTAGGTGGGTATAGTGGTTATAACCAAATTAGTATTGCTCCTAAAGATCATAAAAAAACCACATTTGAATGCCCATGGGGTACTTTTTCATACTCTATTTTACCATTTGGTCTATGTAATGCTCCTGCAACATTCCAACGAGCAGTTATTAGCATCTTTGCTGATATATCACATGAATGTATGGAAAAATATATGGATGATTTCATAACATTTGGAGTCACTTTTGAGGAAGCAATGATGAATCTTGAAAAGGTTGGTAAGGTGTCAAGAACATAATTTGGGACTTAATAGTGAAAAGTGTTTCATGCTCATGCGGGAAGGTGTGGTACTTGGTCATTTCATATCAACTGCAGGAATACAAGTGGATCTAGCTAAAATAGAGGTAATTCAAACATTGCCCATACCCACAAAATCAAAAGATGTAAGATCTTTTCTAGGTCATGTTGGATATTACAGACATTTTATAAGAGATTTCAAAAAAATAGCTAGTCCCTTGTATAAGTTACTCACAAAAGAAGTTGAATTTAGTTGGACATCCAAATGTGATGAAACCTTCCTACATCTTAAGAAACTTTTGACTACAACCCTAGTTTTACAAGGCCCTGATTGCAATTTACCTTTTCATATATATACAAATACCTCTGATTATGTCATAGGTGCAGTTCTAGCACAACAATCCCAAAATCTTGAAAATGCAATCTATTATATTAGCAAGAGCCTTCATGGACCAGAATTAAACTACACATTGATAGAAAAAGAACTACTAGTAGTAGTTTATGCCCTCAACAAATTTTGGCATTACATAACTGGCTATTCCATATTTGTTCATACTGATCATGCAATAATTAAATATCTCATGAATAAACTTGCTATAACTGGTAGGTTAGCAAGATGGTTACTATTGTTGCAAGAATTTGATATAACTATTGTTGATAAGCTAGAAAAAGACAATGTTGTAGTTGATTATTTATCAAGAATCCATCATGATGATATTGACACTACTTTGGTAGATGATGCATTTCCAGATGAGCATTTATTTCATATTGCTGTTCAAACTCCATGGTATGTAGACATTGTTAATTACATTGTAGTTAATAAAATATTAGAACATTTTTCTTACAAGGAAAAGAAGCTACTTGTAGAGAAAAGTTTTCGTTTCTCCTGGATAGATAATCTCTTGTTTTACACTAGACCTGATCAAGTTATGAGAAGATGTGTGAGAGAGGATGAGACATATGATATTCTACGTGAATGTCATAATGAAACATGCAGAGGACACTTTGTAGCAAAAAGAATAGCCTTGAAAATCTTGACAATTGGTTATTATTGGCCTACAGTTCACAAAGATGTAACCAACTATACACTAAAGTGTGATAAGTGTCAAAGAATGGGCCAACCAATAAGAATAGATGAAATGCCTCTTAACCCTTAGATGGCATTAACACCATTTGACAAATAGGGCATGGAATTCATTGGTCCTATTGATCCTCCATCTAATGAGAAATCTTATATTCTTGTGTGCACTAATTACCTAACAAAATGGGTTGAAGTCAAAGCCATGAAGCATGTTCATGATGAAAAAATTGTAGAATTTTTGTATGAAGAATTTTTTGCCTACTATGGTGTACCTAAAGAGCTAGTCACTGACCAAGGTGTGCAATTTACCTCTAATCTGATCTTAGAGTTGATGAAACAATATAACATTAGACATAGAAAATTCAGTCCTTATCACCCTCAAGCTAATGGACAAGTAGAGGTCACCAACCGTGAGCTAGAGAACATCCTAACAAAAATGGTTCATCTACATCGTAGGGATTGGACCATTAGATTACAAGAAGCTATTTGAGCTTACAAAACAACATGGAAGACTACTACAAGATTCACACCATTTGAGCTCCTGTATGGAAAGGTAGCAATGCTCCCCATTGAATTTGAACATAAAACTTTGAGAGCTACAATGGAGCTAGAAATTGAACTTCCTGTAGCACAAAGAGAACGTCTTCTACATCTTAACTCTATGGATGAAATGTGCAAAGCTACTTTGGAATGCACTAACATTATACATAAACAAAGGAAACAATGGCATGATGCTCATATTATCAATAAACAATTTCAAGGTGGTGACTGGGCACTACTATATGATTCTAGATTTAAAGACATGCCAAGCAAGCTACAGACAACATGGCTGGGTCCATATGAAATTAGTCATGTCTTTGATAATGGAGCTATACAACTAACTACCATTGATCAGGTACCTTTCAAATTAATAGTCAATGGTCATAGACTCAAGTTATATAAATGACCCCAAACAAAAGAGGACTTCCTACATCAATTCCAGCGGCCAAATTCAAATACAAACAAGGTAACTCTTCCTACAGCCAAAGGTGTCAACCTTCTGCCTGCCGCTCTTCAACATTAATTTCTTTGTGCATGCTCATAATAAAATTTTTATGTCCACATAAAGTTCACTTTCTCATTCACTTTCTCATTCCATCTCATCTCTTTACCTTCCACCCATCCACCTCATCTCATTTCTTTATCTTCCATCCACCCACTTTCCACGTCATCGATTTCTCATGTTTTCAATAAACCCTATGAGATGCTGACGAATGTTGTCACTGATATCACTTCCACCACCTTTTTGGTATGTGCAACAATCACTTAACAGGTACATAAGATTTTCAAATTATAATTCATTTATAGTCCATAGATTTTGTTAATTATATTTAACACTGCATTCTTTATATTATGGCAGTGTTATGTCAGTTTTCTACCCCGTACAAAGTTAGACAAGTGTGGACACTTGTCCTTATTTCATAGGGGGTAGGGAAGGTTACTAAAACCCAATGACTGCATTTATTCATAAAGATTTTTCCAAATCATCATATTTCCTTAAGTACACAAGTGGCTAGGTGTCGTACCCCTTATTTTTGAATAATTTTATTGTCAGGCTATGATGTGACTTGTGTTTAAATTTTAAGTGATCTAAACCCTATTTTTGGATGATTTTCACACACTTCCATGATTTACTCTCATTAAAGCCATATTATTGCTCATAACAAATCATTATGGCATTAATTATCTGTCAAATGAAGTGTGAAATGGTCTATAAAACAACAATTGAAGCCTAAATTTGTAAGGGGGAAATAGTGAAGTAGTGTAGACAATGAAGTGTTAAAGAAGAATGGGTGAACAATTGCAGAGGAGAGAACTAGTGGAGCATACCATTTTTCTCTCAGATGTAAAAGCTGTGAGGAGGTTTAATGCATGTGGCTGGTTAGGGTACTTTTTAAGTTTGACTTCATATGATGAAATAGCCACAAAATTCACAAGGACATTTGATGAAGGGGAAGCTTCTGTAAGGAGCTTAACAGTGGTTTCTACAGAGGAATGTATAGTAGAAGTTATAGGGTTATTGACGAGAGGAGAACATTATCCCAACACTCGTGATGCCAGGTTGGCCAGAGCTCAATTTGTCATACCAACCAACCCTCAGATGGACATTACCAAGCAATGATGTAAGAGAATGTCTCTTTTATTGCCATATAATGAACTAGCCATGCACATTATCAGGTACCTCACATGTGAAGGCATATTTTCATATTTACATGCACATCATTTTAAATTGCTTAGTTGTATAAGGCATAATCATCCAGTTAATGTTCCCAATTTCTTGTACAATATGTTGTGTATTAGTGTGGAAGAAACTCAAAAAGAAAAAGACAATTCCATCACCCATCATGCCCTAATTAAATTACTTATAGAAAGGTCACTTAGGGATGTTTCTCCCCTATCATGGGCAAATTTTTTCCAAGCCAAAACCTTACAACCCCAGGTTGCCCTTCATTAATAGCCTAGTGAGGAGAATGTAGTTCCCACTAATGAACCTATTGAACAGAGCACCAAAGAGGCTAAAACCAAAAATGTGCAAAGAAATGTACAAGAAAATGTGCAAGAGACTGCACCTTCACCTATTTAAGAAACCTAGAAACCTATCTCTAGCCGAACAAAGAGAAAACAAAAAGAGATCTCTGTTCCAATAAAAGAAGAGCCAAACCCTACTGTTGTGAGGAAAAATAGAACTAAGAAAGGTCCTGTAGTAGTTACTTCTGCAGTAGAGACACCAAAAGGAAGAGGTAGGTAGAAGGCTATGATATTGGAAGAAACCCCTATAAGAAGAAGTCCTAGAATGGGAGGACAAATTTCAAAAGAATCCCCCTCATCCAAGCCATCTACTAAAGAGTCCCCTACATAGATTGTTCCTAACCACTCTCCTCCTCACCCTAAAATTGAAAACATTCCTGAAAACCCTAACGAGGAATGTAGGGTTGAGGATAATGAAAATCCAAATGATACCCCAGCAGAACAACCAGGTACTTCGAGCTGTAGGGATGAAATAGTAGTTCCCGAGAAAGTTGATCCAAACACTACCCTAGTTCCCTATAAATCAACATGGTTTATTGATATTGTAGTATAATTATGGAGGGAACAGAGAAAGAGGAAAAGAAATCACGAGGAAGACAACCATTCCATTACCCTACAGAAACTCTTTTTTCAATTGTTTGGACAACATATGTTTTTTAAGGCCTTATGGGAAGAGAAGAGGAAAAGAATGAAGAAAGATATAATGACTCTGAATGTAGAAATTAAAGATTTAAAGGAGTAGTTGGTGAATAAAAAACAAAGGATGGATCATGCCCTCAAATTGGCTGATCAAGCACTTGTCTATAGACCACTGCCACAAGTTTATGCTCTTTGTTTAAAAGAACAATTTCTCTTGTTCCAACTCATGTTAACCCTTAAGAATATAAAGGTAGAGTTTAAATCATCCCAAGAATTTTGTGGCTTATATTAGACTCTACCATCCTGGCAGCAGAATTTTCTTTGTGAAATATATGTGCATAATTTTGTTATCCCTTTAGAAACCCATAATTTTGTTATCCCTTTAGAAACCCAATGAAACCCTTTACTTTATATAGGGGATATACATTTAAGATATTTGATGTCTTGGATGTCTAATGAAGCAAACTGTAATAGGCAGCTAAATAATTACAGAGACAAGGAAAGGATAGAGCTCCTGCCATTGAGAGCCGAAAGCAACAAACTAGAAGAAGTTCTTTGAGACTGGTTCAGGTTAATTAGTGGGGACAAGAACAAGGGATTAAGGGATATGATGTTTGCTGTCAAAGCCAAGGCTTATGCTAATTATGAGAATTTTCCCTACTTTGCTTTCTAGAGAGCTATGATTAGTGCTAGAAGTAGATGGGCCAGATTACTTGAGTCACTTAAAAGGTCAAAGCCACATAGTCCCATCAACTTGGAAGCAACCCTTCACCAAGCTCCAAAGTATCTAGAGTTGGGAAAATAAGCTAGACCCGAATTATGGTGTCGTCTCACTATGCAACCTCTAATGCTCATGTGGCCTTTATATGACATTAATGCTGATAGACTTGACAAGCTACAAGAGGACAATAGAAGGGAGGTTTTGGAAAGAACATGAGGTTTTTATTACACCTTCAAGAGTAGCAGGAAAGGAAGGCCAGAAGTGGGGGAATTCAGGTCATTGACTAGGAAATGCCATGCTTGAGGACAAGCATTAGTTTACTAGGGGTAGATGATGAGGCTAATTATTGCCTCTATTTCATGATATTTTTTAAACACTTTGTCACTACTCTGTTTCATTTTCATCAAGATATTTGTGGATCTATGTTTACCTAAACTAATGATTAACCCATGGGTAGATAGTATGTCATCTTTTGCCAATATCATATACATGATGCAATATTTCATATAATTATCAAAATGTGTGTTCCTATATTTGAATTTAATTTGAAAATGCTTATTTTCAATTATCTCTATATTATAACTAACCTGTTAGCAATCAAGCTAAAAGATGATTGGAAGAATTGAAAGATGAGCCCCAATAGCATTCAAGGAGAAAAGAACGCTGAGGTGTAGCCATGGTGGAGGAAAGTCATAATGGTTCCAAAGGACACATCAGTGAGTATGGAGGAGCTATGAAGACTCATTGCATTCTCTGCATTTATTTCTATGGCGAGTAGATGCATAGACTTTATTATTCCTACCTTAAGCCATTATCTCTCTTCTCACCTTGAGTTGTTATTTTCCTTCTTTCTCTCCTACAGATTTATAGCTAGGTGATTTAATTTTCTATTTCAGAATAAGCATCGATCTCCTATATATAGGAATCAAACTAAGTGTGTTAGTTTAGTTAGAAGAAAAGAGTTTATGAGAATAAACTGTTAACTTTTATAGTGAGTTTTGTTTTTACAATTCTATGTGCTATGTAATGAATTTCTAAAATGTAATGAAATAGTTTTTGGCTTCTATCCTATGTTAGTAGTTTAGTTGAAGCTGACCAAGGGGGCCCACTTGGAAGGTGGATTATATTAGGATAATGTAGATTTATTTCCAAGTATTTTTAGTATTGTAACTAGAAGTTGTAAGTTCCTTCCTTTCCTGCAACATATGTGAGAACAATTATAGTGGATGAACTAAGTTGGAAAATTTGTTCACCTTTCATTATATTTCCAGTATTCATAGAGTTAAGTGTGTTAGTTTCTTACAACAATAGTGTAAGTTCTTTTCCTTGCATTTTGCTTTCTTGCATCATAAGCTTAGTGACTCATTAAGAGACCTAGTGCACATACTGTGCCGACCATTTCAAGTATACATCCCTAGGTTGACAAGATTAAATGCACCTCATAGTGGAAAAAATAGTCCTTAGTTGGAATACATTATTCCTAAGCATGGCCCAGAGCATGACTATGATACACCTATTGTGAGGCGGACCACCTTGCATGCCTCATCTACACTTTTTGGTTCAATCTATGAAATCAAACACAATTCTTCAAGCACTTTTTTTCTTATCATAAATCCTTTTTCTTTTCTTCCAATAATCTAATTAGTAGGGCAATTATTTATCACATTTTTGTTAGGTGTAGGTGTTACTGACTCAAGTCTTACTTCTTCTCTAGGTTCATATCTTGGTTCTTCTCTCTATTCAACAACTTGAACATTATTCTACAAATAATTATTAGTATCAAAGAAATCTTCCACATTTTCTATAATAGGTTTAAGATTATCTTCTTCTTCATAAAAATTATAATCCAACATTCTTTCTTTGACTCCAAACTTTTAATCCACTTTTACATTTGCGCACTCAACAATAGTCTAAATTCTTTGATTAAAACATCTATAAGCTTTGATTTTCAATGAATAACCAAGGAATATATCTCATCAGTTATTGCATCAAACTTACCAATATCATCATCTCTCTTTATGTAACACTTACTTCCAAATTTTTTGAAATACTTCACTAAGGGTGCATGTCCAAACCATAATTCATAGGGAGTTTTGTTTGTACCTTTTTTGATTTGCACTTTGTTTGTTTTGTATACTATTGTATTTACTACTTCTCTCCAAAATGTCTTTGACACATCATTCTCAAAAATCATGGCTCTTTTTGCTTCTATTATAGACCTATTTCTTCTTTCAACAATCCCATTTTTCTCAAGAGTCTTAGGTGTTGATAGTTGTCTATTGATGTCATTCACTTCACAAAAAGTGTTAAGCTCATTCAAGGAAAACTCTCCACCTCTATTTGATGTCAAACATTTTATCTTTACTCCAGCTTCATTCTCAACTCTATTCTTAAGCAACTTAAACTTTTCAAATATCTCAAACTTTTCTTTAAATGCTACCCACATCATCCTAGTGAAATCATCAACAAAAATCATGAAGTACCTTTCACCATAGAGTCCTCTTGTTCTAGTAGGACCACTCAAATATGTATGAACAATCTCTAATTTTGATGTGGTAGTGAAGTTCTTGCTAGGAAAGGAAACTTCGATAGAACTGCCACATATGTCCATGTTGGTTTGGTATCTTCAATTTTAGCCACCCTCTTTTTCAATGCCTCCACTTTCATCTGTAATGTTGTGCATAGATTAGTTTTTTCCTCATATGCTTAGAATATTTGCCTCTATTTCAAAGTCAACTCTTCATACTTCTTCTCAAATTACATGGAAACATCATCAAAAAAATGTGACATGGTGTTTTAATCCACCAATGGCATCAGTGAGAGTGGAATCTCCAAGTCTTTGCAAAATGACATTCCCCCTTAAGCTAGTATCCATGGAAATAACGTCTCTTTGTGTGCTAGAGGGAGAGAAAGACCAAACTACCAATGTGGCATAATCCGTGCTATATGTGTGTTCATAAGCTTATATGTTGGTTTGGCCTCAAGATGATGTGTTTTCACACTCTGTATAATTAAATAAAAAATAATTGCATTAGAGATATCCATGTTTGGTAAGACCAACATCCCTAATTCTTGAGCCAACTTTCTACCTTCCTTAGGATTAATGGCATCAAACTTATCGACCATTTCATCTTTAATTTCTCTCATAATTTATTCTTCCTTATCATCAAGCCTTTATGTCTTTATCTTTTCCTTCATTTGATGGCATTCTTGTGCATTTTGTTGCCATAGAAATTTATTGAAATGAATGGATTTGATAAACTTGTCATCCTCCATGAACTGCTTGCAAGCCTCCACTCTAACATCCCTAGGCACTAAACCTTTCACTTATTGGGAAGATATATTTGACATAGGTGCAATAGGAATGAGTGGAATTCCTCACATCATAAAATTATCAAGCACAAAGATAATATCTTCCTCTTCATCCTCTTCCTCGAAAGCTACATTCATCTTTGCATCAAATTCCCATGCTTCAATTTTTGCCCCATCTCTACTAGTGGTTGTTATTATACCCTTTTGAGTGCTTTCTTTCTAAAGCAATAAATCATGGTGATATCTTATTGGTGAAGGAATAGGGGTGGACATGGAGGAGGAGAAGGTGATCTTCTTGGTGGATCTTCTACTTCTTGCCCTTGATATATCATAGTTGCATGGGGTCCTCTTGTAGACCTTTTCCTCTGATAGACTTTGAGACCACCATCTCTCTTTATCTTCTTGGATGCCTCAACATATTTAGGATCTATTTTATCCTTTGGTCTTTTCTTACCAATCTCCTCCTAAGGAATCATATCAGTTGCTTGGAGTAAGAGGTCTAGTCCTTTTATAAATTCAACAAATGTAACATTTGTCTTCTTTTCTTTTCCCATCTTCTCTTTCATAGTGAGATAAATATCAACAAAATTGTTGAAAAGGACATACATTTTTCTAGACATTGGATGGATAGATAAAAGTGGGTTATATTTAGGATCAAATTATTGTATCCTTTCTAACAGATCCTAAAAAGCAAACCATTTCCTCTTCTTCTTATCCTAGGACTCAAGATTAAAATCATTCCTCATTATATTCTCAGGGAAATTAAACTCATGAAATCCTCAAGGCTTTAGATTTACTCTTGTCATCAACATTAGCTCAAAATGCTCTGCATCATTCTTTCTTTTGGTGCTAACCTCCATTTTGTAATGTCTAAATAAAAGGTTAATTTTCTTCAACCCTCCCTTGATCATTGTATAATGGTGGAAAATAGTTATGTCTAGGAAGAAGGTTAGTATCTCACAATGCTCCAACCTACCTCATTATCTCTAACCATCCAATTCTCAAGGGAACATTTCAAGGCATGACCAAAGGCCTCCCTAGGAAACCATAGACTCTGAAGATAGTAGTGTGAGGGTAGAAATAAAAATATCCCTATAGGTAAGACAAGGGAGGAGTAAAATCATAATCATGATTCTCAAGCAAAATAGAACTAGGATGAGGCTAGCCAAGGTTTAAATTGGTTGACCATAATTGGGTTGGTAGCACCTTACCATCCCTCTCAAACTCTAAAGTCATATGTTGTTTAAAATAATCCATGTTGTGATACAAACTTAGGTAAATAAGCAAGGAGTACAAGGGAAACTTCGGTACCTCTCCTTTGTGTAGAGCTAACAACCCTTCATTAATCTTCTCCTCCAAATAAGAAGCATACTCATATATGGTAAAAAACCACCTATTTGAATTTCAAGACACATCCAAAGGGTAGCTTTACAATTTTTTTTTTGTTTGGTAACCCCAATACCTTATACAAAGCAGTGTGGGTATCCCTCATGGTTTCATCAAAATTTGTCACATTACTTACCCTAGTCCCCAAATCCTCAACTATGAGTTTAACTCCATATACGATCTTCAAAAAAAAATTTGTGACTCTTCTTATGACATTAACATTATTGTCCTAATATGCTCTCTCAAATTATTTAAATTCAATATCATTTGTGGTATCTAGAAAAGAATGTAGATCAAATTCTTTTCTTATTGAATTTGCATTAATCTTTACCAAGACATGCTCATTTAAGTTCCTAATGGTGTGAGTAATAGGGTCATACTATTGAAAAATAAGATTTTTGAAGTATATAAATGAGGGAGATTGTTGAAACCTATCATGGAACAATCATTATTTTGTCATTAATGTCAAACCTACTACTTGCTGGTAAGACAATTGCAAACTTTGGTCTAAATGTTGTCATTTAATTGATTAATGAAGAGGATTTGAAAACAAAGGATAATAAGAGTACCTAGAGAAATGTTGAGTTATATGGTGTATAAAAGAAGCACTAAGACCAAGTAAAACTTTGATGATATAGTGTATTCTTAGCTGTGTTTTCTGGGTAGATTGTGTTACAATTTTTGCATCTAAGAATTGTAACACAATCTACCCAGAAAACACAGCTAAGAATTCTAATGGATTGTGGAAAACTACTATCTACGATATAGTGTATTGTTTATCTACTTAAGGCTACAATGAAATGATACTTGAGCAAAGACAAGAAGAAGACTAAGCAAAAAGAAATGTGTCTACCAAGCCTGAATGAGCAAACAGTGGAAGCTAAACAATTTAATTCAAGCCAAGCAAAAAGTTAGTTGTGACCGAGTAAGTTCAGTATAAGTTGAGAAAAGAAAAATTCAATATGTGTCGAGAAAAGGAAGTTTAGTATGTACCAAGCATCAGAAGAATGATAGTAATGGCTAAGAAAGTGAAGATGTTGATGCTAGGAAACCTAGTGTTGACCGAGCATTAGAAGCATGTTATTTCTAAGAAAACAACATGATATTGTTGAGTGATAGTATAAAGAGTTTGATTGAAGATTTGATGAATCTAAGCTCATAGAGTTAATTTCTTGAATTATGTGAAGCATGTTGAAGATAAGTATGAGGAGATGGTGGCATAGAATTTAAGATAAACCATTTTGAGATGAATTTGAATAAGGTTGTAAGAGAAGTTTCTAGAAGGGGACAAATGGAAAAGAGGGAGGATTCGATGAATCTAACCTAAACTTAAGATGGATGATTGTGATGAAGCAGAAAAAGAACAAAATTTTCTATATAAGGAGATAATAGGCCAGAAGCAAAGTGTTCAAGTGTGAACCAAAGATAGACATGAATTCTTGAGGTGTTGTGTCTATCCTCCCTACAAACTATATAGTTGACCAATTTTCAAAAAATTGAAAACATCATGGACTTTTTTGAAAATTTTAGCATTTAATCTTTATGATTTGCATAGTTTGTAGTAAAAAGATTTGCATAGTTTGTAGTAAAAGAAATTAAAAAATTGGAAAAAAATCACTACGTTTTTTTGAATCTTGAAAAAAAAAGTCTGACTTTGTTTTGTCTTTAGTGCATTTTTTTCTTCTAGAGATTAGCCTATCCCCTTCATATGGGGGCTGAAGGAATGCATCTACAGTTGGCATACTAAGCATGAATGCTTAAGGAGGTGAAGGCTTGAAGGGTGAACAAGCAATCAAAGACAAAGAAGAATGCATGCCAAGAAGAATAGGGAGATGAATGAGAGATCTGTAATTTGCAAGTGAGTTGTTTTGTTATCAGAGCAAGTCCTACTATTACTTTCTACCAATTGTATTAGTCTAGATAAATCCTTTGGATTAAGGTTGACCTAACAGTCATAAGTAAATCCTTTAACCAGGTTACATTCTAATGGAATGTTCTAAAGTCCTTTAACAAGGATCACTTTTAATAGCGCAATTGAAATCCTTTAATCAAGGTCACATTTAATAGTGTGTATTGTAACCTTTAATAGGGTTCTCTCCTCACATGGCTTACTTTAGAAGAGTGAAAATTGGTAGCATGTTATTGGCAGTTTTCCCAAATTGGGTTTCCACATTAAATCCTTGTGTCAAATTGTGTGATTGATTTTGTGGTATTTCATGTTTATATTTCTACAAAGTTCATTTGACCTAGGACAATAATATACTAAGGTTTGAGATATTGGATGATCTAATCAATGCATGCACATGTATTTCCTGAGTACTAATTATATATATATATACATTTGGACCTTGGATAACTAATTTAGCCCCGCTCTCAGTTAGCTAAATTATTCCAACAATTGGTATTAGAGCGCTTGGTGCTTATGAAGGAAAAAGTTTGAAGTTACTTGAAGCTAAAGATCAAGATGTATGGAAAGGAGGTGTCGAAGTTAAACAAGGAAAACTTTCCTACGTGGAAAATTTTCATGAAGCTGCATCTAGGAGGACTTAGAGATTATGCACAATTAGCTATCACCACTGAACATGTTGAAGTAGTTGGAGCCCTAACTACTAAACAATTGAAACAGAAGAAAGAACACAATTAGGCAATGTTGGAGATCAAATATGCCCTAAGCTATTTAGAGTTTGAAGACATCAAAATATGCATTACTTCTAAAGGAATGTGGAATGCACTACAAAAGATCTATGGAGGAGACAAGAATGTGTTGAGAGCTGAAGTAGAAATTCTAAGAGGAAAATTTGATGGAATGAGAATGCAAGAAGGTGAAACTATACTCTAGTATTGCACAAGAATCAAAGATGTTGTAAATAAAATTAAATGAGAAAATGGAATTATTGAAGATGAGAATGTGAACAACAAAGTGTTGAGAACCCTGTTGCCTATCTATGCTATTAAAGTCTCTGTTATACAAGAACTAAGGTGTACTCCTAGTAGTGATCTGACCCTTGAAGGATTGGTTGGTAGACTCACTACTTTTGAACTTTCAAATTTTGATAATTTCAAGTCTAAGAATATTGATTCTACTTTCAAAGCTAAACTGACACTCAAAGAACCTAAAGGAAAGAAAAAGGTCAAGTATGTTGCTAGTATCGATGAAATAGATGATGAAGATCTAGAAGAACTGGAAGCATTGTTGGCTAGGAGATTTCACAGAGGCAAAGGAAAATAAAAAGGTAAGTTACCCATCATATGTTTTAAATAGGGTAAACTTTAAGAAACCCCCCTCTAGAAAAATATATAAATTATTGGTGAATCTTTAATTATTTTGAAAAAATATTTATTTTTATCAGTAAATCTCTCAATTTTTTTATTTTAAGTATTATTTGCATTGGAAATTATTTTGGAATCATAATTTTTGAGTAAAAAATATAGGAGAATCTCAATAATAATAGGAAGTTTTCTAATCGTCATGGAATATTACAAATCAAAATTGAACATGTTTTATCTCATGGAAATTATGAGGATAATTACATTATATTTTAAATCAATGGTGAAGACTAAATATTGGTAAAATATTCCTAAAGTAACTAATAATTATGATAATTATTGGTGAATTGATAATATATAATATTTAGGTGAATCAGATCTAATAATGTATCGAATATCGTGGTAAATCTTTAAGTTTAAATTTTTTAATATAATAAATTATTGAGAAATTTAAAATATTTTAGAACTAAATTTAATAAATTGTGGAGATTTATGTTTCATTAAATCTTAAATTATTAGCAACAAAATTCTAAAATTTGCAAAATTACGAATATTCATCACTAAAAAACACCCTATTTTAAAATGTAATGAAGTTGGTTATATTGTAGCAAGATGTCTTGAAAAGATAAACAACAAAAAAGAAGACAAATCTAGAAGTAGAAAAGATGAGAGTAACAAAGGCTATAAAGACAAGGAAAGAAAAATTGTTACATTGTTGAAGAAGAACCTAATGATGAATCAAATGATCATGATGATGAACTTGTCTATGGTGCTATGAAAGATGATTCAGATGAAGATGAGGCAACTACATTAGTATCTTATGTAACCAAAAGTGATAGATGGATCATTAACAATGGATGTTCTCATCACATGATTGGTAACAAAAGTAAGTTCATTACCCTTGAGCATTATAATGGAAATAGTGTTAGATTTGTTAATGATGCACCCTATCTAGTGAAGGGTAAAGGATCAATAAGATTGGAAAAAAAGATCATGTGTGACAATGACTTAACTATAATTTGTTGAGTGTGTCACAATTGAATAGTTTAGGTTGCAAAGTTGAATTTGAACACAAGAAGGTTAAGATCTATGATGTTGATGGAGAACTCATTGGAAATAGTTATTAGACAAGAGGTAATTTTTTTTTAAATCTTGACATGACTAAAGCAACCTATCTTGTTGTACAATTTGATGATGTATGACTATGGCACAAAAGACTATATCATGTAAATTTTGACAACTTGATTAGTATCCATAAGATGAAAAGAGTTAGAGGTTTTCCAAAACTAAAGAAACCTGATAATGTGATTTGCAAACAATGCCAGTTAGGCAAGATGTCAAAGTCTAGTTTTAAGAGTAAGACTCATACTTCAAAAGAAATTTTAGAATTAGTTCATATTGATTTATGTGGACCAATTGATTTTCAAATTTACAAAGGTGACAAGTATTTTATTTTATTTATTGATGATTACTCTAGAATGATGACAGTGAAGTTTTTGAGAGAAAAATCTGATGCTTTTCAAATGTTTAAGTGGTATGTGACAAAAGTTGAAAAGGAAAATGGTAAAAGATTGAAATTTCTGAGATCTAACAAAGGTGGAGAGTTTACATAAAATGAATTCAACTATTTCTACAATGAAAGAGGAATCAAAAGACAAACTTCTACAATGAGGACCTCTCCACAAAATGGGATAGCCAAAAGGAGGAACATATATGTGATGGATTGTGCTAGAACATTGATGATGGAGAATAATGTTGCTTTGAAATACTAGAGATAAGCTAATATTACAACTGTCTGTACCTTGAACCAAGCACAAGTCAAGAAAGGTATAAATTTCACACCTTTTGAATTATGGATACCCACCCAATGTTAAATATTTTATAGTATTTGGAAGAAAGTGTTAGATTCTTAAGGATAATAGAAATGGTAAACTTGATGCAAAAAGTGAAGAAGGTATATTCCTAGGGTATTCCACAAGAAGTAAAGATAATACGTGTTTAAATACTAACACTAACAAAGTTATGGGAAGTGCAAATGTAAAAATTGATGAATATATAGAAATACATAAAGATGAACAAAAGAAGGAACCTGAGAATTACAAAACCTTTATGTACTACTATGAAGGCATGTCTGCTAATGTTGATGATAGTATGAACTAAGCTACTAATAAAAAAGAATTAGTGATTGTCGAGTCACATATAATGGATGTTAAGTTGCATTCAGGAGCCAAGTTACAATCAGAAGCTAAGGTACATTCTAATGCCAATTAGTTTATAGGAAAGGAATGTCGAGTTACTTGATAGAGAAGTACACAATGAACCTAAGGTTGAACTTCATGAACAATATATTATTAAAGAAAGAAGAACATAGCCAAGATTGTTAAAATATGTTAGAAGATATCATCCTGCTAAAAAAACCATTGGAGAAAAAGAGGATGGACCAATGACAAGGAATAGATTAAGGAATTAAACATGTTTGTTAAGCATACATGAACCTAAATAAATGAAGGATGCACTTGAGAATGAAGATTGGTTCCAAGCCATGAAAGAAGAAATTCATTAGATTGAGAAGAACAAAACTTGGACACTAGTACCAAGACCAAAGGACAAGAATGTTATTGGAACAAAGTGGGTGTACAAAAAAAAACTAGATGAGAATGGTGAAGTAGCAAGTAATAAGGCAAGGTTAGTCTACAAAGGTTATGCAAAAGAAGAGGGAATTGACTATGGAGAGACATATTCACCAGTTGCAAGAATGGAAGGAGTAAAAACTTTGCTTGCTTATTCTTCTTATAAAAGATTCAAAGTTTATCAAATGGATATTAAGTTAACATTTCTGAATGGTATACTAGAAGAGGAGGTTTACATTAAAAAAAATGAAGGATTTGTTGATCACAACAATAAAAACATGGCATGTAGATTACACAAAGCTTTATATGGTTTAAAGAAAGCTTAGAGAGCATGGTACAAAAGATTGCATAATTATCTTGTAAAGATTGGTTTTGAGAAGACTAGCTGAAATATTTGTTGATGATATCATATTTGGAGGACAAAATGCATTGTGCAAGACATTTGCAAATGAAATGATGAAAGAATTTGAGATGTCTATGTTCATAGAAATAAAATTCTTTGTTGGATTACAAGTATATCAGATGAATTATGGTATTTACATTACTCAGTCCAAGTAATTAAAGGAAATCTTGAAGACTTTTGTTATGGAAGATTCAAGACTAGTTAGTACTCCCATGGTGATAGGACATAAACTATCCAAAACTAATGAGTTTTCTGAAGTAAACCAAACATTGTATAGTTCTATGTTTGGAAAATTGCAATATGTAGTTCATAGAAGACTTGATATTGCACTAGTTGTTGGGATTGTTGTACAATTTTTTTCAAATCCTAAGGAGAATCACTTAATGGTTGTTAAAAAGGATTATGAGATACTTAAAAAGGTACATAAGACTATAGTCTACACTACAAGAAGAATGATAATTTTGAATTGAGAGCCTATACAAATATTGATTGGGTTGGAAACATTGATGATAGGAAAGGTACAAATGGTAGAACATTTCTCTTAGGAAACAGACTGGTTTCCTAGACTAGCAAGAAGCATAACTGCATTTCACAATCTACTGCTGAAGTTGAATATGTGGTTGTTGTAGTGAATTGTACAAATGTGGTATGGATCAAATAGTCACTCAAAGGAATGAAGGAAGAAATCACTAAAAGTGTGGTAATCTACTGTGGCAATACAAGTTCTATAAATATATCTAAGAATCTTGTGATACATACTAAGACAAAGCACATTGCAATCAAGTATTATTACTTGAGAGAGTTGGTTTAGGAAAAAGAAGTGAGAATGGAATATGTGAATACAAAGGAATAGATAGCTGATATATTCACAAAGGCTTTACCTAAGGATGCACATGAATATCTTAGAGGTAAGCTAGGGGTGATACCCTATCCAAAGCTACTTAAGAAGCAAGAGTAGTGCCCTACATCAACTAAGTTGAATGGCATACTTTACAACTTGATGCAGTGGATCATACTTTAGGAACTGCCTGAAGTAAGGAAGGAGTTGAAACAAAAGATTTACTGTCACATGCAAGGTGACAAAGGGAGAACCTAAATTGTTGATATCTACATGATAAGATGACAAGTCTTTGGCATTGTTTTCAAAGAGGGAGAAATATAGAATTACCAAGAAAGAGGGAGATTAGTACCAGAAAAGAGGGAGAAAGATTGTTGTCAAGGTGAAAGAGAAAGAAGAAGAGAGACTATAGCCTATACACAAGAAAGACAAATACTAATAGAGGGAGAGATTTGAATGCAAGGTATTAAGTTTTGGTATTTTTGTTGGTATTGGTTTGCCATCAATACCAAAGAGGGAGATTTTTGAAACCTATCATGGAACAATCATTATTTTGTCACTTATGTCAAACCTACTACTTAATGGTAAGACAATTGGTAACTTTGGTATGAATGCTATCATTTGATTGATTGATAAAGATGATTTTTAAAGAAAGGATAACAAGAGTACCTAGAGAAAGGTTGATTTATATGGTGTATAAAAGGAGCACTAAGACCAAGTAAGACTTTGATGATATAGTGTATTGTTTATCTACTTAAGGATACAATGAAAGGATACTTGAGAAAAGAAAAGAAGAAGACTAATAAAAAAGAAATGTATCCTCCAAGCTTGACTGAGAAAATAGTAGAAGTCAAGAAATTTAGTTCAAGTTAAGCAGAAAGTTAGTTGTGACCGAGCAAGTTTAGTATGAGCTAAGAAAAGAGAAATTCAATGTGTTGAGAAAAGAAAGTTTAGTATGTGCTAAGAAAAGTAAAATTATGTATGTGTCGAGCATCAAAAGAATGATAGTAATGACTGAGTGAGTGGATACTTAGTTCATTTTGAGAAACTTAGTGTTGACCGAGCATCAAATGCATGTTATTGTTGAGAAAACAACATGTTATTTTGAGTGACAATATAAATAGTTTGATCAAAGATTTGATGAATTTGAACCAAAAAAGTTGATTTCTTAAATTATGTGAAGCATTTTGAAGATAAGTATGATGAGTTTGTGTCATAGAATTCAAGATAAACCATTTTGAGATGAATTTGAAGAGGATTGTAAGAAAAGTTTCTAGAAGGGAACAAAATGGAAAAGAGAGAGGATTTGATGAATCTAATGTAACCCTAAGATGGATGATTGTGATGAAGTGACAAAATATCAAAATTCTATATATAAGGAGATAATAGGCTAGAAGCAAAGTGTTAGAGTGTGAACCAGAGATAGACATGAAGTCTTGAGGTGTTTCTTCATAGGGGGTTCAAAGGAATGAATTTGCAGTTGGCATACTAAACATGAATGCTTAAGGAGGTGAAGGCACAATCAAAGATGAAGAAGAATGAATGCCAAGAAGAATGGAGAGCTAAATGATAGATTTGTAATCTACAAGTGAGTTGTTTTGTTATCAGATCAAGTCCTACTGTTACTTTCTAGCAATTGTATTAGTCTGGGTAAATCCTTTGGATTAAGGTTGACCTAACAGTCATAAGTAAATCCTTTAACCAAGTGAAATTCTAATGGAATGTTCTAAAGTCCTCTAAGAAGACTGACTTTTAATAGGGTGATTTAATCAAGGTCATATTTAACAACGTGTACTGTAACCTTTAACAAGGTTAGCTCCTCACAGGGCTCACTTCAGAAGAGTGAAAATTGATAGCATGTTTTTGGTGGTTTTTCCCAAATTGGGTTTCCACGTTCAATCCTTGTGTCAAATTGTGTGATTGATTTTGTGGTATTTCATGTTTACATTTATGCAAAGTTCATTTGACCTAGGATAGTAATATACCAAGGTTTGAGACATTGGATGATCTAATCAAAGCATGCACATGTATTTGTTGAGTACTAAATTTTTTCATTGTACGTTTGGATGTTTGATAAATGTTTCACCCCCCCTCTTTGTTATTCTAAATTATTCCAACACATACTTGTTAGCCAACTGCAGCAACAAATCTACATCCATGAAAACATTGGGGACAACCAATTTATCCAAATCATATTGCAAAACATTATACATTGGGCTTCTCATTTTTGCTTTCCCATACCACTTTCTCATGTGTATATCCTTAATTAAACCATATTTATCCCTCCAACCCTTGTACACCTCCACCCCTAATTTTTTCCACTCATCTAGGGTCGATTCATTTTCCTTCAATCCTAGCAATTAGTCGAGAAAATCATCTTGGAGGCATCTCTTAAAATAATTAAACTTTCTAAAGTGGGATTTGGGAGGCATCTTGACATAGTTCAAAGATTATAGAATGTTGGGGTTTTGGTATAATCCATGGGCACAACTAGGGTTTAAAAATTGGCTCAGAAAATTAAGCAAATTTACTATGAAAGAACCCTACTTATCAACCCATGGGAAAGAAAGCAATTCAAAGTCTCAAAACTAGGGTCTCAACTTACTTGGGTTCTTTTCTATGAATTCACTTTAACTTTTTATGAAATCTATAGTTATAGATGACTTTAGCTTCATGATGATCACACAATCAAATAGAGAAAGGGAAAAACATTGAGGTAATAAAATTAAAACTTGAAATAAAGCTTTTAAAAATGCAAAGTGTGCAGAGTAACTATTTCAATAAATGGAACAACCCATTCTACAGATTTATACAATGTGTAAATCTCCATCATTGATCTCATAAACTTAATAAACTAATAGTTTTCAGCTAGCTTGACCCATGTTAAAAATCATCATCATCAATCGGGCCCATCAAGCAAAGATTTTTGTTGTGTTATTCCCTTTAACATTTCAAACTTCATTTGGAGGAGAGGCCATGTGGCATCATCTCATATTTTTATGAGAAGTTATATTAGAGCTGTAAAAATATGAGAGTCATCCTATCATATTTTGTGACCCCACTCACATCGATGATATTCTAGCTCCACCGATAAAAATCGTTGTGGACTCCTCATGGAAAAATCACAAATAGGTCCCACTAACATGACGAGTCCCACTTGATGCATCTTTTCCCCAACATCAATCGACGTGTAAGAATCTTGTGTTTTCACAAAAGGCTTTGTTGGAGATGCAAAAATATGACAACTATTGATCTGATGCCCCACCCCTTATCGATCAAAGGTATGACCCCAATGACAAGGTCACTTTCTCGTCATTGATCTTTCCATCATAGTATAATCCTATACGATATATCAAAGCCACATACTAATAAAGTAAAAGGACAAAGCTAGGTCTACTTTGTTCCTTTGTTTACAATGCTTGGTATACATGTATGCATCTTATGTTTCTACAAGAAACTCTATCAAAACCATAAAAATGTGAGAACCATCCAATATGATTCCATTCATTCAGTAAGGCTAAAGTAGTGTAGGTCTAACCATCACCAGTTGGAAGTATCTTGCATTTTCATTTGAAAGGATGTCAAAGCCACAAAAATAAAAGGATTGTAGATAAACTGTGGACCCACTTAATAGGATACAGATATATGCTAGCTTTAATACTTAGGACTTAGGACTTTGGACTTTAGGAAAGATAATGCATTGGTAAGGAAAATAATTGAAGCTGTAACATTAGGAAAAGGAAAAAAGGCCCCAACAATGAAACATGACCCCTCAGTTAAGTTACTAAAAAGTAACTTCATAATATAATGTTCTAGGGTTACTAACAAATCATGGAGTTTTTAAACAATTAGAAGAATTTTCTATGGTGTACATCATTCAAAAAACCCCAAGACATACTACTTGTAGGAAAACTTAAAGACCATTCCATGAAATTTTTTGCAACTGGGAAAACCTGTCAGTAGTGTTTATGTTGGAAAACATACCCTAGTTTTATTTTGCAAAAGGAGGTATGCACTATGTGTTATAAAAGTATGTACATGGCATGATTCCTTTGAATGGATTATACTCTTAGAAAAAATAGATTAATTTAGGAACTTAGATGTAAATCATGTAGTCATGATGGAACAAATGCCACATACTCATTTGGGAGGTCTTGGTATACCTAAGTATTTTTAGGGATGTTTGTGGAAGTAAATGAACTCATGCCCCTAGTAAGATATGCATAATCATAATTATTAATAAACAAAGATGTATTAAAGTATAAATAAATAAATCATACCACAAACAATACATGTATCAATATACACCATTCAAAATATACCATGAATTTTTTTGCAACTGGGAAAACCTGTCAATAGTGTTTATGTTGGAAAACATAACCTAGTTTTATTTTGCAAAAGGAGGTATGTGCTATGTGTTATAAAAGTATGTACATGGCATGATTCCTTTGCATGGATTATACTCTTAGAAAAAATAGATTAATTTAGGAACTTAGATGTAAATCATATAGTCATGATGGAACAAATGCCATATACTCATTTGGGAGGTCTTGGTATACCTAAGTATTTTTAGGGATGTTGGTGGAAGTAAATGAACTCATGTACCTAGTAAGATATGCATAATCATAATTATTAATAAACAAAGATGTATTAAAGTATAAATAAACAAATCATACCACAAACAATACATGTATCAATATACACCATTCAAAATATACCATGATATTGAAAATTGAAGCAATCATGAGTAGGCTCTTCTCACACATAAAGATATAACTAAAAAACAGGTCGATGAACATGAAGTCATTTAGTCTACAGTTCTTGGTATGAATAAGATTGTGATGATTGTTAGAATTCTTTTAGAATAACTGAGAGGGGGGTGAATAAGTTATTCAAGGTCCAATAATGTCCAATACAATTTTTTTTAATAAAATGGAGGTGAATCAGAAGTACTAGCCTTTTTACTTTCTTGTCAAATCCTTAATGGCATATAATTGAGATTATCATGCATGAAATTAAACATTAAACAATCATGAAAAGTAAACATGCATCACCACATAACACTTGAGATTTTGGTGACCCAGAAACCCTCTAGGAATAAGAGGGTAAACTGGGGTGGGGATGACACCCACAAAATTACTGCGCAATAGATTTCAACCACTTCTGATGGTTTTCCTTGTTAAAGGCCTACCCTATTAAAGGCTTTACACACTATTCGATGTGACCTTGTTAAAGGATTTCTACACCCTATTAGGAGTGTGCCCTATTAGAGGACTTAAGAACATTCAACTTAGAATGCCACCCTGTTAAAGGATTTACAGAGAGCTGTTAGGCCCACCCAAGTCCATGGGATTTATAGTCACCTTCTCAAAAGAATCTTTTATCCCTCTCTAAGGATCTCCTATCCTTCTCCTGAGGATCTCTTATCCTTCTCTTGGGGATCTATCCTTTTCTTGAGGCTTATCCACCTAGCTATTAAGCTAACCTAGCAATGTAGGATTTCAATGTCTAATACAATGGTAAGAAAGTATTAGAAAGGTTTTGACCTGATAAAGATTGCAACTCTAACCTTACAGATTTCAGATCACTCTTCAATTCTTTTCTTTGCTTGGCTTTTCTTCCTTGCAGTGCTGACAGCTTGTCCACCCTTCAAGATCTGTCTCCTTGAGTTCTTCCACTCATTATGCCAATGCACTCTATGGTCACTTGATCAACTCAGAGTCTTGATGCTCTATGCTTACTCCTCATTGTGTCCTCTTCTTGACACTTCACACTAGCCTTCTCTTGGCTTCTTCACACGACCACACTTATGACCAACTCACTCACTCTCTTGATCTCTGACCTGCAACTCCTTATAAAGAAGTTTTGTTCTTCATTTTCCACTCAAGTCTTCTCACTTATCAATTTGAATTGATTTTTGAAATTTTTTTCCCTCCAAACTATTTCTTCAAGAAAATTCATCAGTATTCACCTTGAATTGGTTTGCATGGTTTACATAAAATTCTGTGACATCTACTCATCATCCTTATCATCCAACTGATTCAGAAAATTCAATGTAACAAACTTATTTTTATTGATCTGGCAATTCTTTTGACTTAACAATTAATGCAATAACTCAACATCATTGGTTTACTGATGCTCGACATTAACTGGTTCTAGATTGCTCGACATCCTCTATAGTTTTTTCTTTACTCGACACCTAAAGCTTTCCTATATTGCTCAGCTTCTACTATTTTCTTGAATCACTTGGCTTCTATTTACTTCGTAGTGCTTGGCTCTTGTTGGATCCTGAGTTACTTGGCACATGTTGAATTTTGTATAGCTTGGCATATGAACATATCTGTTACTCGACATATACAGTTTTCTGGATCACTTGGTACTTGAATGATTTTTGATTTGCTCATCATCCACTACCTTTTTCTGATGCTCGACACGTAAAGGATTTCTCGACACTCACAGAGGAACTTAGTCAGTCTTTGCAAATGGTTAGTCAAACCTTGCATTTTGTAGTGTCCATTCCCTATGTCTTAAAGTATGCCATTAATACATGATTTCATCATTGTCTTAGTTGATCCTTATACTTCATTACAATATCATAACTTCAATCTTTCTCTAGGTGTTCTAGTTACATCTTGTTGATTAACTCCTCCTTGTCAATCAACTGAGTGATAGTATTTGGATCACTTAAGCAATTGTCATTCCTGTAGTTAGCAAGTTTGACATCAATGAAAAAACAATGATTAAAATAATTCTTTACCAATTCCATCATTCTTCATTCAAAGATCTTTTCAATCATTTTCAACAATCTCCCTCTTTGGCATTGATGGCAAACCAAACTGATCAATTGATCAACTTAGTTACCACCAAAATTATATACCAAATAGAAAACTTGTTGTCATTACATATCTTCCTTTTTGTATCATGTCTCCCTCTTTTGCTAATACAAAATGAATCCTTTGTTTTGCTTCTCCCTCTTGACTACTGCATCCTTACTCTATATTCTCGATCCTTCATAGCTACTAACTGATCAGTTTCTTATCTCTTCTGAATCTCTCTCTTTCATTTTTTTTTTTTTTGGTCTACTACTGATCTAATACATTCTCATACATCTCCCTCTTGTAATGCCCTGCCAAGGGATCCAAAGAATTTCACTAAGTTTTCCAAACAATTTTTTTTTTTTTTAAACATGAAAGATAAACCATTCACAACTTATAAATAGTAATGGAAGCAATAGTAACATCCAACTGAAAGTAAACATAACATACATATCAAGTTACATTCTTTAATAATTCCTTAACGTTGAATCACATCTAAATCAACCATTCATCTAACATCACATCCTTATGAAATAACAATGATACATCCAATGTTCATAAATTATATTTTCAGATTGCTTAATCATCCACCATAAAAGATAACCATATATCACAAACATAAATAACTAAGTGCACGGTTCCTCCCAACTGTAAATAGCATCATTAGACCATCATGGATCCTAGCCATCCCTTCGTGTGTAACATTCTAAAGCATCAAAGACATCATCGATATTATCATAGTAGGAATGTCACTCCTAAAACATCCTACTAACATGCAAAGCAAAGCATAATATATCATCAACTAACATATGCAAATCATCAATACAAGAACATACCAGTAAATACATCCATCATAAGGTATATCATCTATCATAACGCTCCAAGAACAAAATGAAGATAAATACCAACCAATAATACTCCAGCCACGGTGTCTTTGACAGATCTCAAATGATAAGAGTGATAAAACACTACCACCCAACCGCGTGGTACCTAAGTGGTCCACTCCCACCGTGCTGAGGAGATAATCTCAAGTCCCAAACAAGCTATCCAAATCACAAAGCATAAATCTCTATGAGTCCAAGAATCCTAAAAGTATACTAACTCAAAGGTTTCATCACACAAAATTGACATCTAATTCCCAGAGGCACACAATGACATGTAGGAACCTACTATGCAAGCGAGAAAGTGTCATCGTATTTATCTCGTACAAGTTACCCTGGCAGTTAGCTAAACTCCACAGGTCCATACAGATCTCATGCAGCCACTAGTATCCTCTCATACTAACAAGGCATACTATGGAATGCAAGGTCGCAACCATGCGTTCTCACTACTCCCATCCTAGCCTATACAAGCGCTCAAGGCATGGGTAAGAACATCAAAATAATTATCTTTTTAGGTTCATTTAATCCCCATTTAGTGTGTAAATGTTATCACTTATTAACCAAACTTACAATGAGTTACCCTAGTAGCCACTTAGGGCCCCGACCCCCATTGCAAGCCACTTCCCGACACTACAAGTAGATTACCTACCCTAAGCTCATGGAATCATAAAATCACCACAGTCCTGTACAAGCGACTGTAAAGAAAATCCAAAAGATAATCCATAAAAAGAATCATCAAATATCCATGATAAAAGTATCAAATATCCATAATAAGAATCATCAAATCTCCAAGATAAGAATCATCATATCTCCATGAGCATCTGAAAAAGCATCCATAGAAAATCATGACCACAACAGTTCTCTATTGGCAATTGAAGGCATCACTGATAATCATAAGTATCCATTGGTTCTCAATAACCAAAATAAATCATCACATCCATTGGTTCTCAACAAGCAACCAAGAATATCTCAAAATCATACTGATCGAAGACTCCAAAATGGTTGAGTCAAACATGTCACAACATGACATCATCAAGAGATAAATCCACATTTTAGTCTCATCATGGCGACTAGAAAACAAACCAAGGATAACTGATCGATGACTCAAAAATGATTAGCTCAAGTATCTCATACACATACATCTCAGCTTCACACATGAAGACTGATGAACAAATACAAACATTTCATAGAGAATACGATCACATAACCATGGTTGGGCTTATAAAGATCGAGATCAAATAAGATCAACATGGCAACGCATCTCATAACCCCTGAGCCTTTGGTAACAACCTAGGACTGGTCAACACTAGTCAACCCAAAAACCCAAAACAAGAAGCATATAAAATACACGATGCAAACACATGTTTGGGTTTTGCTATATTACATAGTTGAATCAAGTGTAGGGGTTTCCAGTTTCCATTTTCAAGTATACTTCAAGTGTATAAAGTTATCATCATTTGACCTACAAGTCAACCCAATTGTTCCCCGATAGCATTATCCTAAGAATAACTTAAGGATAATTATTTACTCATTAAATCAATTGCTTTATTTGCTAAGATCCATATTACTAATTGATTAACTCTTCTTTAAGGTCACTTCAACTTTTAACATAACTCAAGGATCAATATTCATTAAATTATAAGAGAACCAATTATCATTCTTTGAATAGGAGAATTATAACTTTATTAAAATGATCAATTTAACCAATCAATTAACATAGATATACGATCCATGACCTATCAACATTCTAATAGTTCTCAACATCTAAGGTCATAATTCAAGTCATAAGAATAAGACCTATCAACTTTGATATCAGTATTTCTACAATCTCATTAAAAGAATTATATCAATTAAATCTCCATTACATAACTTAATTCTTAATTAAATCCAATTAGCTCTAGTTAATTGATTTAATTAATAATTTCACAACCAAACTATCAACCCAATGAGTATTAGTTGACTAACAATAGTTTGTACGTCAAAGTCAACTTCAATCCAATACACAAATATTAATATTTTAATAATAATAATATTACCAAGTTATTTTGGAAATCTTATCCATAATGACTACATTCATCTTTCTTAACGATTTCGTATTAATGATAATCATTTCCTAGTTAAATCTCTATCGCATTTAATTATATTGAAAAATCATTAATTGATTAAAATCAATTATACTTCAAATCCAAAAACTAATGTCTTTACAAAACTTCAATCGTTAAATAATCTCTTCTAGATTAATTCTAATTGAATTAGCCATTTATACTATTATTTATTAATAGTTTGTAGACCCAACAAACATTAATAAATATTAACTCAGATCATAGCGATGCTATAACAATGACTCCTTGACAATTTAAATCTTAATCCACTTTCATCAAAATCTCATAGTATAAATTAACATTTCTAAATTAAAAGTTAACTATATTATTATCTCAATAAATTATTTAATATAGCTCCATGAATATTCATCGACTAATGACTAACGCTAATTGTAAAGAATTAACTATATTCTAATCCATTATTAGTAAGTTAATGATAACTTGTTATTAAACAAGTTATATTAAAATTCTCATTAACAATTCTACAACACCAGATCCTTCATCATTTTCTACTCAGTTTAATAACAGTTGACGATTTGAGTATTCATACAAGTATGATATATTAACATTTGTAACATATCGTATTTATAAAATAGCAAACATTATTGCTAATTCTTGATTATATATATATTTAAATAATGTTTATTATCATATTTCATTATTAACAAATATATATATTATAACATTTATAATGTTAAATCTTTATAACATTATAACATTAAAACCAAACTATAATTAATAGCAAATATTAACATTGATTAATGAATATATATTTTAAATCATATTTAATAATATTATAACATAATATATAATATTTTTTATATCATACAAAATATTAATCATTGAACATTCCATAAAACGAAGGCAGGTTATATTGATAACCGCCGGCCACAATGCATGCGGCCTGCGGATCGCAGGTACCCTGTGATACGCAGAGTTGTACCGCTGTCGGAGTTAATGAGGATGGGGGTGCGGTCAGGGTAAAGCCTGCCCACCCCTATATATATATATATATATATATATATATATATATATATATATATATATATATATATATATATATATATATATATATATATATATATATTAATAAGTTTCAAACAATGTTTTCATTAAACGTTTTGCCATGAGCGAATTTCAGATTTGTAATAAAGTTTCTCATTTCAATTTACAATATGTACATATATGTGTATATGTATATATATATGTATATACGCATATGTATGTATATATATGTATATATATATATGTATATATATGTATATCTATATATATATGTATATGTATATATATATATATATGTATATATATATGTATATGTATATATATGTATATGTATATGTATATATATATATCTATATATATATATCTATATGTATATATATATCTATATACATACATATATATATAGATATACATATACATATATATACATATACATATATATATATGTATATGTATATATATATATATATATGTATATGTATATATATATATATATATACATATACATATACATATATATATATATACATATATGTATATATATACATATATGTATATATATATATATATGTATATGTATATATATATGTATATATATATATATATATATATATATATATATATATATATACAGAATTTGTCATCAATTATCACTGCATCTAAAATATTTATATATTTATATATATATATGCAGATTTACAAAAGAGAATATATACGTAGATTTAAAGGGCTTTTCTAAACAAGAATTTTTCCTTTTAAATAATTGTTTTCAAAACATATCCATTAATCCATCCAATAGGTTTAACTATAGATTTTGAAATCATCTTTCTCAATTTGATTCTTTTTCGATCCCAAACCTGATTTAGATCTAGTTTTCTTCCTATATTGAAACTAGGGTTTTCTAAATAGAATATCTAGATACCAATTTCAATTATAGATTCAATCACAAGAGTATTCAGACACATAGATATGATAAAGATAGGAAGAGAAATAGTGCAAAGAGAATATGTGATTATCACGAGTGCACCTGGAAACTGATGCTAATTTTGCCATGCCTCAGAAGTCCATAGAAAATCCTTTCCTTCTCCATCATTCGCAATCCTTCCAAGATCCAAGCCAACCGAGAATCTCCAAGTGACTAAAAATGCTAGAAGGAGCATAGAAGCAAATAGAAAATATACGAGCATATGAATCTTCTCCAATGCATGTAAGCTCTGAAGCTTCCATTTTAGCTTGAAGCTTGTAGTTTCCATTAAGCTTCCATAAGACTTGTCCAAACACACTAGGAGAGCCTCTATTTAAAGGCCTCTAAGATGCATCTAGAGTGTGTCTAGAAACAACTAGAAGATAAGAATGACAACCAAGCATGGGGCTTCTCCAACCTTCTAGATAAGTCTTAAGGTTGTAGACACCATGTGCTCAAATAAAAATGCTAACTTCTAAGTGTAAACAACTTATGCATTCTTAGAGTGCAAACTTTTGTGTTGTCTACATGACAACTCTCGAGAATTTGCCAACTCCTATGTGAGCAAATATTAAAATAGTGCACAATAATTAATTTAATATTTACTTTTACTCTTTCCAATTTAATTAATTTATTTATTAAATCTCATGCACTAACTTTAATAACTCCACTTTTCAATCTTAATATATTTATATTTTAAGCACATGAAATCTAGAATCTTTTAATAATTTTAAATATATTTTCCACTTTTAAATTTCATTTTCCAAAACTTAATTGCTAAAATATTTATTAGCTTTAATAATAATATTATTTAGTCATTTATTTAAAAACGAGCTCCAATAAATATTGTCACATTCCAAATTTAATATTATAACTTTTATTTCACATTTAATTATTTTATTTAATTAATTTCCCAATTAATTAAATAAAATAAATATTAAAATATCATATTAATTTTCTATTAAATTAAACCATTAATTAAATCTTTTAATTAGGCTTAATTAATAGAAAATACATCAAAGACTCTCAAGGTAAAAATATGAAAACCCATCATAGCCAAAATACATACAAAATCAAACCAAGGGTTTAAATCATGAATTACGTCATCCAATGTATTCGGAGGGTACTCAACTCAGATACTTGTCCTAATTTTCCAATTAGAACAAATGGCTTAAGGGGTTGGGATTTGGACTTGAGAATTTATCTCCCCTCTCTTATCATTGAGATAATGTGATAGGGTACGCTCATCTTGGCAATTCAGGGAAGTCGATACCCGGTACCTGCAACCTGCATAAAATCCACGCATGTACAAGCACAATATATACTAAACTAAACAGACAATGGCAGGAAGTGGTGCATCGTGTAGATCCCACTAGCAAGTGACTACGACTCCCTTCCTTAACCACATCAGACACGCCATACAAAAGCAAACACACAAAGCAAACACACACACCATACACATGTAAGTATGGGGTAAGTATCCATAATAAAACACATATGATAATAAACCATCTAACTAATCATCATTAATAACTGAAAGCAATGTAATAATCATCATGCATACACGAAATATAAAGTCTAAGTAATCTCATCACATAATAAACTAAATCCATAGCACAATATCTGATAATCTCCAAAGAATGCTGCTAACCAACAACATGAAACTAGCTCTAAAAGAGTTCAACAATGTTAGCAAAATGCGAACTAGGGGCAAGCACTACATCCACCCCCCCAGGATTAGGCTTACTCCTGGAAGCCTACAAGAATGAGAAACTAAGATACTCACTATGCGGGTCCCATTGAACCCTTTTCCTCCTGTAGGGAAACATGATACCATTGAGGATATTACAACACACTTAGAATAATATGATTCTGGTTTAATGGTAAACCGAAAACCACATTGATCCAACATTCACTCTTTAACAACTACTGAAATATATCCCCTAATACATACTAAACAAGAGCAACTTAATGCTTGCAAAGATAAACAAAGGTATACTACCTTGAAACTTAGATAAAAGATACATGTTTTGCAACTAGAATAAGTTTCAATTTTCAGTTTTGCCCTCGTTTAAGTTTTCAGTAGAATTTTCAATTTTGAAAGCTAAGTGTTGAAGTATGAAAAATATGCAAGTAACAGTTTCAAGTTCTATTTCAGTTCACCTAGTTTTCAAGTTTTCAATTTGAAAGAGATACGCATGATAGTTCAAGGTTTTCATTTTGTTTAACTAGTTGACAACTAGTGGCATTCTAATATACCCAGAGCTCCCAATGTTGAAACTCGGGCTCTGATACCTCTTACCTTTTATTGATCAATTTCTCATAAATATCCCTCTTTGACATAAATGCCAAAGTTGTAGCATCTTCAACATGCTTGGTGTAAGCTTTGCATCTTATGTCTTTTTCCTCTGTCACCATGCTTGTGATTGATCTGGAATTTCTATTCTTGTTGTCATCCTCTGCATCATTCTTTTGATATTTCAATGATCTACTCCTGTTGATGTAGGGCAACTTCTTTGTTGCTTTAGACTGCTTGAGTTAGGGGCTTTACCCCCAACTTGCCTCTAAGATATTCATAAGTATCCTTGGGCAATGGTTTGGTGAAGATATCTATAATTTGTTCCTTTGTGTGAATGTACTCCATATTCACTTGTTTGTCTTCCACCAATTCTCTAACATAGTGATGCTTGATTGCATTATGATTGGTTTTTGCATGCATTACTAGATTCTTGGATATGTTTATAGTACTTGTATTATCACAATAAAGTATCATAGGTTTGGTTACCTTTTCTTTCATTCCTTTCAATAGGTGTTTGAGCCACACAATGTTTGTGCAACTGATTGCTGTTGCCACATATTCTACTTCTGCAATGGAGTGAGATGTGCATGTTTGTTTCTTGCTAGTCCAAGTAACTAGCCTTTTACCTAAGAATAATGCTCCTCCACTTGTGTTTTTCCTGTCATCAATGTTGCCTCCCCAATCTGCATCTGTGTATGCATTGAGCTCAAACTTATTATTCTTTTTTTAGTATAGGCCAAAATCATCAGTTCCTTTGAGATACCTCATTCTCCTTTTTACTGCCATGAGATGATTTTCTCTAGGATTAGAAGAGAATATAGCCACTATTCAACTTGCTAATGCTATGTCTAGTCTGCTATGTACAACATATTGTAGTTTTCCAATCATGAATCTATACATTGTTTGATTGACTTCAGTTGATTCATCATTTTTGGATAGCTTACATCCTATTGCCATTGGTGTGCTGACAAGTTTGGAGTCTTCCAATCCAAATGCCTTGAGTATCTCCTTGATTTACTTTGATTGTGTCATGAATATACCATGTTTTAGTTGATGTACTTGCAGTCCAACAAAGAACTTGATTTCTCCAAACATAGACATCTCAAACTCATGTTTCATTTTGTCAGCAAAACTTTTGCAAAGCACTTCCTTTCCTCCAAAAATTATGTCATTCACAAAGATTTCAGATACAAGGATATCCTTACCTTCTTCTGATTTGATGTACATGTTGCTATTATCATTAGTTCTTTCAAATCATATTTGCACTAGATACTTGTGAAATCTCTCATACTAAGCTCCAGGGGCTTGCTTTAATCCATATAGAGCCTTATGTAATTTGCATACCTTGTTTTTGTTATTTTCATCAACAAATCCTTTTGGTTGCTCTATGTAGACTTCCTCTTCAAGTATACCATTCAAAAATGTGGACTTAACATCCATTTGATAGGCTTTAAATCCTTTGAAGGTTGCATATGCCAATAAGGTCCTTACTCGTTCCATTCTGGCAACTGGAGCAAAAGTTTTTCCATAGTCTAGTCCTTCTTCTTGTGCATACCCTTTATAGACTAGTCTTGCCTTGTTCCTTATGATTTCACCATTCTCATCTAACTTGTTTCTAAACACCCACTTGGTTCCAATTACATTCTTGTCAACTGGTCTTGAGACTAAGGTCCATGTCTTGTTCTTTTCAATTTGTTCTATTTCTTCTTTCATAGCATTGTACCAGTCATCATCTTTTATGGCTTCACTTACTATTTTTGGTTCCATTTTGTTGAGAAGACATGTCTCACTTCTGAGTCTATTCCTTTTCATTGGTCCTGCCTCTTTGTTTCCAATAATTTGATTTGCAAGATGATGTCTTCTTACATACTTTTCCAATACTGGTTCTTTCCTTGTTTTCATGTTGTCTCTTTCAAAATCTGAATCTTCATGTGTATTTTCATCGGATATTTATTCATTTCCTTCATGTTGATAGTTCTTAGAATCTAAATGAGCATTCTCTATATTCTGCAGCTCAGCTTCTGAATCTATTTGCTGCTTGGCATTCACTGTCTATGACTCGACAGATACTAGATTTTGTTGTTGATTGTCATTCGGAGTTGCAACTTCACCATTATTAGGTATACCTTCATAAAAGTATACAAAGGTCTTGTATTATTCTACTTTCTTGGTGTTCTCAACACTTTGAACTTCTGCAAGCTCATCAAATTTCACATTTTTTCTTTCTACTACTTTGTTAGTGTTAACATTCAAGCACTTATAAGCTTTGCTTCTAGTAGAATAACCAAGAAATGTGCCTTCCTCACTCTTTGCATCAAAATTTCCATTTCTAGACTCTTTATATATATTGAATTTGCATCCAAATATTTTGAAATGTTTTACATTAGGAGAATGCCCATACCATAATTCAAAGGTGTTGCATTTGTACCTTTCTTGACTTGAACTCTATTGAGTGTGTTGACTATAGTATTTACAGCTTCTCTCCAGTACTTGAGTGCAACATTTTTCTCCATCATTAAGGTTCTAGCATAGTCAATAACTAATCTATTCCTTCTTTCTGCTATACCATTCTGAGGTGGAGTCTTGGGTGCTAATGTTTTCCTTTTGATCCCTCTTTCATTACAGAATTCTTCGAATTCTCTTGATGTGAATTCACCTCCTCTATTAGATCTAAGACATTTTAGGCTCTTCCTAGTCTCTTTCTCAACTCTGGCAAAGTACCATTTAAACATTTGGAATACATCTAATTTTTGTTTTAGGAACATGATTGTCATCATCCTTGAATAGCCATCCATAAATAGCATTATGTATTTGTCACCTTTGTAGCTTTTCACTTCAATAGGACCACACAAGTTAGTATGAACTAGCTCTAATACTTCATTAGAAGTATAAGCCTTACTTTTGAAAGTTGACTTGATCATCTTCCCTAGTTGGCATTGTTTGCACATGGTGTTATCAGGCTTCTTTAACTTTGGTAGACCTCTTACTTTCTTCATTTTGCTAATGCTTATCAGATTGTCAAAATTTACATGACATAGCCTCTTGTGCCATAACCATACATCATCAGTTTCAACTATGAGACAAGAAGCATCTTCCATGTCTAGGTAGAAATAATTACTCGTAGTTTGGTCACCTTTTCCCATTAGACTTCCTTGAGAATCATAGATCTTGGCAACTCCATTTTCAAATTCAACCTTGCATCCTATGTTGCCTAACTGTAAGACACTTGACAAGTTATAATTTAGGCCTTCAACATAGTATGCATTATCACATGATATCTTTTCAGTAAGCTTGATTCTACCTTTCCCTTTGATTTGACGTGGTGCATTGTTACCAAATCTAACACTATTTCCTTCATATTGAATAAAGGTAATGAACTTACTTTTATCTCTAGTCGTGATGAGAGCATCTGCTGTCTATGATCCATTTGTTATTCTTGTTCATGTAGGTTACCAGGGCAGTTGCTTCATCTTCATCCAACTCATCTTTCATAGCCACATAGACTAATTCATCATCATTCTCATCAGAGTCTTCTTCAACAATGTAGCATCTTTTGCCTTTACCTTTGTAGTCCTTGTTGTCCTCTTTCTTGTTCTTGAGGTTTCCTCCATCCTTATAATTCTTCCTTTGTGTGCATTTGGCTACAATGTGACCAACTTCATTACAATTGAAACCAATGATTTTCAACTTACCTTTGAAGTTGCCTCTTCCTTTGTAAAATCTTCTTGCTAGTAATGCCTCTAATTGGTCTACATCATCTTCATCAGTGCTACTATCACTAGATACATACTTTCTATTTTCCACTCTTTTTCTTTGTTTGCACCTCCTCATTGTCTTTTATTGTCATCTTGGCTTTGAATGTAGATTCAAAATTTTCTAGCTTGTAGTTGTCAAAGTTGGATAGCTCAAAGGTAGCGAGTCTTCCAATTATTCCTTCAAATGACAATGTGTTGCCTGGTACACACCTTAGCTCTTGGATGGTTGATACTCTTATAGCATAGATAGGGAGCAAAGTTCTCAAGTATTTGTTACATACTATTTCTTCTAATAACTGTCCTTCTAGGCTTCTTATGGAACTTACCACTTCTTTCATTCTTGCACCGTATTGAGCAACGTTCCCTCCTTCTTCCATTTTCATGTCATCAAACTTTCCTCTTAGGCTCTCTCTTTTGGCTCTCTTGACAATATCATCTCCTCCATAGATGTTTGATAATGTTTTCCACATTTAATGTGCAGTACCACATTCTTTGATTTCATCATACTCGATATAGCTTAGTGCTGAAGCAATCTCTAACATTGCTTGATTGTGCTCCTTCTTCTTGTTCATGTCTTTTGCAGTGAGGGGTCCTGCAAGGTCTACATGATCAGCTGTGATTGAGGTCTATGCATAGTCACGTATTGATCCAAGGTGCAACTTCATCATACTTTGCCATGTAACAAAGTTGTCTTTGTTTAGCTTGGGAACTTCTCTCTTGGACATCTTGATCTTCCTACTACTAGTACCTTGAAACAAATCAGCAGTGGGCTCTGATACCAATTGTTAGAATTCTTTTAGAATAACTGAGAGGGGGGTGAATCAATTATTCAAGGTCCAATAATGTTCAATACAATTTTTTTTAATAAACCAGGGGTGAATCAGAAGTACTAGCCTTTTTACTTTCTTATCAAATCCTTAATGACATATAATTGAGATTATCATGCATGCAATTAAACATTAAACAATCATGAAAAATAAACATGCATCCCCACATAACACTTGAGATTTTGGTGACCCAAAAACCCTCTAGGAATAAGAAGGTAAAACTGGGGTGGGGATGACACCCAAAAAATTACTATGCAATAGATTTCAACTACTTATGATGGTTTTCCCTATTAAAGGCCTGCCCTGTTAAAGGCTTTACACACTGTCAGATGTGACCCTATTAAAGGATTTCTACACCCTGTTAGGAGTGTGCCCTATTAGAGGACTTAAGAAAATTCATCTTAGAATGCCACCCTATTAAAGGATTTACATAGAGCTATTAGGCCACCCAAGTCCATGGGATTTATAATCACCTTCTAAAAAGAATCTTTTATCCCTCTCTAAGGATCTCCTATCCTTCTCTTCAGGATCTCTTATCCTTCTCCTAGGGATCTTCTATCCTTTTCTTGAGGCTTATCCACCTAGCTATTAAGATAACCTAGCAATGTAGGATTTCAATATCTAATACAATGGTAATAAAGTATTAGAAAGGTTTTGACCTGATAAAGATTGCAACTCTAACCTTGTAGATTTTAGATCACTCTTCAGTTCTTTTCTTTGCTTGGCTTTTCTTCCTTGCAGTGCTGACAGCTTGTTCACCCTTCAAGATCTATCTCCTTGATTTCTTCCACTTGTTATGCCAATGCACTCTATGGTCACTTGATCAAATCAGAGTCTTGATGCTTTGTACTTACTCTTCACTTTGTCCTATTCTTGAAACTTCACACTAGCCTTCTTTTGGCTTCTTCACATGACCACACTTGGTGTAGAGGCACATTAATTTCAAGAGAACAAAGATATAAAAGCTAGAGAAGCCATTTGTAATAAGTTATCAAGGAGGTCTTAATATGATAAATAATGTAAAAATGTTTATTTAATAGGTGAATGGATCTATTGGCATCCATCTAAAGTCATTTGAGTCATAATGTTGGTCTAGGTTGGGTTTGTATGAAAGTTGAAATGTAAAAATGCATAAAGTGCATAAAATGTTGTCAAAAATGCAAAAGGGTTAAAAGAATGTAATGGATTTGTTTAAAGGGTGGTTTGGAAGTTATAACCAACCAAAAAAATCTATAAAAATAGATGTATGGTTGAACCAAAGCATTAATGAAAGGAAGAGATACATTTTGAAACAAATTTGGTAATATCTTGAGTTGTTTTTTTAATTAGTTTTCAATTTTAGTGTTGGTTTCAGGTATTGTACGACCATGTAAAGCTTGGGAACCATGTAAATACTGAATATTTGGATAGAGTAGTGAATAATATTTCTTTTGGCTTTGGTTTGGATTTATTTCATCCAAAAATGAAGAAGTTATGCACATTTTGGTGAAAGTTAGTATTTGCAGATTTGAGAATTTCAGGAAATAGTCATGTTGCAGACACATTTTGATGAATCAAGACCTCTAAGAATATTCATTGGAAATATATGTGAATTAAATTTCTTTCCCTTTTTATTTGAGTAATTTTTATGCAGATTTGTGAAAGTTATCAGCATTTTAGTGGAAATGGGTTTTTAAAGATATCCATTCGAGATGAAGGCAGTGATTTGTGCTTGAAAAATTATTTATGAATGGGAAAAATAAATGGCTTATAGATTTGGAAACTAGACTCAAAATGGATACTTTAAAAAATTTTTTGGTGTCATTTTAATTTTTTTTGTGAAATGTATTTGATGCCCTAGACAGAGTTACTTTTTTACTTTTGGTTTACGAAAGAGATAATGGATCTAAGTATAGAGACTATAACTTGCAGAATTTTTTTTTTTTGGCTCATATTGGGATATATTTTGTTATTCCTAATTTGAAAAAATTCCTCCAAAGGTCTTGGCAAGAAAATTTTGGAAATGAAAGTTATAAACAATGTAATCAGACATAGAAATCTGATTGTGTGAATGAAGATGTTGTCTTTATTGGTGTATAATGTCAGGGTTCTTTGTTGTAATCTTTGAGATGTTCTTGGTTCCTTGAGGGTCTACCAGCCTATTTTGAATCCCTTGAGTTGAACTAAGATTCCTTGAAGGTAAATACAGAGGGCTCTGCATCAACACTTATGACCGACTCACTCACACTCTTGATCTCTGACCTGTAACTCCTTATAAAGAAGTTTTGTTCTTCATTTTTTGCTCTAGTCCTCCCGCTTATCAATTTGAATTGATTTTCAAAATTGTTTTCCCTCCAAACCATTTCTTCTAGAAAATTCATTAGTATTTTCCTTGAATTGGTTTGCATGGTTTACATAAAATTCTATGACATCTACTCATCATCCTTATCATCCAACTGATTTAGAAAATTCAATGTAACAAACTTATTGTTACTGATCTGGCAATTCTTTTAACTTAAAAAATAATGTAGAAACTCAACATCATTGGTTTACTCATGCTCGGAATCCTTTTTAGTTTCTGCTTTACTCAACACCTGAAGCTTTCTTGTATTGCTTGGCTTCTACTATTTTCTTGAATCACTCAGCTTCTATTTACTTCGTAGTGCTTGGCAGTTGGATCTTGAGTTACTCGGCACATGTTGAATTCTATATAGCTTAGCATATGAACGTCTCTGTTACTTGACATATACAGTTTTCTGGATCACTCAATACCTGAATGATTCTTGATTTGCTCAACATCCACTACCTTTTTCTGATGCTCGGCACCTAAAGGATTTCTTGGCACTCACAAATGAACTTAGTTAGTCTTTGCAAATGGTTTAGTCAAACCTTGCATTTTGTAGTGTCCATTCCCTATGTCTTAAAGTATGTCATTAATACATGATTTCATCATTGTCTTAGCTGATCCTTATACTTCATTACAACATCATAACTTCAACCTTTCTCTAGGTGTTCTAGTTACATCTTGTTGATTAACTCCTCCTTGTCAATCAACTAAGTGATAGTATTTGGATCACTTAAGCAATTTTCATTCATGTAGTTAGCAAGTTTGACTTCAATGACAAAAAAATGATTGAAAGCATTCTTTACCAATTCCATCGTTCTTCATTCAAAGATATTTTCAATCATTTTCAACAATGAGGAATTTGATAAGCTAACTTAGGAAGGATGCATCCTAAAAAATATTGATTATTTTGTCAAAGTGGATATTTACTGGCAATAGTTGTAAAAGGAATAATAACTCAAAAAGTTGATTTCAAAATTAATTTTGATAAGCACTCACGTTGTCACTATATTTTTTTAAATCTCAGTTTGATCGGGTTAAACTTAGTGTCATGGGATCGACTAGTGGATTCCTATAATGAAAGGTGGAAAGAGTGAATGCCTTGCAAACTAGAGGTCCTTTAAAAGGTATGCACAAAATCATGGAGCATTAGTGAAACATATTAGAGGGGAATCCTACACAAACATGAGACAAGTGAAGGAATTTGCAAGAGGATGGGTAGAAAGGAACAAGAACTCCTGATAGATAATGGATCCAAGTTTTCTACACATGGCACCTAAGACAAGTTTTCACCATGGTACTTATCTAGAGTATTTTATTAACACATTTTCACTACTCTAAAAATTATTTCTCTTCACTTTTTTTTCCTTTTTCTTTTATTGACATTTTGATTGTACATGAACTCTATTGAGAAACCATGCAAACAAGTGCATCATAATTTGGATATTGATAGGACCAAGAAGAATATCTCCCTCTGAGATGGCTATCTAATATGATTCCAACCTAAATTTAGCTATGATTATAAATAGTCCCAACTGATTAGGCTCAAAATTTCCTTTCTTTTGATAGTTCTAGAGGTTCTTCATGTTATGTTGCAGGTTCAGATTCTTATGAATTTTTTTACAAAGATTATTTTTATAAATACATAGGTGGTTTAGGGTATTGAGGTGCCTCTCATCAAGGGGTTGCAACTCCTATAAGAAGGCAACTCAGTATTCTTCTTTAAGCATCAAATTCTTAAGGAAGATCCTAAGGGAAGGGAGCTTAATTTCATTGGAAAGGACAGCCTTAATATGTAACAAATGAGGGAAAATAAAGTAGCTCCTATGGGAGTACAAATAGAGGTTTGGTAGGCCCAGAGAGAGAGAGTGAGTTGAGGGTGGAAAAATGTAAAGAAAAGTGAGAAAATACAAATTTTCGGACAAGGGATAAAAAGAACACACAAGTCCTACATATCACCAAGATAAAGACTCTAAAATGGGAACAAGAAAATAAAGGCTCCATGAAATCATGAATGGTTCTAAGAAATGGGAGCAATCTTGACATTTTACCAGTGAGTTGCTACACACATGAACCCAAATTTAGATCAAACACAATAGGAAAAGTAGTGATTTTTTCCACATTATCATCTTGATCAAATGCACATGAATCCAAAATTTGGATCTACAACATCATCTTGGCCACCTTTATAGACCAATCCAAGATGTTAGATTCCATGTTATCATTTCCAAATTCCAAGAGAAACTCAATGGTTAAAGGTTATTCCTTTAAACTTCATAGTACCCTTAACTTTTTTGGAAATGAGTTATGAGGGTTTTCATCAGATCTCAAAGAAAGTGGAAGTTGTCCAATGCACAAGGCATTTTAAAAATTATACTCCCCCATGCTAGTATATGAAAATATAACCTTTTATCCATGTCAATGGTGTTTTCTTAAAAAACCTTCTATATTATTGTCTTTGTATCAATGTTAGGTGGTTCACTTGTAGAAGATTTGTCTAATTATGTTATGGAAGGTTTTGGAATGATTTTTGAAAACTCATTCATAGTAAAAAAGTTAGTTTGGGAACCTTCTAGTCTCTTAAAATGTTGAAATTGTTTAGGATATCTAGGAATATTGATATATCTTCTCTGATGAGGGAACTTCATACATTAATGATAAGTAGACATAACACTTGTGATATAATGTATATAGGGTCTACCAAAAATATTTTGTAAGGTAATTCCATGTCAAGGACTTGACATGTTGTTTCAATAAAAAAGGGCCCAACATGAAGTGTAAGCATTATTATTTGATCAATGAATGTAATATTTAAATGAAAGCTATATGAAGTGCATTGAATGGATTGAGCAGTAGTTATGATGAAACTATCCACAAGAGTTCAATGTGTATGATCAAAGATTAGGCAGTTCAACTAAATGCTAGATCTAAACAAGTAGTAGATGTAACTAAGATCTAGATGAGAAATGTAATTGTCACTAAAATATCATTAAGTCATCTACCAAACAAGGTTAGTAAAATGTTTAGAATGAATGCAATAAAATATCACTCAAACTAAACTAGCATAGTATTAGTACATGCAAAAATGGGAGATTTTTTTCTTGAGACAAGGATCTTATTTATACATTTTGAAAGGGTTTGGAGATGCAGCAAGTGGCATCTATATGGTAATCAACATAGGTGTCATAGGGAGATACATAAGTCATGCAAAGTCCAAGTTCTCTCACACATATTTGAGAAAATAATTAGTGGCAATATGTTTGGAATCCTAAAATTAGCCTAATTAACCTTAGTTAACTAGCGGGTAGGTCTATTAAGATGATAGTGATAGTTGTAGAGTAGGATCTAGGTTGAGATTAGAATTAAATCAAATTAAATCAATTTAAATAGGGATTAGAAGCAAGTGGGATATTTGAGGAATAAATCAATTAGAAATTTATTTCAAAAAGGATACTAGAGAATTAGTTATTGAATTAAATTCAATATATTAGGGGGCGTAAATACTAAAGGTAATGAATGCATTCAATTAAATAAGTAGATAATAATAATGAATATTATTAATTAATTATGATTAACTATAATTTTATTAAGAACCATTAATTAAATTGTATTGAATTAATGTCAAGAGTTAAATGATATTTTTAGGCATCTACATTTTGCCCCTATTTGATGTGGTGTCAAAATTGACATTGCCTCAAAGAAAAAGAAAAAACAAGATCTGTAGAGAAGAAAGGAGACCTAGGATTGTGTTAAAACAACGATGGTGGGAGGGTGTGGCCCCTCAAAAAATTAACACTAAAACTTAATTTTGGGGAATTTTCTCAAAAGAGGAAAAAAATGAAGAAAAAGGGAGGAAAACCAAGAAGTAAGAAATTTGCATGATCAATAGGAGTCTAAAAATACAATATGTAGAATGAAAAATGATACCTAAAATATGACTATGAAATGCAATTAGGATATGAGGATTATATCATGTTGATGTTGGAGAACATAACCTAGTTTTATATTTCAAAAGGAGGTGTGCACCACGTGTTATAAAAGCACATACATGACATGGTTCCTATGCATGGACTATATTCTCATAAAAAATAGATAGATTTGGGAACTTAGGTGTATATCACATAGTCTTGATGGAAAATTCCATTTACTGATTTGGGTGGTCTTGGCACACCCAAATATTTTTAGGGATGTTGGTGGAAGTGCACAAACTCATGTCCCTAGTAAGATATGCATAATCATAACTATTAATCAACAATGATGTATTAAATTATAAAAAAAACAAATCATACCACAAAAAATACATGTATCATTATACACCATTCAAAATATATCGAGATGTTGAAGGTCAAAGAAATCATGAGTAGACTCTTCTCACACATAAGGATAAAACAAAAAAAATCCTCATGACCATGAAGTCATTTAGTCCACAGCTCCTGGCATGAATGAGATTGTGATGATGAATTTTATAAGCTAACTTAGGAAGGATGCATCCAAAAAGATATTTGATTATTTTTTCAAAGTGGATATTCACTAGTAGTAGAGAAAGGAACAATAACTCAAAAAGTTGAACTCATAGTTGATTTTGATAAGCACTCATGTAGTTAATATGTTTGTCAAAAACTCAATTTGATGGGGTTAATCTTAGTGCCATGGGATCGATGAGGGGATCCTTATTACTATAGATGAAAAAAGTGAATGCCTCACAAACTAGAGGTCTTTTAAAAGGTCTGCACAAAAGTGTAGAGCATTAGTGAAACAAATTAGAGGGGACTCCTACAGAAACATGAGACAAGTGAAGGAATTCACAAGAGGATGGGTAGAGGGGAACAAACATTCATGATAGATAACGGATCCAAGTTTTCTACGCATGGCACCGAAGATAAATTTTCACCATGGTACTTATCCAGAGTGTATGATTACCTCATTTTCACTACTCGACAAATTCTTTCTTTCTTTTCTTTTTTTTGCTTTTATTGAAATTTTGACTATTTTTCTTTTTTTTGATATCATGAAGGAACTTGTTTGCAAGGTTTTCACCAGTGATCATTATCTATGACTTTTTCTAATTTTTAGGCTTTTTTCAGGATCATTTTACACTATTTTTTATTTTTACTTTTCTATTTTTCTATTTTTTTCTATTTTTAGAATTTATGATTTTTATTTTGTTTTTGTTTTTACATAAACTCTGTTGAGAAACTATGCAAATAGGTGTTGCATATGTTTCA
This sequence comes from Cupressus sempervirens, assembly GCA_028749045.1. NCBI lineage: Eukaryota > Viridiplantae > Streptophyta > Pinopsida > Cupressales > Cupressaceae > Cupressus > Cupressus sempervirens. The sequence goes on from CM053793.1 coordinate 636,285,451, forward strand.
TATTGATATGATCAGGGATCAGACCTCCCTCTGAGGTGGTTATCCAATCTGATTCAAACTTGAATTTAGTTGTGATTATAAATATTCCAAACAATTTGGTTCAAACTTTCCTTTAAAATTCATAGTTTTGGAGGTTGTTCATGTTATGTTGCGGGATTAGATCTCCAAGCTCAAATTTGTGAGGCTTAAGCTTCTTATGAAATTTCCTACACAAATTATTTCTATAAATGTAGAGATGGTTTAGGGTATTAAGGTGCCTCTCATCAAGGGGTACTTGAATCTCTTGCAAGAAGGAAACTTGGCATTCTTCTTTAGGCATCAAATTCTAGAGGGAGATCCTAAGAGAAGGGATCTTAATTTCAATTGGAAGAACAACCTTAGTACTAAGAATTAGGGAAAATAGAGTGGCTCATTTGGGAGTACAAATGGAGCTTCAATAAACCCATAATGAGAGAGTGAGCTGAAGGTAGGGAAATGTAAAGAAAAGTGGGAAACTATTAATTGTCATCTCAAAATGCAAAAAAAATAAAAAATAAACTAAGATGGATGAGAGATGAGAAAAATACAATAGTCCTACATATCATCAAGATAAAGGCTTTAAATTAGGAAAAATAAAATAAAGGCTCCACAAAATCATGAATGGCTCTACAAAATGGGAGAATTTTTGACATAGTTCTAGTGAGTTACTACACGCATGAATCCAAAATTCAAATCAAACCCCATAGGAAAAGTGGCGATTTTATCCACATAATTATTTTGATCAAAATGTGCATGAATCCAAAATTCAAATCTACAACATCATCTTGGTCATCTTTATAGATCCAATCCAAGATGTTATATTCCATATTCTCATCTCTAAGAGAACCTCAATGCTTAAAGTCTATTCCTATAGACTCCATAGTACCCTTATCTTTCTTGGAAAAGAGTTATGATGATTCTCCATTAGATCTTGAAGAAGTGGAATTTTTCTAATGCACAAGGCATTTTCAAAGTTATACTCTCCCATGATAGTGTACGATAATATAACCTTTTTATCCATGTCAAGTGTTTTGTGTTCTAAAACATTATATTTTCTTGTATTTCTATTAGTCTTAGATGGTTTACTTGTAGAAGGCTTGTCTATTCTATTCTGGAAGGTTTTGGAATGATTTTTTTAAAACTTATTCATAGTGCAAAATTTAGTTTGGGAACATTTTAATCTCTTAAAATGTTAAAGTTGTTTAGGGTCTCTAGGAATGGTGATATCTATTCTCTGATGAGAGAACTTCATGCACTAAGAATAAGTAGACGTAACACCTATGATACATGTATATATGTTCTACCAAGAAATATTGTGTAAGTTAAGTCCATTTCAAGGACATGCTATGTTGTTTCAATCAAAATTGGCCCAACTTGCAAGGGAAGCATTATCATCCCCTTTTATTCTCATTCTTGGACATCATATGCCTTGATCATGATCTTTTTTTGGAACATCTAAGAGGTATTCAGGGAATCCCAATAAATTAATCATATTATGGTACAAAAATCTAAACTAGATCCATTATTTATAAAGACACTCTTTATTTGGTGTTGATGGATCAAGACTTCAATATGGAGAGGCATGTTATGATGGGTGTTTAGCACATGAAAATATATGTTGGTAAGCACAAGGTGTTGTTGGGTTGTAAGGTTTCTAGTCATTATTTTATGAGGAATTGATATTTTAAATAATATGAGACTAAGAGAGAAGTCTCAAGGATTTCTTTGTGAAAAATGAAGTATGGATAACCTCAAGAATGGATATTTGTGTAGGAGTCTTCCTTAATAATAAAAAGACATCATAGCAATATGCATATTCTTATTGGGAGTTGATGGTGCATTTTTGGATGGTTGATTATCTAGAGAAGAAGCTTGAATATTACCTATTCCATTATGTATTGTAGCATTACATTTTGGGGCCTTAAGACAAACCATATTAACATGAGTGCTAGTTTGCTCAATGTAGACACACAATGAGCCAAAGTCACAAATATCATTAGTCTCTAGTTTATTGCACAATACATAATGTTGGTGTAAATACATATTTACTATTTAAACTTACTTAAGTTTACTTAGGTTAATGCATTATTTTATTATTTTGCATTATTTTATTATTTTATTTTGTGAGACACTTAGGAGTTTGTGCACCTTTTTGAGTTGTCATGTTGACAACACAGAAGTACGCAACTCTAATTCAACACATGGTGTCTACAACATTGGAGTTTGCATCATTCAATAAGTTGTCATGTAGAAAACACTATTATTCACACTCCATTTTTAGCACATGTTGTCTACAACGCTAACTTGCATGTTACACCCTTTGAGGCTTATCCTCACATCATCGCACTTACTTCCGTGCTTAATGGAGGATAACCCATATATGGTGGACATTTGCCTAGTTGTATGACTTATCATGTAGCTGATTCTGAGGTATTCTAGATGTATCTTAGAGGCTTTTATATATAGGCACTCCTAGTGTACTTCCATAACACATATTAAATGAATATATTGTCATTTTGATCATACTCTCTCTTTCTGCTCTACACTTGTGCTTGTGTTTGAGTTCTTAGTTCCTGGGTGAATTTTTTCCTAAGGTAAATTCTTACATGGTATCAGAGCTTGGAGATTTTCTCATCACATAGCCATTCGAGACCATTGTTGCTTCAACACCTCAGCCCGAATCTGGAGTATTGTAGAAATTGGGAGCGTCTAGAGCTAGATCTGACCTTGCCATTGCATCTGGAATGTTGATTCGGTGAAGATCAACTATAAACTCAACTACTGTAGCCGAAAGTCAATAGTGAGGCAATTTTTTTTGCAAATCGGTACCCAGAGGCCCTGATTTGCAACATGGGTATGATCTTTAGATCTTCAATTTTTTAATTTAGATTTGGTATTTTTATTTAATCTCTACAATTATTTCAACTTTCTATTTGTGGAAAAAAAATTTACCCTTCGGGCAGCCAGCAGAGAAAATTTATTTGCAAAATGAGGCTATCATATCTTGGCCCTACGCAAAGTACATTTTGTTTGTTCATAGGGAATATTCCTTAGAGAATATTCAATTTTATTGTATTAGTGGGCACCGTACCATATAATCCAATTGTTTACAAATTTCCAGGGGGCATCCAAATCTGCCCGCGAATTACTACATTTTCGAGCAGCAAGTTCAATAAACCCGTTGAACAACACAAACCTCACTGCTCACTTTGTTCAACATTGTGGTGGGTTTCATTTTAAATAGCCCACAGACTGAACTCCCAACACATGTGGGGTATATAAAACAAATCTCATTGTGTCTTTCTTATTCCTGGTAGCACCTTGAATTTCAGCCCATGCATTTGATAATTTGGCACACCCAAATTAAAGTTCGACCATCACTTGTTTTTCTAGCCTGTAAATTGCATTTTTTGATTTTGACATTGCATTTCTTTCAGCCCACAGACTTTCCCTTCTGACGTGTGTTCAACCTTTTTCAACTGCCACCAAATTTCTTCAGGCTCACATGAACGAGATTCCTCTGGCGCATTTTCTGCCAGCAGCACAACATATTCCAATGATAATAGAGCATTTCTCAACCCCATCATTGCCTTTCTAGCAACTATTTTTTCAAACACTCCCACCTGCTATTTTCATCTCCAGCCGCGCGACACCTCCGTAGGTGAACATGTGGCGACTACAACAAATTCCCGACCTCCAAGCAAGACCTGACATGTCAGCTGGGTATTGCCACATCTTGGCACGTGGATAGTGCCAGGGATAGCCACATTAGTGGAAGCCCTCTCAAGCCACATGTTTCTTTTCTATATGCCATGTCATCTGTACATTCGTACAGACTTGCCATGTTAGCCTAGGTGGTTATTTTCACTGACGTCAGTTGATTACTATGTTAAAATTAATAGTTGTCTAACTATCAAAACTAGAGATTTTACAAATGTAGCAATGACCATTTGACTATCAAATTTAAGCTAGTATTTTTCCTACCAGACCCCTCTCCAGATTGCTTTTTGATTTGGTAGCCTGACTTTGCAAGCCCATAACTCGGACATCCAAACTCCAAATTAGGTGCAATTTTTTTTGAAATTGGGTAGAATTTATTGATTTTTTCAATGGTGGTGTTTTTTCTAGTTTTTGTGAAAGAATTTTTTAGAAATTTTATTTTTTGGTGATTGTACCTGCATAATCCTGCATTTTGCAGTTTCAAACGCTCCGTACGGTCACTTTTTCAAGTTCCATTTTTTTTTATAGTGCATTATTTTTTATTTACTTTCTAGATCTATAGTTAGATTCTAGGGTTGTGTGGACAAAATTCTCAATTTTAGAACTAGGGATTTTTCTACATTGTAAAGCTTTGATTACTTTTCATAATTGTTGTACATCTGAGCTACAGTGCTTAGTGGCAGATTTGAGCCTCAAAAGGAAGTTGTAAAAACAAAATTAGAAAGTCCACTTTGTTCATTTTGACAAGTGGCCCATTGTACACACACTACTTATAAAGTGCCAAAAGCATCTATTTTGAGGGGTCTTTTGATTGAGTGAAAATGTCCACCTCTAACTTCACGCAATTATTCTACATGGAAAGATATTGCATGGAGTAGATTAATGGAAAAAGGTTATAGTCTTTATGTTGATGGTACAGTTACCCAACCTACTGATGCTAAAGTACTCATTGAATGAAAAAAAAGACCAACAATCTTTAGGGATTATTAGGAGTTGTGTACATAGAGATCTCTTCTTTCACATTGCCAGTTTCAAAAAATCCAAATCTGCATGGGAAAAACTTGAATCATTGTATGGTAAGGTGGATGAAGAAAAGGGATTTCAGATTGAGGACGATCTACTTCTCTTAGATCCAAAGAACTTTGACACAATTCAAGATTACATCAACAAAGCCAATGAGTATAGGGCACTTCTTAAAGATTGTGGAAATCCCATGAAGGATGAAAATTTGATTCATCATGTTGTGAAGAGGCTACCTTCAGAGTATGCTTCCTTTGTTTCAAGTTTCAATACTCACAGGTTGACCATGGGATCTACTTACCAAAAGCCTACATTTGATGCATTTGCAGAGATGTTGACTGTTGAACAATCTCACTTGATGGATTTAGTAATTCTCATGACATCAAAGACCAAAGCCTTGGTGGCTAGTGATGAGCACCAATCAAGTCAAGGAGGGAAAAGTTCTAGCAACAATAAGAAGAAGCGGTGGAAGCAAAAATCACAATTTGAGGCACAACAATCCTCCTCACAACAAGGCAATTCTTCTTCCAATAAGAAGGGAAGTAATGACAAGAAGGACAAAAAATTTTGTGCATACTACAAAAATCCAAATCATGATGAGCATCATTGCAAAACTAAAAGAATTGATGAGTTAGAAAATCTACTCAAGAAGAACAAAATTCAAGTGCCAAGTACTTCCAAGGATTCTACTCCAACCTCTTCAAAGGGAAAAGGGAAAATACTTATGACAAACACAAGTTTTTCTTTGGAATGGATACTTGACTCAAGTGCCTCTTACCACATGGGTTCTTCAAAGGGAGATTTTTCTTCATTGAGGCAGTTAAAGGTACCACATATCTTCATGGGAGATGATACTAAAATGGAAGCTGAAGGAAAAGGACATGTGGAAATGGAAAATAGGGAATTTAGAGATGTTCTCTATGTTCGAAACCTTAGCTCCAATCTCCTATCAGTTTACCAAATCACTCACCTTGGAGATGGTCATAAAGTTGAGTTCCTTCTAGATTTAGTGATGGTGCACAGTCTTAGAGATGATTCATTGGTTGTAGTGGGGAAAATCAATCATGACAAGAGGCTTTATTCCTTCTCCCACTTTGTCCCTAAGTCTCCTTCTCAAGCATTTTTAACTCAATCTAATTCACAAAACACATCATGGCATGAGCAATTTGGTCATCTTGCCTTCTACCATCTTCAACAACTTTTCTTAAAACACATGGTCAAAGGTCTACCTAACATCAAATTTTCTAAGGTTGAGTGTTCATCATGTTTAGTGGATATGCATCTTAAGAAGAAGTATGATAAAGGGAAGTCTTCTAGAGCACCAATTGTTCTCTAGTTGGTTCACATGGTTTAAGCAAGACCTTTTGCAGTGACTTTAGTTAGCCAAGGCCACTACATCCTTACTTTTGTTGATGACTTTTGAAGACTCACATGGGTCTACTTTCTTCATCACAAGAATGAAGTGGTTCATAAGCTTCAAGCATTCAAGACTCATGTTGAACCCAAATCAAGGAAAGACATCAAGGTTCTATGGGTGGACAATGAGAATAGATATGTGGATATAAGACTTAGAGACTTTTACAGACTTGAGGGAATTCAAAATCCACTAGCATTCAGTCTGCATAAGATAGATGTTGCAGCTTTGAGGATTAGAACTCTCAAATCCATGGTAAGTTTCATGATTAAAGCCAAGTCTCTTGATCCAACACTTGAAGTTGAAGCCATTAGTAGTGCTACTCACATACTTAATAGGTCTCCTCATAATGCCTTAGACGGGAAAACTCATTTTGAGGCATGGTGTGGCAGAAAACTAGTTGTGAGTCACCTTAGAGTCTTTGGTTGTCCATCATGGGCAAACCTATCTTCTAGAGGTTGCAAGGCACCAACACCTAGGCCTTGTACTTTCATTGGGTATGAAGACAATGTTAAGGCTTACAGACTTATGGATCCAGAGACTCATGAGATTTTTGTGGAGAAGGATGTTCACTTTGAGGAAAGTTCACCCAGCTTATCCTCTAATCCTCTCTACACTTCATATACAGTGGAAACTGATAGTGACACCAACGATAGTGCTTCAACAAATTTAGACACGTGGGGTTCTATTGACAATTTTAGTAAGAGGTCACATCATCTATCTAGTCCACATGCTTATATTGCCACAATGAAATGTCCAACACAACATGGTACATGTTGTCTTCCAGCTCCAGCTTTAGTTGATGACTACATGGAAGACATTGCAGGTTTGTTCATGGAGTCACACACCACAAACTTGGGAGACAACCTTGAGGACTTACATCTTCTCATTGATGATGATGATCCTTCTATAGTTTTTGTGAGGGCTCACTCTGACCCTCATGTCCATTCTCTACATGATCAATCTTTACAAGTTGGTGTGATTGTGGATCCTTATGAACAACAGTTGTTAGAGGTCTCTTTTTTAGTTGAGGAGATAGTTGACTCATTGAGACAGGTTCAACAAATTTCCTTGCTAGATCTATATTCATTCTTTTTAGCACAGTTGGAAAGGGTGACCATCAACATCAACATAGGGAAACTTGAGCAGGTTTCAAGACCACCATACATCTTTAGGATTGTACCTTTTCTTTTGTTTCTTCCAAAGGGGAGGAACATCATTCTACACTCTTGGACCAACTTCTTCCTTCAAGCAGCTTTCACTAATAGGAATTCTTCATTTGGGGGGGGGGGGGGGGGGGAGGACTACCTTGTCTCTCTTCCTCTTCTTTCTAATAGCATGGACTTTTTCCTCTTATGAGGTCTTGTTCTTCTCCTTCTTCATTATTGTATATAGTGGATGTATGTCATAATGGGGGGGGGGGGGCTCTTGATTACTCCATCCATCCATGCATCCCTTTTCATCTCTCTTTTGGGGGAGGGTTTTCCCCATGAGGTTTTCCCTCTTTCTCCACTTTATGAGAGATTTCATTTCATTATGTACATGGGTACCTAACATGGCTTACTAGCCGAGACCCATTATGCATTTCATCCTAGTTTTTGTAAGCTTAAGGGCATTCCACTAAGTTGCACTTAAGGGGGGGTGTTGGTGTAAATACATATTTACTATTTACACTTACTTAAGTTTACTTAGGTTAATGCATTATTTTATTATTTTATTTTGTGAGACACTTAGGAGTTTGTGCACCTTTTTGAGTTGTCATGTTGACAACATAGAAGTACACAACTCTAATTCAACACATGGTGTCTACAACACTGGAGTTTGCATCATTCACTAAGTTTTCATATAGACAACATAGTTATTCACACTCCCTTTTTAGTACATGTTGTCTACAACACTGATTTACGTGTGACACCCTTGTAGGCTTAATGCTCACATCATTGCACTTACTTTTGTGCTTAATGGAGGATAAACCATATCTGGTGGACATGTACCTAATTGTATGACTTATCATGTAGCTGATTTTGAGGTATTATAGATGTATCTTAAAGGCCTTTATATACAGGCACTCCTAGTGTACTTTCATAATGCATATTGAATGAATATATTGTTATTTTGATCATACTCTCACTTTCTGGTCTACAGTTGTGCTTGTGTTTGAGTTCTTATTTCCTGGGTAAATTTTTCCCTAAGGCAAATTATTACACATAAAAATGTGAGATATGGTTAATAAATTAATAATATGGAATTTGATTTGATGTTTAGGATTTATTTGTATTATTGACATGGTAAATAAAAGGAATGGTTTGTTGTAAATCTTTAGTTTGACATTAGTAAATGATGAGTTCCCTTTGACTTTAATATGTCCATTATCTATAAGATCCTAGATTAAATATTTTATTTTCATTCATTTCTTAGCTTCATGTCCTTGGATGTGATCACAATCACAATATTCATTTTCTCTATACTAGTGAGGCTTCAATTGATTGTTGTCAAAGGATCTATGACTTGGAAACACCATCATATTCTGGTCTATAATTCATTTGAAGATGATGTCCAATGGTTCTTGAAACAAAGTGAATTGATGCTCATGATCATTGCTACAAGTATTATTTTTGTTTTTTTTTTTCATTTTTTAAAAAATAATTATTTTGTGGAAATAAATATGACTCGTTGTGCAATTGTTATTAGTTAGCCTGCTTCTATTTTTTGTGATCTAGTTTTGAATATTTTGGTTCTGATTGTTGTGGTTGTTATTTTATTGTGTACCATCTTAAATTGGAAGCACTGCAAGTTTAGCACTAATTTAATTCAATTCTATCATTTATTTTTATTAATCTTCTATTTTCCCTCCATTTATATAATTAATTGCATCTCATTAGACCTTTTATTAATCTAGAATTAATATAAATGGGTTCAACCTTTATTTATCTTAAATAATATGTCCTCATTATTAATTAATTTATATTAATATTTAAAATTGGTCCTATCTTAGATAATTCTTTATCTCTCGTATAAATTAATATTCTATGTCTCCTCTTATTTTCTAAAGTGGGGTAGACCTTTATTAATTCAAATTAACAATCCTTCATTTACCCCCCTAAGGAATCATCTTAGGGCCAATCATTTATTGCTCCACTTTAAGATGTGTCTTACCTCATTTTAAAGTTTGAGGTATTGGCCACTTTGAGATCTAGTCAATAAAAGGGAGTCTTCTCATTTCATTATCACATCTTGCATTCAAAAGATCAAACATTTGCACTCAAGCAATCAAGTACTCAAGCCTTCAAGAATTCTTCAGGCAATTCCTCCATTGAAGATCAAGGATTCAAGCATCAAGCTATTGAAGGAGTTTGTCTTGCAAGATCTTCTTGAATATTCTTTGTTGCATCTTCTACATACATTCATATTCATCTTCTTGATCCAAATTAGTTGGTGAAGTGAGCACACTATATTTGATTCAAGAGATCCTACCATTTTAAGGTGAATTCATACATTTTCTTTACATTTCTATAATTCAATTATTTCAATTAAATGTTCATTCCTAAATTTGGGTTTGACTGGAAAACCCTCATCAACAAAAAAAAAGAACCTTTTTATTGTAGGTTGCACATCTTGTTTTGATGAATAGGTTACAAATCAGAGTACCCTTTTCATCATTCTTTGGAGTTATGAAATTAGAATTGGAATCAAACAGAGTTGATTAGGGGTGCACTATGACCCTAACTCCATTTCAATCTTGATTAGGGAGGCCTTGACATATCACCTAATAATTTCTAGTTTTTGTCTGCAACATAGTTTTTAGTTTAGAAATGTGGGAATCATTCCTTTCAAAGGTCATTTAACAACCTATTTTTCAAGATTTCATAAGGACTATCATTTTCCCTCTTTCACTTCAATACACTTTATCATTTCATTATATCTCAGATCTACATTGCATTTCTACTTTGTTTCTCTTCATATGTCTTGTTACATTGGGGTTTTGAGGAATTTTGTATGCTTTCTCTAACCCTATAACCATTAGATCTTTGTTTGAATTAGTGCCCCTTTATCACTTGGTTGGCACTAATATTCCTAGATCTAGTTACCTTAGAGTTGGGATTGAAAGGATCAATATCCTTAACTCCTTCTTTGAGTTGTGTAAGTGTGACTATGTGATAAACTTAGGATTTTATTTCTTTGGATTTTGTTTCCCCCTTAACATATTTGATGTACCCAACTACATCAACTCTTTCTTTTGTGGTGTTAGATTCCCCTTTGAATTCTCTTGTGTGTCCACCTTATACATCTTTGGTGAAATTTACCTCATGCCCCTTTCCTATTGGAGTTAGATTATTTACATTGGTTATTTACCTTGTTTGATGAACTCGAGATGTGACACTTCCACTTTTGATTTTGGTGATAATGTTGTCTTCTTTGTTAAATTTCAAAGATAGTTTTCTTGGTGTATCTAGATCTAATTTCTTTGCATTTGTGGTATTTAGATATTCTTGTATTTACATATAGATTTTATTTCATATATATTTGTATTTTAAAAAATCCAAATAGATAATTGAATTTTTAGTATTGCATTTGATTTCAACAATGATCTTTCTTCAAGTTTTTCTATTTCATTAATATGATGATAGTCAACTGTGTTCTTCATTGAGGCTCATCTTATTAAAGACAATTATGATCCACCTCTATTGAGTCATCATAGTACTACTATTTGGGGCAATAAATTTGATAGAGATATTTTTTCCTCTTCAATTGTGTGTTCTCTTCCACCCTTGGATGATTTTTCTATTTTGAATAAACCTCTAGAAGAAAATGTTGATTGTTCCTTTACTCATGGAAAAGATGACATGATTAATGCCTTTTCTTTTCAACATAGCTCTTCTTTTCCATGTAGTGATGTCTTTGCTCCTAGTAGAGATGGAGAATTAGTGGAAGATCACAATCCTTATGCTTTCTCTTCTAGCAATATCTCTATAAACAACCATGAGCTTCATCAAGTTAACATGGTCCATATTCATCAACCTTTTACTAAGCCTCTTATAACTATTAAAGGTCATCCTCAAATAACTATTAAGGGAAAATCTAATGATCCTTTGGATTATCATGTGGTTTCTCACACCTATTGTACAAGGAACAATCCTTGTCCTACTACATCTCTTCCACCTTCTCAACCTATTCTTCCTCCTGCACCTCATCTTTCTCAAAATCTTGGGTTGGATTATGATTTGGTTTCATAATTATGTAATACCCCCACCAAGATTTATCTTAGGGAACTTATTCAAACATCTCCTACACACTATGAAGACTTGAAAAAATATCTATTCAATCTTTCTGTTACATCTCCTAATCAAAACAAAATAAATTTATTTTTATAATTCATGCATACTACTCTTGTTCCACCTATGATTGTGTTTTCTCATGAAAATTTTCCTTCTAAAGAGATTCAAGATCATTATTGTATTGTCTTAAAATGGATGCACTTCATTTTGAGACATTTTAGGCATCGTTAGTGTGGTTTCAATCTCTTTTTCTCCTATCCTCTTCCGTTTCATTATTCTTTGTCATCTTTCACTTTTTGAAATGGTCTTCTATGTGTCATTTTGATACCCTTTTGAACATATCTCTTGTTTAATTCACTATCTTCTAGTTTCACCTACACAATCTCCTAGCACTTTATGTGGCCTTTCTACCTCATCCTCTAGGACCAGGTCAACCTAGGTCTACCTAGTCTATTACAAGGTCAACCCAAGTTGACCTAGTCCTTGGTGATCACAGGGTTGAGGGTTTGAAAGTCCTCAAGTTTTTTAATTAATTTAATTACCTCCCCAATTGGCCTGAGTTATTTACCCACTCAAAAAATAGTATAAAAGGAGTCTTGGGGGCTTCATTTTCATATATCACATTCTCAAGTTATCTCATCTCCACAAGAAATTATTCAAGGCATTCTTCTTCAAGAAAGAATCCTCAAGCATTCAAGTCTATGCATTCCCTTGCATCGAGCTTCTTCCTTCAATGTAGTAGTGGAGTTTGGCTCCAAGGAGAAGATCCATCATTCCAATCCTTTCAAAATCTTCTATTATTCATCCATGGAATGTCACATGCATTTTCATACATGAGGTTTTTTCTTCTTTGATTTCCTTATGGTTTCTTTGAGTCAAGGCTATTACACTTACATACTTGATCATATATCAAAGTCAATTGTACCTTTGAAGGTAACTATATCTTTTACTTTACATTATTTAGGTAAACTACATGTAAACATTTCCTTTATTAATTACATTTTAATTTACAATTAATTACTTAACCTATGACTTGACCAAGGAATGCCCTCATTAAACCTCAACCACAAAACCCTTCTTTTCTATGTTGAATTGCATGATATCAGCAAAAGGTTTGCAGATCTGGAACCTACTTTTTGAGAGTTTTCTAGAGAAGTCAATTTCAAGATTGTAGAAAATGTCAACTTGGTTGTAGGATTTCATCCCAGGTTGACCTAGTCCTTTAGTCTCCATTTTTAGGGATATTTTTGGGCTTTATTTATTTCGTTGTTTTATTCCCCATGGATGGATATTCAAAAATAGTTTAGATGAGTGAGTTTTGGAGCTAAAATACATCTTCCTCTATGAATTTCAAGGTGATTCTTTCATATTTTATTTCCTCTCATATATTTACTCTATATCTATATCTTAATTGAGCTAATTGTATTCCCCTAACACCTATATTTACATTATTTGAGAAATTAGTTCAATTTCACATTCACATTATCCTATCAAGGGCCAAAGAGTACATTTACTTGTATTGTATTCCCCATTTATAATTCAATTTTAGTATTGGTTCTCTTATTACTTTAGGTCCTATCTAATATAATTTGAATCATAAGTGGAATCATATTTGGATATCCCCCTCTTTCTTCACATATATATTTGAATGGCATAGTTGACCTCAAAATTTGGAGATCTACAATTCTATTTAAAGTGTTTCCCTTTTCCCTCTAAATAATTATGATCCTCTTATGGTTATTTTGTGTATTAATAAACTAAAATATGTCAAACTCTAATTGATAATGGCTCTATTTTGAATTTTTTTGTATACATATGTCAAATTCCATGTACGTTGATCTTTCTATTATTTAACTAGATAACACTTCTATTCAATGATTTGATAAAATTTATAAAAACACTTTGGGTATTATAATATTGCCTATGAAATTTGGTCTAGTGATATTGGATAGTACTATACATGTTATGCATGGACCTCTTAACTATAATCTTCTCTTAGGAAGACCATGGTTTCGTTATATGCATGTTGTTCCTTCTACTCTTCATCGCAAGGTTTGGTTTTTTAATAACAATCTTATGTATACCCTTCATGTTGATAATGTGCCTAGTCCTTGTTTAAATGCAAAATATGCTCAGGCTTCTCCTCCTACACAAGAAGTAAAGAAACCTAAACCTAAAAATACCCTTCTTCTTCTACTCTATCTGAAGATTACATTAGAGTTTAATCCAACTTTTATTGGAGAGTATAGAGTTAATGATCTTTAATTCATGAGAAGTCTAGTCACTCCTCTCTTTACTAACTTTATTTCTACTTCTAGTCATGAGGAACCTATCAAACCTAGTATTCCCTTAGGCAATGGGGGTTGTAATAATTCTTTAAACACATTTTCCACTCATACATTTAGATTTGTTCCATAAATCAATTCTTTGTCCACATCCTCTCTTTTATCATCTTCTACTAATCAAGAACTTATTTTTCCTAAGATTCTTCATTCTAAGCTGATTAATAGACCTAAATATAGAAAGAAATAGAATAAATCTTATGAATCTTCGATTTTGTATGCATCATCATTATCATGATCACTCTATGGATGATTGTCCAACTTTACATTACAAGATTTGGAAACTTATCAATAATAAGTTTATTCACATATCTCCTTATGATGATATTTATGTTAATCCACATTTCTTTAAATAACATATAAGTCCATTTTACATTGCTTCTGTCCATGTAACATTGTCAGCCTCTTTTTTTTGGAGCTCATTGTTATGCATGGTGTACTTTGTGAGTAGCATAATAGGTCCTCTTTTTCTCTTTTTTCCTACACTTGGGGAGAAAGGGAACTTTATTTGTCTTTTTAAATCTTTCAAGGATCTACTATTTCCTTTGGTTGAGGGTTGTTTTTTGGTCATGTCACATCCAATCTTATATCACTAGCAAGTGGGTTTTCATGGTAGATATATCACTTTCCTTGGAGATTCATACTAGTGTGTTATTCTTTACAAGTATTTATTTTTTCACTTCTTGCATGGTGTCTCATTGCACTCTACCCTTCCATGACCTCATAGGAATTGTAATCTCTTTGGTTTGGACTAGGTATTTTTTGTGCATACTATCTTGATGCTAAAATTTCTTTATCCCTCTTCATCACTTCCTTAAGATACCAAAATAAGCAATTATTCTCCCATCTTAAGGGGGGCATACATGTTCCCCTTATTTTCATGTCTTGGATTAAGTTAACTAGCATGATACACATACTTACTAGACCATTTGACCTATTCTTATGCATTCTCAAATCATTCTCTTGGAGTAGTAAATATGGGTTTTGAGTATGGCTTAGAGTAATTAGCCTTGTGGACTTGGTATGCTTCCTAGGTTATACTCAGATCTATGCATTGCTGCTTCATCCCTACTTTTTGCATATATTTTCCCTTTATGGATTAGGCATAATCTTAAAGCATGGTTTCTTTTGGGGAAGAGAGCATCCTTGACATTGGATCTATTTCTCTTCTTCACACACACATATTCTAAATCCCATATATGGGTAACACAATATTACAGGACCATGACATGGTAATACGAATAACTTTGATCTATGGATGAGCCTTCTGATGGGTCGACTAATGGGTTATCACCTTGTTAGACCATTTAACATAGTCTTTTGCAAACACTCTTTCAATGATTCATAGTAGGGTGGGCACTGTATTGGGCAAGATAATCACTCTCCTCTTCTCTCTCCTTCTTTTAGTTAGTGATTTCTCTCTTATTATAATCTCAGAGTTATGAAGGGATTAATCCCTTGGGGGCTTGGGTGATTCTTGGTCTCCTTGATCATAATAAGATTATCTCATGTCTTACTCTCTAACTTACCAAGAGTTTGGATCAAGTCTAGACTCTCACTAAAGTGGGGGCTAAATGCATCATCTTAAATTGGAAGAACTCTAATTTAATGAAGGTTTAGCACTCATTTAATGTGATTCTATCATTTATTTTCATTTATCTACTATTTTTCCTTTATTTAAATAATTAATTTCATCTCATTGGACCTTTTATTAATTTAAAATTAATTTAAATGGGTTGGACCTTTATTTCTCTTAAATATTGTGTCATCATTTATTAATTAATTAAAATTAATATTTAAAATTGGTCCTATCTTAGATAATATTTTATCTCCCCTATAAATTTAATATTATGTGTCTCCTCTTAGTTTCTAAATTGGGGTAGACCTTTATTAATTCAAATTAATAATCCTTCATTTACTCCCCTAAGGAATCTTATTATAGTCAATCATTTATCGCTCCACTTTAAGATGGGTCTTACCTCATTTTAAAGTTTGAGGCATTGATGCTTTGAGATCTCTATAAAAGGGAGCCTTCTCATTTCATTTTCACATCATGCATTCACAAGATCAAACACTCACACTCAAGCACTCAATTACTTAGGCCTTTAAGCATTCTTCAAACAATTTCTCCATTGAAGATTTAGGATTGAAGCATCAATCTATTAAAGGAGTTTATCTAGCAAGAATCTTCCTCAAGATCCTTTATTGAATCTTTGGCATCCATTCATCTTCATATTATTGATCCAAATCAATTGGTGAAGTGAGTATGCTATATTTGATTCAAGAATCCTACTATTTGAAGGTGAATTCATGCATTTTCTTTACATTTCTACAATTTCATTATTTCAATTAACAATAAAAACCCTTTTTAATTGTAGGTTGCATACCTCAGATTGGCAAATAAGTTGTGCATTAGAGTACCATTTTTGTCATTCTTCAAAACTGCAAAATCAATTGGAATCAGACATAATTGATTAGGGGTGCACTATGACCTCACTTTATTTCAATCCTGCCATTTTGACCCTTATTAGGGAGGTTGACCCTGACATGTCACCAAATGATTTCTAGGTTTTGTCAGCAATACAAATTTCATTTCATATTGTGGGAATCAACCTTTTTAGAGCTGATTTAATAGCCCAATCTTTTAGTCTTTTTACAAGATATATCATTTCCCCTCTTTCATTTCAATACACTTTATCAATATTTTATACTTCAGTTCTACATTGCATTTATAATTTGTTTCTCTTCATAGCTCTTGTTATATTAGAGTTTCAAGGATATTTGTATCCTTTCTCCAACTCTATATCCATTAGATCTTTTTTTATATTAGTGTTCCTTTATCACTTAGTTGGCACTAATCTTCCTAGATCTAGTTACCTTAGATTTGGGATTGAAAGGATCAATCTCCTTAACTCCTTTAAGTTGTGTAAGTGTGGTTATGTGAAAAACTTAGAGTTTTATTTCCTTGTTTCATATTTCCCCCTTGACAAACATATTGTGATTCTAATTGTGGTTACCTTGGTTTTTGTTATAACCTTAGACATTTTTAATATACTTAATGTTTTTATCCATCATTTGTAATTACTTTATTCTTGGACCAAAAGTTAGGCTTTTCATTGTTGATATTATTTCCAGATGATGATTAATTATACTCAACACTTTACTCTTCTAAGATAAAAACTCTTCTCAATAATAACAATACCCCTCTTTTCAATTCAATAACAAATTTAAAATGTTTCCTTATAGATCCTTTTATAGTTTTATTTTCCTCTTTGATATCTGACCCAATTAGGGTTTAGGAGCTCTCTAGAATGTATTACTAATCAAAATAAACAAAGTACAATTTTCCATAATTTTCCTTTCTTTATTTTCATTAGCCTTTTCTACCTTGAAATCATAGAACAATTAATACACTCTTACTAATATTTTTTTTCAAAATTTTTCCTTGATATGTAGAAATCTTATTTCCCACTTGGTATGATCATTCTACATAGCTTTCATTACCAATTCAAATATTTGAGTAGTCTTTGTTCCACTCAGTAGATATATTATTTCTACTCCGTAGAAATGTTGTCGGTTAGTGATAACTTTGTTCAGTTATAACTGACTTTCTTGGTAATGTCTCTGCTTGTCGAATACAAAAGTTTTCTATAAGTACTGACATCATGTATATCTATAAACTCATTCATCTCCTCCTTCATTGCTCAAGCATTATAGGGACTCAGTTACTGTGCTCACCAACTAACATATTCACTTCCTCTTCACCATTTTTGACACTAATTGTCAATATGAGTATTCATGAGAGTAGCTTTCTCCCCCTTTGAGATTAGTTGAAAAAACATTATGCACATAAATATATACAACTTCCCCTATACATATAATTTCTTGATAGAAATTGTTTTTCAATATATTTTTCAAAACTCTTTTATTTGGAGTATTATGTCATCTGTGTATAACTCCTTAAATATATTACTTACAAACATATCAACAAAAATATTTAATTCCCCCTTTTTTGACACTAGTGTCAAAAAAACTTCAAACATGAAAATACTTAGTTTGGATGCAATCCAAAATGATCAAGAAACTCTTGATGATTGTTCAACATAATTGACATTGTATTTTCCCAATTTGTCTTGGTCAATTCAATTTTTTGCTTCTCTATCATCAATTTAGCCATGATATTTGTCATGTAATCTACAATAGATAGGCTCGAGCTGGCTATGAGATGCTTGGAAATCTTTATATTATTTTACATAACCTCATGATGAGGTAATAACAATGTGTGTATTCCATTGATCTCATCCCTTAAATTTCTTTCTTCTTGTAATAATTAATTTCATAATCCTGTTAGAAATATCACTCAAGAGTAGTGCAATGATGATGTGCTTGGATTTTCTTTCAACTTATCTTCCCTAGACTTCATATCATCACATACCTTCTGTAGTCTATTCTTGACTTCACTGATAAGGAGTGGAATATCACATAATTTTTGAAATAATGTTAAGATATTTTACACAATTCTGTCCAACTTAGTTATAGTAGTGGATAAACCCACTTGTTGAATGGAAATCACACTCAAAATTTTCTCCAAAACTTTATGCTCAAATTTATTTCTTCTCTCTCCATAAACTTCGACTACAAATCAATCTCTAGTGCACTAATATTATCAATAGTTTGTACTAATTGATGTAAAATAGTTTTCATCTTAGTCAAAACAATATCTAACACTACAACCAACAATATATCTTTCACATCATTCAACACTTGCTTCTTCTTATGCTCCTTCCAATATTTCTTGCTCGACTTTCCTATTGCATAGAGAAATATAGATATACATAGCATCATAATCTAAGTTATTCGTATTCTAGTTAGGTATGATTATGACTTCATCTAACATAATTAGTTTGTACTTTATAGCTGATGATGTCTCCTTATTTTTCTTTTTGAAATTCCTTCCTTTGGAGTCAATAATACTGGTACTTGGTGATACTATATGTTCCATACGAATTTGAATTTCCAATTTTTTTTGTTCATGTTCAAACTATTTCTTGGTTTTATCTTTCTTGTCTTCCGGATCAATAGTAAAAACTATTGTAGGTAGCACAAGTAGTACAAGAGCCATTCTTGGTTGAGTACTGACCACTTCATCTTTCTTGGGATCTTCATTCTTTTTCTCATATTTCTTCTATTCTGGTTGGCCTAGGATGATTGAATATAACAATATTATATATACAATATATATATATATATATATATATATATATATATATATATATATATATATATATATATATATATATATATATATATATATATATATATATATATAGAGTTAGGTATAAATTTTTCAAGTGAAAAATCCTCTTTCTTCTTTTCCTTTGTAATTTTTGGTTGGCCTTGCCAAATATTTCCCTCACTTAGAGGTCTATGGGCTAATAATTGCTCACCTATAGCAGAATCATCTTCTTTGTGCTCGGTGGAGACTCCTCTAGTTTGAGTATTTCCATCAATAATAGATTCAATATTATGTTTAGTGTCTTCCTTTTTTGTAGTTTCATCCCCCTTGTGTGTCTTAAGCCTGTTGCTCAGTATCTATACCTTTTTGTTGTTCATCGATGTTCATTAGAATATTATCAGCTAGAATATGCAATGAACCAATGAGTATATCCTTCTCATTTTGTGGTTCCATTGATGTCTTAGGTTTAGGATAATCTTTTATTTGAATAATAACTGGTCCATATCCTAGTATGTGATCATGAGATAACTCAACATATATGTATCCTTTAATATTCAACTTAGTATCTACTGTCACAACCTCATCCTTCTCCATTTCTTTGGGTAACTCATCTCCTATTAGATCTTTAATAGTAACATTTTCATTTATCCCAACTATGTCTTCCACCATTTGATGTATAGAATCAACAATATCTTGTGGATAAATGCCTTAATTATCATCCTCTTTATTATCTAGCTCAATAATTTACTCGATCTCAGTGTTGTCAACTTGCATTATTTCTTCTAGATCTTTAATATTGAAAATCTATTTCCAAATCATTTGTGAATCTTCATCAACATATTCTAAGTATCTTGTCAAAACATAGAGAGCTATTATATTTTGTATAAATCTATTTTTATGTTTTAATCTATTTTTATGTTTTTCTAATGCTTCATTTATTTATTCCTTTCCAAAGTCAAGAATTAATCTAGCAAGTGAGCTTCCTCTTATTTCCTTTTCTGTCTGCAATGCATATTTCTATCTATTGCCAATTCTTTGAAAAATCTCTTCTGGAATTGAATCTCTAATCTCAAGAAGTGTATATTTGATTCTAGTCATCATAACTATTAAAAATAATTCTATTATTTTCTTATCCTCATCATTCATGGTATCATACTTGAAATATTTGAAATTAGATGGACCATTAAGTTCTCTAATAAATTCAATAATTTCATCAACAATCTTCGGTCTGTTATATACAACCTCTTCACAATCATCTTTGAGAATTAATATTCTTCTTCTTTGTGTAGTATTCTTGGCTGAAATGCTTGATGATACATGTGCATCTTTTATCTTTTGATAAGTCTTGACTTGTGACTATGTTGGTTTGGTAATTCTAAACTATATCCTTCTTCAATGGTATTATAATCTCGTGTGCTACTCAAGTCCTTGACCTAGTATTCATGGGGCTTATGGGGGTAGCCAATGGATTCTTCTTTATTTTCATCTTCTCAGGTTCTACAACCACAATTGTTTTTTCCTTCATCTTCTTCTTTAGCAGTGTGCTCATCCTTTCCTTTAGTAATCATCAAGGGTTGGTTCTTTGCTTTAGCAACAAGTGCACTCTCCAATGTATCAATCATATTTTTGGTTTTATTATGCACTTTGGGTGTGACAATGTCCATTTTGAGCATTTCCTTGGCTTGTTCATATGTTCCAAATGGTTTTTTTGTATTGTCTACCAGTTCATTAAGTAATCATTCTATGGCCTCGGTAGCCTGATCAATGTTAATCTCATATTCTAGAGGTTCAAGCCATGTAACCCTTGATTCACTTCTTTCACAAGTGTGGAGTTAGTATCAATAAGAAAAAAATATCATTGTGATACTTCTAATTAACTAGTGTGGAATTATGTACCTTTGATTCATTCTCTCCCTAAAATTGTCAAAGTATTCAATCATAACACTTTCAAAATTGTTGCCTAAATTTTTGAATAAAGTCATTGATTTGATAAATAATAGGAGTGTATGTTCTTAAATTCACTTGACCAATTAAGGAGAAATAATTTTGCAACTAAAAGAAAATGTATACTAATAACAAATCAAATTTGCATGTATTTGTTCTTGCAACCCTGATTATCAAGAAAATGCATACTAGTAATAAACCAAATTTGCATGTATTTGTTCTTACAACCCTTATTGTCCTAATGGATAAGTCATATTTGTGACCTTTCTTCACAAATTCATACCCCAAATCATTTTCTATACATGACACACTAATAGGCCTTCTTGATTAAAATATTTTGTATGCAATGACATACACTCCAAATTTTATTTCCAAATCTCCAATCATGGAAATCTTAAAACCAAATCCATCCCACTAAGCTTCAGTGTTAGTTTCAATCTTTTTATTTGAACTTGTACAAATATATTTTACCTTCTCTGCAATAGGATAACCTATGACCATGTAAATTACATCCTTTATAATTTTAATAGTTTCATCTAGCCACATTTTCATGTTGTAGACTCTTCTCAACACCATACAAATCTAGTTTTCTTTAAACACTTTCAAAAAATGAAGGACATGGATGAGGCCTTTTGTCTCCAAATGTTTGTGTTCTTCTTTCAATATCCCATCAACACACAATTTGTCATAAACCTCATCCAATTCACGATCTCTCACTTCAATAATTTTGTAATGATAAAATGAATGGATATCATTTACTTGACACCATTGGTTTAGGTTAGGGTTTTGGTAAAAAATGCTTGCACTTCACTCAGTTCACTTAAAATTCACCTTTGCACTTCAAAACATCAAACAAATTCACTCTTGGAAGCTCTTGAATTCAACCACTCACAAAAATAGCTGAAATTTTCTTCTTTTCTCTTGAGAATGTAGGGTAACCAAATGAAATTTTCCCCCTATTTAGAATAAAAAGATATCTTTTAATGCTCATTAGGGTGTAGTAAATACAATGTACCTCATACTCAATTACCATAGAGTACTTGATTATTCTTTAATTCTATCACTTGATAAATTATCTCTATAGTGTCATCTTTAAGCTCGGTTAACACACCAACTCTACCAACAACTTCACTTACTCATTTAACATTGTGCCTTTAGTTACTGACCAACTTAGCATGACTTATGAAATTTTTTAACTTTTAGACTCTATGTTATCCTTATGCATCATTCACTATCTACAAATTAGCTTTCTTCCATTATATTTTAGGAACTAATTTAAGATATATTATTTATAATGTAGTTTCATACCTTCTTATAATGCTTAATTTGAAGTAGAGGTTTCACCTAATCCATTGGATGAGGTTCCATCATCACTTTCATTTCATGTCTCATTTTCTTTTGTCTTCTTTATCCACTTCTTTTTCATCTATTCATGAACTTCATCCACATTGACTTTCTCTTTATCTTTTGGATTTTCATATTTAGGTGTTGAGACTTGATATCTACAATTTTTGCTTAAGTGACTGACCTTATGACAATGATAACATGTCATCCTAGAATTTCTTGAGTTTTCAAATCTTCCACCAAAGTATAATATCATGCAATTAGCAGAAATGTGACCATATTTTTTGCATGAAGTGCAAGAATACCATGTATTATAGTCCTAATTGATTATATTACCTTAGTTTCTTAGGGACCAAATAAAATTTTTCTATGATCTGCAATGTTGAGACTTATGTCCAAACTTATTGCAAGAATGAATATAACCATTAAATGCATACTTATTAAGGGACTAAGTAAACTTGGATCTACATTCATATGCTTAGTGATTGTACTTATTACAATGATAACAATAAACATAAAACTTGAGAGTAACACTAGACTTACTAGTTTTGCTCATGCAAAAAAAATTGCGTGTCTAGATTTTCCATAGTGATAACATGTAGGTTTCTTTGACTTGGGGATTTTTAGAAATTCCTTTATTTAGCTTTCTTTGAAGTTTCTCATTTCTTAGTTGTAGAATTCTTGGTATAGCCTAGTCTAGATGTATCTCTTAGTCACCTTTGTTCTCTAAGTTGTTCATCCAATATTCTTATGATTTCATCTTATCTCTTCAATTTCTCAATGGTTTTCTTCTTTGATGTTAGTTCACATTTCAAATTTTTATTTTCCATTCTTAGTTCCACAATCTCCTCCATCTTTCTACCAATCTCATGATTTGCATTGAGTAGTTGGTTTACCATATCATAATGGTTCTAAGTCAAACTTGTGATTTCTTCATCCTTAGCATCCAATCTTGTAGTGATATGTCTCTTATCTTCTTTAATCATTCTTTCTCATCTTTAACTTTTCTCTTTTATTCTAACACTTCATACATCCTTGTAGATTGCAATTTTTGTTCTCTTTTCATTAATTTTGTTGGCTCCATTAGGCTTGTACCTCCCCATGATTTAGATCTTTTTTCTTAGGTGTTAAAGCCCTCAACAAGAGAACTAAGCTCTAATACCAGTTGTTGGAATATTAGGAAAGGTATGTGTACCATCTTAAATTTGAAGCACCCCAATTTAATGAAGGTTTAGCAACTATTTAATGTGATACCATCAATCTCCTTCTCTCTTCATCTCTTCTTCCCTTTTTCTATCCTTTCTCCTAGGTGGAATTGGGGTAAAACCTAATAGATCCTCTTTAAAGCTCCTATTTTTATGGTACAGATTTTAAGAACATACATTCAAGAAGGTTTCAAATCTTGAATTAGAGAATAGGTTACAGATCTAGATACCCTTTTTGGATTTCTTTGGAACTACAAAATTAGAATTAGTGTCATCGACAATAAATTAGGGTTGCATTGCTCCCCTGATGCACTAGTTCACCCATGACAATTGGCTGAAAGATTTTTAGGTTTTCTCTACCTCGTAGATTTTAGCCTAGATCTCAAGTTACAACAACTTCTCATGTCATTCAACAACATATTTTTAGGTTTTTATTCTACAAGATATTCTCTTCTCCTTTCTATCTTCATACTTTACCTTTCAACATTTCTTTATTTACATATCTTAACGTAAATCCTCTTAAGGTGGGGGTGAGAGGGAAATAAAACTAAGTCATTCACTCTTTTGTCCATTAGGTTTTACATTGATACTTTTCCATGTTTCAATGAAATCTCATCCAAAAGAGGTGGATCTTGGCATCCCCCCTTTCATTTATGTATGGTTGGTCTACTTCCATTTTCCTACCCTACATAAATTGGTGAACTCGACTTGTGTCTTTGTTTATTTCTTGGAGTTGGATCCTTCTATCTTTCTTTCTTATCTTCTTCCTTGGTTTGCATATATCACACGTCATAAAGATATTTTGGTGTATGGTTATCTTTATCAACATTCTCTTTCTCGCATCTCTTTATATCACTTATGATGTTTATGTGAGTTTTATGCATTTTATAGTGTTTATGACTCTTATACTTTTCTTATGCTATTATGAGGTTGACAAATACAACTTTTCCTTCTCTTATACTTGTACTAAGGTATTTATGTGGTTGACTTATTACCTCTTTGGATTATGTGATAACTTTAGTGGAGGATGCTCCTAACCCTCCTTCCCTTTCCTCATCTCCTAACACTTCCTCAACATATGTTCAAGATCAAATTCTAGTTCATGATGAAGATGTTTCTACCTTCCTTGATGAGCCTATTTCTCCACTTGTCTATCTTAATAGGGGAAAATATAAGGCCCCTTTTTTTCTTCCTCCTATTATCATCACTTATACCACATTTGCACATGATTCTAATGAGAAACCTCCTCATGTTGACAATCTAGAAAATAATTATCCTAAAGACTTTCACATGGTTGTTAAATAGGGTTACACAAACTTGGGACTTGTTATTAATAAACATGGTCTTAAAAATTATATTCATGTGTCACCTAAGATGAACTAACATGGTCTTGGATATTTTCCTTCTAATGTAGTACACAAATATTTTGGATGAGCTCCTCTTCATCTTCACTTACCTGCTCTTGATCTTGATTATCTCGATACTCATCAAGATTTGGCTTTGAAAGTGTATATTCAATTAGTTGTTGTTAAACTAAAGAAATATCCTATACCTCTTGAATATTTCCTTTTTGTGTATTCTGATCCCTTTGATTATAGTAATGATCATAACATTATCAATTGTTTTCTTTTTCATTTGTATGTTAAAGAAAGGGCTTCTATGGGTATCATTCTTTATACATGTGAGTTGTTACAATTTCTAAATGATTTCACTTAGTCTTTATTCTCACCTATTGGAGTAGATTCCCTGTTATATTATACACTATATCCTCACAATCTCCCAATAGGTTCATGGAGTAGATTCCTTGTTATATTATACAATATATCCTCACAATCTCCCAATAGATTCATGTCCTTTGTCCTTTACTTAGGGGGCAAGGTTTCTCTCTTTCTTTCTTCCTTTTGAGATATTTTCATCTTTCACTTTTACGTGAATGAATTTTTTTTATCTCTTCTACACTCCCATTTGTATAATGCCTTAACTCTATGAGATTTTTCTCTAGAAGTATAATTTCTTTGTCTTTCGATGGATATTGTTTTATGGAACATTTTTCTATATCGATATATTTTCTTTTCTATATGTATAGTTATGTATTTAGCAAAGTATATTCATATCTATGATATTAATGCTTCTCATACTGTGATCCTCTATGGATTCTTTTTAAGCTCCTTTTTTTGAGCATTCTTATATTGTTTATAGTAGAGTGTTCCCTATATAGTGTGGCATTATATTTCTCTTGATGGATATTAAATGTTTTTATTTTATGTATGGCTATCAATTTTTTATTATGGCTCATTCTTACATTCTTTAATATTTGGCTATATGTGTGTGTGTGTGTGTGTGTGTGTATAAGGCCTAAATAGGTGCATTCTTGTTCTTTTTCCCTTTAAAATGAAGATTTTATCTTAATGAAGCAGTCCTCTTAGGTGGACATCTTGTTATTAATATTTCTTCCTTTTGAGGATCCTTCTTCCATAAGAAATATATCTTTTTCATGATTATCTATGCTCTTAAATTGAAGAGTCTCAACTCTTATCTATGAATGCAGTTTATATTGTTTCTAAAATATATATCCTTCTTGTGTAAGTATGTATCCTATTTCTCTTCTTTCTCATACCTATTTGAATTAGACATGATAAGGAGGGGGACATAAATATTCTCTCCTTGTACATAGTCTTTCTGGCATGGAGTAGAAAATTTGGATTTTGAGCATGGCTTGGAGTACTTTGGCCCTAGATGCTAGGTATGCTTTCTAATTCATTCTCAAATCTATGCATTGTTACTTCATCCCTCTATTATTCACACAAATACATATGCTAAATCTCATAATGAGTACTATAGACAAACTTGCTAAATCTCATTCATGGGTAATGCATCTATATATATATATATATATATATACATACATATATATATACATATATACATACATATACATATACATGTATATATATACATCTATATACATGTATATATCTATACATATATATATATATGTATATATGTATATATATATATGTATATATGTATATATCTCTATATATGTATATATATACATATATATACATATATCTATATATGTACATATATATATATGTATATATATATATATATATGTATATATATATATATATACATATATATATATACATATACATATATATATGTATATACATATACATATATATATATATATATACATATATATATATATATGTATATATATATATGTATATGTATATGTATATACATATATATATGTATATGTATATATATATATATGTATAATGCATAAAAAAATTCAAAGTCCCAATATAAGTAATGCATTCAAACATAACATGTTAAGTCCCATACACGGATAATGCATCTTTAGCACATGACCATGCCATGATGATAGGATTGATGTTGATCTATTGATGGAACTTTGATGGGTTGACTATCAGGTTACCACCTTGTTAGACTATTTCAATTTCCACCTTTTGTAGCAACTCTCTTCGTGATTCACAGTGCAGTGGATACTCTATTGGGCAAGGTAATCATTTTCCTTTTGTCTCTTTTTCTTTCATAATAGTAGAGATGGATCTAGAAGCTAGGTTAAATGATGATATTTCTCTTGCATTTCTTATGTCATCACTTATGTTCTTGTAATGGTTTTTTGAATATGGTATTAGTGGGAGAGATGTTTCTTTAGTTCAAATTTCTCGCACTATTTGATTTGGGCTTGTTTAGTACAAACCCTTTGTGTCTTTATTTTGCTTTTTTTCTTTTTCTTTTTCTTTTGTTTTCACCCTCATGCATGTATGTGGAATTAGGACCCTTGGTCTTGATGGCTTTTTCTCTTTGATTAAGTGATGTCTTATCTTGTTGAAACTCACCAGACTCTTCTTCCTTTTCTTATTCTCTCTACTTTATTGTAAACATGGGTAGAGCCACACTTTTGCTAAAGTGGGGGCTAAATGTACTGTCTTAAATTGCTAGCACCCCAATTTAATGAAGGTTGAGCACATATTTAATGTGATATCATCAATATCCTTCTCTCTTTATCTCTTCTTCCCTTTTTCCATCATTTCTCCTAGGTGGGATTGGGGTAAAACCTAAAATATCCTCTTTAAAGCTCTGATTTTTATGTTGTTAAGCTCAAGGTAGGATATATTTCCCCTAGGTCCCTTCTTTTCATCCACTTGTCCACTTGGAATCTACTCGTCACACCAAAACAAGATTTCCTCAAAATCTAGACCTAAATTATGGATCCCAAGACCTAATTTAGAGCCCTGAGACAACCCTGGGGGTTTGTGCACCTGGTGATAAAGGAAAAAATATGCCCATGAATAGTCAAAGTTCCATTCTACCCCTAATGGTCCAATCAAGGGCATAGCGCATCCCTAATGAGGCCTTATTTTGGCCCCTTTCTTTGGGCTTTGTGTTCCAAGACGTTCAGGTTTAATTCCTAGGACCATTGACCTACAAGATTTAGTCAATTTTGAGCACTATTTAAACCCTTCCATTTGCTCCATTTTTCATAAGTTTATGTCACAACATCTTTCTATCAAATGATCAAGCTCTCAAATTCTTCTTCAAGCATTCAAGGCATTCAAGCTTTCCTCTATTGAAGATCAAGGATTTTTGCATATAAGTCATTAAAGAAGTTTATGCTAGATCTTCTATTGTATTTTCAACATTCAAGATCTCCCTTCATAGATTCAAGGTCCTTTGTTGCATCTTCTAAATGATCTAAAAAGATGGATTTCAAGCACATAAACTCAAGAAGGTTTTAGATCTTAGATTGGAGAACAAGATACAGATCTAGATACCCTTTTCAACTTTCATTAGAATTGTAAAATCAGAATCAACATCATTCATAATCAATCAGGGTTTAACTACACCCTTGATGCATTATTTTTCCCTTGATGTTCCAATTCCCCCCTAATAATTGGCTGAAAGACTTTTGGGTTTTTTCTGCCTCACATATTTCAGCTTAGATCTTGGGTTACAACAACTTCCCATGTCATTCAATAGCATATTTTTATGTTTTTATTCTACAAGGTATTCTTGTCTCTTTTCTATATCCATTCTTTCCCTTTTAGCATTTCTTTATTTACATATCTTAACCTAAATCCTCTTAATGTGTGGTTGAGAGGGAAATAAAATTGAGTCATTCACTCTTTTGTCCATTAGGTTTTACATTGATAGTTTTCCTTGTGCTAATCAAGTCTAATCCAAAAGGGGTGGATATTGGTATTTCCTCTTTCATTTATGTAGGGTTGGTCTGCTTCCATTTTCCTACCCTATAGTAGGATATTAAGATAGGGTTGGGGCGGGGTGGGGGTGAATCAGTATCCTCTAATACTTTTACCTTAAACAAAACCTATGATGCCCTTATCCTTTTCACTACTCAATTATCACAAAACAATTACCATAATACTTGTAAAATGAAAATAAATTTATCTAATATAATACTTCATCAACCATGTAAACATAAGCATAAACTCATAACACACAATGAAAGTGTTTGGTCATGTGTAAACCATTGGTTAGAGGGAGAACTAAAATGGGGAATGTACCCACAAATCCATCACTAATGCAGTAAGAGGGTGCCTTGTTAAGGATGCAATGTCTTTGTCACTTCTAGTGACTTACTCCATTAAGAGTATATAATTAGATTTGATCAGATCTATCTTCTTCAAGGATTTAATAACACTATGCTAAGTGTGTACTTAGTTAAGAGATTTTACATAAGGTTTTAAGTCTATCTTGTGAAAGGATTTAGTTTGCTACAATGATTAGAAAATAGCAATGAATGATCTATAGAATGTAACTTGCTTTGCCAATTAGATCTCTCTTCTGCACAACTATATATCACCTTTTTGTGGCTAATATTCAATACCTTTCAACTCTACTTGAATCTTTAATCTCTTATATACCCAACACTTTACTCTTTTGACATAAAAACTCTTCTCAACAGTAGCAATACCCCTCTTCCCAATTCAACAAAAACTCTAAATTTTTTCCTTATTGGTCCTTTTATATTTTTCTTTTGCCTCTTTGATCTCTAACCTAATTAGGGTTTAGGAACTCTCTATAATGTATCATTGAAATCAACAATATAGAATAATCTATTTTCCTTACTTTTCCTTTTTGTATTTTCATTAGCCTTTTCTACCTTGAAATTATAGAAAAATTAAAACACTACCAATAAATATTTTCAAACCTTTGTCACAATATGTGGGAATCTTTTTTCTCACTCAGTACGATTATTCTTCATTGATTTTAGTGCCAATTCAAATGACCTGAGAGTTAGCCTCACAAATCACCTTCCACCATCCTAGGGCATAAGCTCACTTCAAGGAATATAGGATAGCCAAGCCTTCCATCCTATTAACAGTATGTATCCCTTTATTGACCGAGAAAACAAAAACCATAGATCCAGAGTAATACCTTCCAATCCCACCAATCCCAGCTGAACCTGAATTACCCCTAGAGGAACCATCAGTATTAATTTTCAAAAAACCCTCTAACAGGGGCAGCCAATTCCCCAACCTTTGAACTCTTTTCTTTGCACGTCTCCCTCTCCTAACACAAGCCGAGACCAGAGAGATGTCTTGTATACCAAACCTACCAACTATTTCTGCATCGCCTTGTTCTAGTGGCAACACAATCTCGCTCTTGGCTTCAACAGTCTCTTAGATCATCCCCAACTTCAATAGTCTCTTGGATCATCCCCAGAATTCTAGTCCAAACCTGTTGAAACCCCAAGTTTTCACCTCTAAAAATTCTATGATTACTTTTCAGCCAAACTTGCCACAACAAGAAGATAGGACTAGCATACCAAGCATCTTGCAGGAAGGAAGCCGAAGAGGGTGGCCTTTCCAATCTCATCCAAAACCCTACCAAGGAGGATGCATGAATGCATGGACATTTCCAAACATCCCACCAGTAATGCCATAATTGCAAGGTGAAAGAACAACGAAAGAATAAGTGTTGTACATCTTCCTCCCCACCACCACAAAGAACTCAACTCGAAGGGCCAACAAAGCCCCTCTGTTGAATATTATCCCAAGTCAAACACCTATTCCAAGCCAAAGTCCAAATGAAGCAATTGCACTTTGGCCAAGAGAATTTATTCTATACCTTATTCCACCATTGAACCTCCCTCCCAACCAATTGTTGAGAGAGAAACTCTTGATACCTAGTAGACACAGTGTAGACACCCTTAGGATTAGGGGACTAGACCAGCACATCACTCTCCATAAGGGTTCTACAATCACGACCACAAAGAATATGATAAATCTCATTGCACTCTAATTCCATCCCCAAATTAGGCCACTCCCTTGGGTTCTTCCATCTTACTTCCACCAATTGTCCCTGAAAGGAGAGTGATTTGAAATCACTCACCCTGGTCCATCCCGCCTCACAAAATTGCTAGGACAATAGGCCCAAATGAGGATATTGGAAAACTATGGGAGGATGGCCATCCCAAGAGTCATACCAGAAATGTGCCTCTAATCCCCTCTTACAAATCCAGAATAGGCCTCCCTTTATGAGTGCAACCCCCTTCTTGAGAGTAGTCCAGATCACCGAGCCTTTCCCTATCAAGCTATACTGGAGAATATCACTCTGTGGGATCCCAAACAAATACTTATGAGACAAAATTTTGACCCACACCCGGTCCTATTCCACACACCAATGCCAATACAATTTGGCTGCCAGGGTAGTACTAGATAACAATGACTGTTGTAGGCCAAGACCACTAAACCTTTTTGGGCTACAGACAATCTTCCACTTAATAAGGCTCCACTTAGTTGAGGATAAATTTCCAGCCCATAATAATTTCCTACCTAAGGAATCAAGATCCCTAACAAAACTCATCGGTGCCACCTGAATCATACACCTATAAAGAGGAAGAGCTTGCACCATAGATTGAACCAGCTGGACCCGACCAGCAAAAGATAGCCAACGATGAGTCCAATGATTCACTTTGTCCCAAAATTTATCCAAAATAACCTATCATGATTTCTTGGACTGCCTGCCAGCTGATATAGGGATCCCAAGGTATAGCAATGGGAGGCCACCAATTTGGAACCTGAGAATATGAGCAACTCTTTGCTGAATGGAAGGTGGCGTGTTGAAGAAAGAAAATGGAGGACTTACCCTCGTTGATTAGCTGTCCTGATGCACCCAGGTAAATATCCAACACCTTATGCATATTTTAAGCCTCCCTAATGATAGCCATGCCCATCAAAGTCATATCATCCACAAACTAGAGGTGAGATTGTACAAGAAGACCCCCTCCCCATTGCCAACCCTGAATGAAGCCCTCTTCCACATTCCTTTTAATCAACCATCCCAAACCTTCCACCAAAAGAAGAAATAGGTAAGGAGAGGTGGGGTCACCTTGCCATAGACCTTGAGAGGCCCCAAAGAGATTAGAATGCTCCCCATTGATCAAGACTAAGAAGGAAGTTGAATTAACACAACTCATGACCCATCGAATCCATTCCTCCTCAAAACCAAAAGCCCTCAAAACCTTCTGAAGAAAGGACCAATGCACTCTATCATATGCCTTGGCCATATCCAGTTTGATCAACATAGCCTTTTCCTTGGAATTAGCCATGGAATGAATAGTCTCAATGGCCACAACTACCCCATCTAGAATCTGATGCCCCTCCACAAAACCACTTTGTTCTTTAGAGATAAGCATTGCAAGACACTTCTTTAGCCTTTTAGCAATCAACTTAGATATAATTTTATAAGTTAGATTGCATAAAGAGATAGGATGAAATTGACTTAGCCAATTAGTCTTCTCCCCCTTGGGAATGAGAGCAAGGAAAGTAGAGTTCAAGGCCTGAAGCATTTGCTTATTCTTCTGGGATTCTTGAACAACTGCCAGTAAATCTAATTTTATGATATCCCAAAATTCTTGGAAGAATTCAATCAGGAAGCCATCAGGGCCAGGTGCCTTCCCCTTTTTCATCTAGAAAACAATCTTCTCCAACTCCCCTAGTGATATGGCACTCATAAGATTCTCTTTCATTTCCAAAGAGACTAAGGCTAGGATACAGGAAAGGACCTGGGTCTCGGTAGCCAAATCCCCCTACGCTTCTTCCCTAAATAAAGAGTCAAAATATTGCATAGCTTCATGCAACATATCCTGAGTAGAGGAAATAACCTCTCCCCTGTCAGTAACCAAGGATGAGATAGAATTACCATGTTTTCTAGCTTTCACTGAATTGAAGAAGAAAGCAGTGTTCTTGTCCCCCTCCTAGAGCCACTCAACCTGAGCTTTCTATTTCCAAAAGATTTCCTCTCTCAACTCCCATTCCTCCAAAGTTTTTAGAGCCTTGGCTTCCTCCCACAAAAAATACTCCAACACCCCATCCTCCCTAATCAACCTGGTAATATTGTTCAACTCCACTTGAGCCTCATGTTTCACTTGGAAAATGTTCCCAAAGCACTGTCGGTTTCATTGCTTGAGCCGATATTTTACATATTGTAGGAGCTTAGCGAAGATATACATTTTTGTCCCAAAAGAAGGCCTACCTTCCTTCCACCATTCGGCTACACAGCCATAAAGGTCTGGGTCCCTAAGCCACATGAGCCGAAACTTAAATAGTGGCTTTTGAGGCAAATAGGCTAAAGATATGACTAACTTAATGGGCCAATGATCTGAACCTCTCCAATTTAATATTTCAGAATTAGAAGACCACAATCCTCCCACCCAAAAGTAGGACACCAAAAATTGGTCTAATCTTTCAGCAATATAGCTGTCACCCACCCTTCTACTATTCCAAGTGAATTGACCATTGCTAGGCTTAATATCCACCAGGTTGAGTGCCAATATATTATCCCGAAACAAAATATAAGAGGGCTTCAATCTTGCATTACCTCCTCATTTTTTAGTTAAATCAAGAACAACATTAAAGTCATCAGCAATAATCCATGGCAAGTAAGGAAATAAGCTACGAGCCAAATGAATATTATTCCATACTAGAAGCTTACCTTGAAAATCAATAGGAGCATAAAAATTGGAGAAAAGGAAAGATTCTCTTGATTCAATGCATAAAACCACCATGGATAAGGGGGATTTGAAAGAAATCCATGACACAGGTTGGATCTTCCATGGGTTCCAGAGACAAGCCACACCCCCTGAAGATCCCTTGGCTCCAATGCATTGACCTTGACCACTTCTCCACAATTTAAGTACCATACTCATCGTACAATCCACAAAAAATTTAGTCTACTAAATAAAAAGAACATCAGGGGAATGAATTCTAACTAATTCCCAAACAACTTTTTGTCTAGGGCCGCTATTCAAGGCCCTTGCATTCCAAGAAATAATGATCATTTCGGAGGAGTTGAGAAATGGGAATCCAAAGTCTTAACAGAACCTAACTCCACCAAAGTCTCCCCTATCATCTTAATCTTTTCCAAATCCTTCTTGTGCCCCATTTTAACATTTTTCTCTAAAACACTCTTCCTACCATCTTTTTGGACAATGCCCAAATGAGAAGCAGATTTACCTCACTTATTAGTATCTGAAGCCAAATTCCTTGCAGACAGAACTACATCCTCCACCCCCTGACCTAAATTGATGTTTGGCTCTAAAATCATCTAAGTCCCTATCTATCCATCCATGACCATAGGCATGGTAGATTCCATTTGAGATACAGAAGGGGGAATAGTAGGACAAATCTCACGTCTAGACTCTGCCACCAAGGGTTTTGCATTAATTAATCCTAGTTAACTTCTTGCTGACCCAATTCATCGAAAACCTTAAAGCTATTAAATGTATCCTCGTCTTGTCTCTCCATTAAAGTCCTCTTTTGACCTATATTACAATTTTGAGCCTTAACTTGGACAAACCCCTCAGCATCCATACCCTCACCTGTAGTAGGCTTCTTCCCCTTATCAAAACCATAAGTGTTATGAGTAGGGGGCGGAGGCTGTTGCACCATTGACTTGGCCTTTGAAAATCTTCTCACTAGATGGCCATATTTGTGGAAGAGATGACATCGAAAAGGAAGAGTCTTGTAATCCAACTGTTGCACCCAAGAATGTGAGCCTGCACACATTTCCACAGCATCTGGCAATGGTTCACTCAAATCAAGTTCTACACAAATTCAGGCAAAATTCATCACTTTCTTACGCAAATTTTGTGTAGAAGGTCCCACCGGCTTTCCTATCATTGATGCAAGCATTTGAAGAACATCCTCTCTGCAACATTCTATTGGAAATCTGGGTAACTGAACCCACACCGGGACCCAATTTGGAAGCTCCTTGGATGGGTTAAATCATGCATGCCATGGTTTAATGAAGAGTCCAACCTAGTTATAAAAATAAGGCCTACCCTCAAAAACCCTATTTTGATCAGCAAGGCAATTGAATGTAACCATGAAAAAATTGTTTGCAAGCAAGGTGATCTTCATTTCGCCCTCTAGATCCCACACGCTCCGAGCCCAATTCTCTAAAAATTGAAGCGAGACTCTCATCCCCAAAAAATTTTAGTACAATGAATGTTTAGAGTAATATTCGACATCCTCCATGATCATTTCAAAAGGAATAATCAATTTGGGTCTCTCTTTGCAGCACTCGAGACAACCGTTGATCTTAGTAATCCGTGATCCACCCAGGCAAGCTTGAATTTGTCACATTCATATTCTAAGAGAAGAGGGCATTCTCAAAAACCCTAGCTTCATGTCCCAACATACTTGAATCCATCTTATCATGCATTTTAATAGTAGATGATGCCCTAGAGGGCTCACCCTTTTCCATATTCCACTCAGCCCTGGTCAATCTGCAGCAATGGGACTTGACTAGGCCCTCATGTGAGCCCTCACAACAATCAAATCTTGCACAACAACCTCACTAAACTAGAAAAATAGACCTAAAAATAAGATAGCTCCCCTCCCCATGCAACAATATTGTCCCCATCCCCTGCACACACCCAATCACAATAGATACGAGCTAGGGCATGACTGCCCTAGCTTTGTGAGAAGTTGCAAAAGTGCCACGCCATTCTCATTCCCTTGTGGTGATCTAACACTCCTTAAAAATTATCAAACATTTGAGCAGTCTTTGTTCTGCTTGGTAGATATATTATTTCTACGCGATAGAAATGTTGTCACTCAGTGATAACTTCACTCAGTTATAACTAATTTTCTTGGTAATGTATCTTCTTGGAGAATATAGACTTGCTCAATAAGTACTAAGCTTGGGTATAACTATAAACTCATTCATCTCCTCTTTCATTGATCAATCATTATAGGGACTCAGTTACTATGCTCTCCAACTAACATATTCACTTCTTCACTCTTTTTGACACTAATTGGAAACATGAGTATTTATGGGAGTAAGACATAGGTTACAAAAGAAGGCACCATGCTTATATCTTTGTTAAAGGTAAAATTACACATATCCTCAAAATATAACTCCTTCTTACCCTTGTGTCTCATCCCTTGGATGAAGCTCCTAAATTCATTAAATTTTTGAGATAAGTCTGCATCATTATGATGTAATTTTTCTATCCTCTAAGTTGTGCTTGATTAATCCCAGGTGATGAAGATATAAGAGGGAGTATGTATTAATATGATGATGATAGGGATGGAATGAAAGTCTTCAATACACCACATGGAGCTTGGAGAAATGATGGGGTGTATGATGGAGAAGGTTGTAGAATAATTGGTGGAGGAAGATATGTTTTCTCAATGTTTAGAAAACTACATCTACACCAATTGATGTAGCAAGTGGATTACTATTATGCAATGTTGTATTGGGTAGTGTGCTTATGATTTGTTGAATTTTATCCATGATCAACTTAAAGGTCTGCATTTGTTAAGTTGACATGGGCATAGAAGATATACTAGAAGGTGTCTTATCTCTTCATTGTGAAGTTGAAGGATTTGATGGATCTTGTAGGATAGGAGCTACATCCTTGGTGATATTTTTATAAAGTGAGGTCTTGTCAAAATATTTAGGGTAAATGACACCATCATTAACTATATTTTGAAAAATATATGTATGATTAGCCTTAATGAGTTTATCCATATTGTCCACATTATAGGGGTTTTGAAGAAATTATTTTAATTTTGGAGTCATTTCTAGAAAAGAATTAGGATCATTTTGTTGATAACTATGTCAGAATGAGTAGTATTTTATACTACAAGATCTAAATGTGCAAAGTGATTTTTGGATTCCTTGTTTTAATTGGATTGTGGAATATTACATGATGTTGATTTACTAGATCGAGTGGAAACCATGAAAATATGAACCAAGATTGATGAAATGAAGAAGTTGATGATAAAATGGAATTGGTTTGATGAAAGAGCAATTGCACTAGGATTAAGGGGGGAAAACTCTGACAAATTGATTTAGATTTAAGATGACAATGGAAGAGCCTCAAAGATTATTTTTTATTGATTGAGATGAAAGTTTGAGAAAACCTTAGAGAAAATATAGATCCTATAACTGTGTAAATAGCTTAGATATTAGATTAGATGATGATATTTGTCTTCTACTTGGAGGTAGATTGTTGATGCCAAGTTAGAATATGATATGGATAGAGGATCTCAATACTTTATGATGGATGAATAATCTCAAGTGGGAAATTTCAACTATATAAAAATTGTTTTCTATTGATGAGGATCTAGATTGGATTAGTCTTGACTCTATTGGGTATGGGTCAGTCAAGATACTAGATGATAGTAGTCTAATGATAATGATCCTAGGATTAATGACAATAATAGAAGACTAAGGATTGATTAGGAGTATGAGGAAGGATGTATGAAACATTAAGGTCACTATTTTTCATAAGTATTTTTGGAAAGAGATATGAAGGTTGTATTGACTGCAAATCAAAAGATGAATTTAGAGACACTAAAATTGAATTTTATCACCTCATAGTATTCAAGTTATTTTGCACATGGTTGGATACATTGCATAGTACATTTTTTATGTCCAATCATCTTATCAACAATTTATTCTCCTTATAATCGAGTGAAACTAGGAGTTTTACTTTCTTGTGTTTCAAAAAATCTATCATGCCCAAAAGGAGACTACAATTTTGACATAGTATCTGACTATTTCAAGACAATGGTTTTAGGGAACTCGAGAATAATGGATTTTAAATGTTTTGACAAAGTCTAATTGCTCTTTTTTATTTTCTAATAAAGATGGTAGTCTAAGACCACATACAATAATTTACAGAGTTAATAGTCTCAGATCAGAGATAAGAAAGTTTATTTTTGGTAGTTTAGGATTGATTTTGGACCAATTTGATTTATTTTGAATTGTTATACTCAATGGAAAGAATTGACTTTCAATCATCCCATGAAAGTAACTATGCAAGTTTATCATAAACATGAAGAAAATAAATGTCTCAAAATGATCTTGCAAGGGACATACTAAGCTTGTGGGATTCAAACAATAATGATAATGAAGTTGATCTTGGAAAATATGACTTTTCAATGTGTATTTTCTAGAAACTTTTTGATACCACCTTGAGTTTTTATGGGGCCTTAAAACATCAAAATAGTCAAAAAATATTTACCTAAGGAATTGTCTTAGTCAACAAAACCTTTTCCCATACATGATATCCCTTCAGCTCACACAAACACATCACTTGCTAGAAGGGTGCTCCTGTTTTTTTAATTTTACAAGACCTCAACATAATATGGTAACTAGAGAATAAACAATGATTACACTAATGTCATTTTGCTTGCCTACAAATTCTGAAGCGGTTAAAAATGACGAGTGTGTTCTTTTAAGAGAGATTCTTCTCCCTCCTTGCACAACAATTAAGTCACTTTTAGAGATGAACCATATAGGCTTCTACTCTTAAGGTTTTTAGTAAGGACTTCATTGAAAGATATTTAATGTTAATCATTACAAGGTATTGGGGTTTCACATGTGCAATTGAGACCTATAGCTTTATAATAATAGGCATAAGATAACTTTTCCCTCAGGGACTTTAATCTTAGGGAGGTATTTGATTATAGTAGGTCAAAGAGGATGAATTTTCTTTGTTCCCACTTGAGTCATCCGTTAGATATTTGTTTCATGACTAGTAGGATCACTAAAGGCTTAATGAAATAATGATGGATTAGAAACTTAGGAGTCTAATATTTTTATTCTCTATTAGGGAAAAAAATACTTTCGTATTCCATGATTTTTTCTCCCAAACGTGTCAAATAATTTGTTTAATTACCAAGATTTCCTCAAAGTGAAAGTTCAAATGTTTCTAGGTTTCTAATTTTCCACAATAGAAAAGAACATAATCCCTTAACACTCAAACATTCACCACAAGTAAATCTTCTTATTTAGTTATGTTCCTAGGTAAAAGCATAGATCCATGTGTTGATATCTCTATCTATTGTTGTCTATTAGTGTCAAAAACTTAGTCATTTAAAAGGCAATTCAAATGGTCATCAGTGTGACTGAGCTACTCTATATAGGCTGAGTCATGTACATAATCAAGTATGTACTAAGCTCTATAGGAGACGAGTAAGTGTATGGT
The DNA here is from genome assembly GCA_028749045.1 of Cupressus sempervirens. Lineage (NCBI taxonomy): Eukaryota > Viridiplantae > Streptophyta > Pinopsida > Cupressales > Cupressaceae > Cupressus > Cupressus sempervirens. The sequence goes on from CM053793.1 coordinate 636,324,478, forward strand.
CACTGAGTATTTTATATACAAGACAAGCTCAATTTCGACCAAGCAGTTTCAAGAATACAAGTGTCAAGTTACATAATATGTGCCAAGCACAATACATACCAAGCAATAGCAATGTCAAGTATCAAAAAATAGTAAAGGCTAAGCAATGTAGAGTTTACATAAAAGTCAAAAATGATACAGATTTTGAGGTAACTCATTTTCAAGTTTCATGGAAGGAACATTTAATATTTGTAGAGGTTGTTATAGAGAGTTTTACGTGTTAATGACATGGATCACAAATCCCTATATATTGTGATCAATGATTCAGATGAAGAGGCTAATTATGGAAGAATTTAAAAAACTCTTTATGAAACTCTTTTAATAGAGAAGATCTTAACCTAGATAAGAGTAAGAGGAAGAGATGAAAGGAGAAGAGTTTGTGTATGAACAAGGAGAAATATACACATAGTGAAGTGAAGGATCGAGATCAGATCAGAAGTTAGTGAAAATATTTTGTTATCTCTTAATAGAGCAAGTGACCTAATCAGAGTAGTGAAGAGGGAGAAAAGTATTTTCATATTAGAGGAGAGGATCAATTAGCAAGGAGAAGATGCAAAATCAGCTTACATAGCATACTAAGAGTTAGGTACTGAATGAATTCTAACCAACTTGAATTAGGGTAGATATCTTAATAGAGTGGTCTTAACATATCTTTGTAAATCTCCAAATAGAGTCCTTACTTTATTGTAAGTGTTAAATCTTCTAACAAGGTGAGACCTAACCATCTCAAATGCTTTTAATAGGGTAGACCCCTCACAAGATAGATCATATATTATGATAAACATTGTAACCCTAATAGGTTAACTTTATTACTGCAGTAATCAAGATTTATGGGTGTCATCCCCACCCCATTTTTACCTTCACCTTAGAGGGTTTCTAGGTTAAAAAAATTGTGTTATGTGTTTATTTTGATGCATGTGATAGATCATATTTACATGTTACATCAAGTTTATTAATACAAGTTTTACATGCACAAGTTAATTGGTGAATGTGTAAATGAATTGGTGAAAAGTAGAAGTGCTTAAGATTCTTATTCACCCCCTTGAGTATCTTGTTATCATGTTTATTTTGGAAATATAAGAGTAACTGAGAGGGGATGGGTGAATCAATTACCATAAAAACAAATCCAAGATCCCTTAAGATGTCAATACAATTCAAAATCAAACTCTGCTGAAACTAAAATACTGTTGTAACTCAGTTAGCACTGAATCACTCAATTAACATAGTAATTCAGTTAATATTGAATATATGCATTGTTACTCAGTTAACACAGAACATGCAAATCTTGTGCTATTAAAAGTGATTAATCTTAATTAACTTATTTGTAGAAATATAAATAAAATAACATGAAACATATGACACTTGGATTTAACATGGAAAACCAATTTAGAAAAAACCACCAATTGCAACTAGTTACTATTTTTCACTCTTCTAAAGTGAGCCCTATTAGGATCCAACCTTGTTAAAGGTTACAAAACACACTATTAGGTGTGGCCCTCTTAAAGGATTTAAATCACCCTATTAGGAGTGGCTTTGTTAGAGGATTTGGCAGATAGCTATTAAAATAACTTTGTTAAGAGATTTAATACACTACTACAATTATTACAGAGTAACAATGATATGACCTAATTGTTGATTCAACTATATTGTTGATTTTAGATCTATTTTGTGGCTTGAATACTTGATCCTCCTTGATTGGATAACACCTTGCAGCTTAGTCAACTTAGGATACTCTGATATTCTTCCAATTCACTTCTTTGATTTATCTTCTCAATCCCATGCTTCTCACATTTAATCCTACAACTTGACCTTATATAATTTATCTTGTCAAGTCAGCTTGAATACACTTTCAAAAATTCAATATTTATCCTTTATGTCAGGTAGACTTAATAAATAAATTCATCAAACTAAATATGTTGACTCAAGAAAATCCTTTGTTAATGGACCTTGCTTGATCAACACTAACTTAGAAAATACTTTCTTCATACTTCCTTCGTTAACTACACAAACTCAGCTAACACTACATCCTAAACTAAATTCCCTTTGGTAACTGAGTGAGCTTGATTAACACTGGTTCCTTGCTAACTTCTCTTTGGTGCCCGAGTGAACTCAATAGACATTGTCTCTAAACTTGATTATCTCTAGAATGCTTGATAGTCACTGGAAACTATCTTCATCACCCGAGTGAGCTTAGCAGACATTGACTAATAAAGACTTAAACTTTGGTGTAACATCAAAGATAATATACAATTGAACAATTATTTTCAATGGTTTATATTTCCATCAATTAATAGTTGGTGCTAGAGGATTGGTTCTCTAAGAGAATCTTAATCACTTGGAGATTAGATCTTGAAGATGGAGGCTTTTAAACTGGACAAGGTGATTGACATCCAACTCATACTATAGAAACTTGAGAAAGAAAGAAAAGATTTGAAGAAATCCTTGAAAATAAGGAAGGAATTGGCTATCTCTATCTATTGTTGTCTATTAGTGTCAAACACTTAGTTATTTACAAGGTAGAGTCAAATGGTCATCACTGCAACCAAGCTACTCTATATAGGTCAAGTCATGTACATAAGTAAGTATATACCAAGCTTTATAGGAGTCGAGTAAGTGTATGGTCATTGAGTATTTTCTATACAAGTTGAGCTCAACATTAATTGAACAATTTCAAGCATACAAGTGTTGAGTTACATAGTATGTACTAAGCACAATACAAATCGAGCAACAACAATGTCAAGTATCAGAAAATAGTAAAGGTTGAGCAATGTAGAATTTACATGAAAGTCAGATTTGATACACATTTTAAGGTAATTTGTTTTCAAGCTGACATGGAAGGAACATTTACTATTTGTTGAGGTTTTTATAGAGATTTTTACGCATTAATGACGTGGATCATAGACCCCTATGTTTTGTGATCAACAATTCATATGAAGAGCCTAATTATGAAAGCATCTAAAAAACTCTTTACAAAACTGTTTTAATAGAGAAGATCTTAACCTAGATAAAAGTAAGAGGAAGAGATGAGAGAAGAAGAGTGTGTGTGCAAACAAGGAGAAATATGTGAATAGTGAAGTGAAGGATCGAGATCAGATTAGAAGTCAGTGAAAGTGTTTTATCATTGTTAAAGTAAAAGGTTAATTTAATTTAATTTATTAAATTACCTTTACTCCCTTCTTAAGATTTCACTTTATGAACTTTGAATTTCTATTTAATAATTAATTAGTAATTATTAAATGTCACTTTCCTCTTAGGGTTTCCCTTTTATGTTTTTGATCTACTTTTATAAGGATTGATCTTTTGTAATTATCTCTCATCTTTTCAGTTTGATAAAATAGTTCTCACATTTTTAGAGCAAAACCCTTACCTCTTTTTCTCTTTTACTTCTTGGTGATAGGTTCTTGCATGCAGGTGTTCTTTAGGTTTTTGGATTTTCATTGCCTATCACTCAAAATCCTTCATGGTATCTGAGCCAGATTTGTTGTAACTTGTTCAATATCTGGAGAAAAAGAAGAATGAGGGTTTGACAGAATAGATCTAGCATTTTTTGGGTATTTTTTGTGAAATAGGTGGGTCTCTAATTTTTGAAGCATTTTGAGGACAAAAAAACCTCACGGATTCAGAAGGTGTCAAGACCTCCAAATTCATATGAACTTTGTCCAATTTGGACATAGTTGGAATTAGAGGCAAAATAATATTGCTTCTAGATTGGGCATGTTTCCGAAGGTGATGGTTTTCTGATTTTTTGCATGTAAATCAAGCTTTTCTTATCTGAAAATCAAGATTTTTTGGCATGTTTACTGAGGTGGTGATTTTCTAATTTGGCATGCAAAATGAGATTTTTGGCACGTGGATCAAGATTTATTTGTTGAAAATCAAAATTTTGGGCATGCAAATTGATATTTTCTAATACAAATTGATTTTTTTTGACATGAAAATCAAGGTACATTTGCACAAAATAATTTATTTTGGCACAGATCCCAAGGGATTTGGCTCTACTTTTTCACTCAGTCAAATAATGCTTTTTATATTCCAGGGGCATAACTTGTTTGTTTTAACTCCATTTTTTGATCCAAAAGAAGCATCAGAAAGCTCTTCTCGAGCCTTATCCAAATTCTTTGTTATTTTTATTAGTATTTCTCAAAAGTATATGTTTTTCTCAAATTGAATCCTTTTTTCTCTCTTCTTGTGTATGCATTCCTACTAGCATCTGGGGTTTAGTTTTTTTGCATTATGGGGGGTGTTTTGTATTATTATTTTTGTTATTTACATCAGTAAACTAGAATTTTTTGAAAAAAAAATCAACACCTTCTAAAACAATGGCTAAGACCTCTTCTTGTCTAGAACTTCTGACCCCTCATAACTATCACACATGGAAGACCTTGATGACACAACTTCTCTAGTCAAAAGGGTTGTGGTCTTGTTTAGGTACAATGCAACCAATTTTTTAGAGTCAATATCAAACTTTGTAGCACAGGAACAAGATGGATGAGGCAATGGGGTTGATTTCTTTATAGGTATCTAATAGTCTATATTTTCATCTTGATGGGTGCAATACCCCTCTAGATATATGGACCAAGCTTGATGGCTTGTTTGGTACAGTGAATGAATTCAGGGAACTTTAGATCAAGGCATAGCTTACCTCTCTTACCAAATTAATTTCCTTCCATTGAGGGCTTCATGATGAAGTTCAAACAATAGAGATCTTTATTGGAGGATTGTGGGAAAGCCAAGTCTGACACTGAGTGCATCTGCCTGATTCTTTCTAAGCTTTGTGGAAACTTTTAGATTTTTTCCTATACCTTTTATTCCACCAAAGATGCTTTGCGTGATAGATTTACCTTTCCATCCTTTGAGGTTTTTTGTGATCATTTGACTCGAGAGAAAGCTAAGCTCTCTTACTTGGATTTTTCTCATAAGCTCATAGGTTTATGCATTGGTAGCTTGGCCATGTTTAGGGATGAAGGAGAAGACAAATAAATATCATTCTATAGAGTCTTAGATTGATTTTAGCACTCAAAGTTCATCAAGGCCACCTCCTCCTAAGGGGAGTAAACCAAAGCTAGAAAGACCAAAGCATGCTTATTGTAATAAGCCTAATCATGATGAGTCACATTGCTATGAGAACAAGTTAGATGACTATGCCAAACAGGTTTCAAATTTGACTACTCTCCTTCATAAGAGTAACATTGATATTCCTTCTACTTCTCACAAATCATCTTTACCATCATTACTTCAATCAGATGGTAAAGATATAGGAAAGGGTCATGCATTATGTGCAACTACTACTCCACATTCTTTTAGATAGTTATTGAATTCAGGTGCTTCACACTATATGTCATCTTCTCAAGATTTGTTCTCTTCTTTTGAGGTTCTCCTACTCCACACATTTTGATGGGAAACAAAATTGTTATGACTGTATGTGGGAAAGTTTCTATTGACACTAATGATGATACATCTCATGATGTACTTTGTGTTCCATCTTTGTCCTCTAACCTTCTCTCTATCTATCAGATTACACACTGTGGGATAGGGAAGATTGTTAAGTTTACACAAGATTCAGTGAACATTAGAGATAGTGAGATAGGCAATATTATTGCTACAAGAATTTTTTATCATGCTTCCCATCTATATTCCTTCTTATATTTTGTTCCACCATCTCCACTATCAAAGACTCGCTCTTCTTCTTCACAAGAGTCTACTAAGGTGAAGTCAAGTTGCTTGAACTTATGTGTTGTTCCTAAGACAAATGTTATGGCTTCTACACCTCCAACTCTTGTTCAAATTCCATCTATCCCATAGGATTACTCTTTAGCATTTCCTACCATTGTAGCTCCAATCATCAAGCCACCTATTGTAGGTTTTGAGGATATATTAGAGAACACACATCTTCTCTCAGATGATAGATTCAACACACCTATTATCCCACCTCCATTGGAGATTCTATTTCAAGATTCTCATGCATTCTCCTTTGAGCATCAGCTAGGACTTCTAGCTTCACCTTACATGTAGGGGTTTTACCCTCCTTTTCTACTACCTTTGTTTCTTTCATATTGGAGCCACATTGGTATGTTCATCAACACAGGAGTTTTGTCATTCTAGGGAGGGCTATGGAGTCCCAAGCTTCTATCATAGGGGGTTTTATTGTACTTATGGTCTTGAGAGAGTCTCTTGAGATATTTCATTTGTGCATCATTTTCTATCTCTTTTTCGAGTAGGGTTTTTCTTACTGGGTTTTCTCTATTTCTCTATTTCATAGAGATTAGGTTGTGATTGGTTACCTCATCAGGCCTTGTTGCATGGACCCAAGTTTACTTTTAGCATTATAGTTTCCTTGCTTTTTCTGCATTTTTTGTAGTTGCATTATTTCTCATATTAAGGGGGTGTTAGAGTAAACAGTTACTTTAATTTCATATATAAAATTACATTTACTCCCTTCTTAAGATTTCACTTTATGCACTTTGCATTTCTATTTAATAATTAAGTAGTGATCATTAAATTTCCTTTACCTCTTAGGGTTTCCCTTTTAGGTTTTCAATCTCCTTCTATAAGGATTGATCTTTTATAATTATCTCTCATATTTTTAGACTAATAATATAGCTCTCATATTTTTAGAGCAAAACCCTTTCCTCTTATTTTCTTTTTCTTCTCTGTGATAGGTTCTTGCATGCAAGTGTTCTTTGAGTTTTGTGGATGTGTATTGTGTTCACTCAAATCCTTTAGTTATCTCTTAATAAAGAAAGTGACCTAATCAGAGCAGTGAAGGGGAAGAAAATTATTATTAGATCAGAGGAGAGGATCAATTAGCAAGGAGAAGACTCAAAATCAACTTATAGAGAATATTTGGAGTCAGGTACTGAGTTAGTTCTAACCAACTTGAATCAGGATAAATCTCTTAACATAGTGGTCTTAACAGATCTTTGTAAATCTCCTAACAAAGTCCTTACTTTATTGTAAGTGTTAAATCCTCTAACAAGGTGAGACCTAGTAGTCTCAAATGCTTTTGACAGGGTAGACCCCTCACAAGGTAGATCATATATTATGATCAAACATTGTAACCCTAACAGGTTAACTTTATTACTTCAGTAGTGAAGATTTGTGGGTTTTATCCCCACCCTAGTTTTACCTTCACCTTGGAGGGTTTCTGGGTAAGAAATGTTGTTTTATGTGTTTATTTTCATGCATGTGATAGATCCAATTTACATGTTATAGCAAGTTTATTAGTACAAATTTTACATGCACAAGTTAACTAGAGAATGTGTAAATGAATTGGTGAGAAGTAAAAGTGCTCAAGATTTTGATTCACCACCCCCACCCTCCCAACCACTCTCAGTATCTTGTTATCCTATTTATACTTCCATTAATCAAAACCATGTTACCATAAAGGATCTCTGCACTTATTTTGGCCAAATCTCATTTCTCCATAACAACTCAACTTCCTTCAAAAACAAAAATACCCTTATATATATATATATATCTTAGATTCAAGATTACTATAATACAAATCTTGTAGTGTTTCGATTAGTTATAAGATGTTATAATTTCAAAATATAACATTTGACAAGATAATACTTCAAAAATAGAAACAAAAAATAGTAATCATAGCCAAAAATGATAATCAGCACTAGAGGAGAGAGTACACATCAAGAATATGTGTTTTTTTTAAAGAAGGGGTAGATTTTATAGGGAAAATTTGATAGGATTAAAATATCGTACTTTGAGTTTTTATAATGGAAAAATCATACATCAAAAACCAATATATCTTTTTCTTAGCACTAGATATACATGTCATATATAACATGTTTTGAAATTAGAGCAAAAAAAATTTATTTTCATGTACTTGTTTGATAGGAACTACACCCCATATTTTTCACAAAAAAAAGGACTTCAAAAATTTAAAAATTCAGAAATTCTTAGTCAATTATTTTTTTTACAAAATTATAGGAATAAACTTCATCCAATTTTACACATTTCATCTTCAAGTTCTAACACAAATGAAATGAAAATTTAGCATTGTGTCATCCTTTTCCTTTACAAAAGGTTGACACGTGTTTCTAATTTTACCCTCCTAAAAAAATCATCTAATGAATAAAAAATATTTTCTTGAATTTTATTTTTAGGCAACTTGTATAAACATTTATGAGTATTTTGTTATTTTAGCCTTCAACCAACATCCTACAAAACCAAAGTATTACCAGTTTTGATTATGAGATCTTGGACAAATGCCTTGTAAGAGTTATTATTTTTAAAAAATAGAATTCCTAAAACAAACTAGATAAGTTAGTAACCTCAAATCTAGAGAAAAACTAACCTTTTCAACTAGCATAGTAGAGACAACAATATCAAGTCACAGACAAAAGAATATACAAATGAAGAAACTTGTAGACAACCAAAAGTACTTACAAGATTAAAAAATACAAGTTATACCTACCACATGTCAATTTATAATAGTATAGGCTTTGAATTTTGCAAATAACTGATTAACTTGCATAGTTGACTGAATGTGAAAATAAGGGTAAATCAACAAAAAATAGAAATTTTAAGAATTTTGACACTATTTACCCCTATAAAATTGTTAGTTCGACAAAAACTTGAGAGCATAAATACAAAAAAATGAAAAAAATCATTTTTGAAACATAAAAAATTTAGTGTTAATGTATCAAAATATAATGACAAGATAAGTTTGACGAAGATGGTAAAAGAACATTATATGAAGACACTATTATGTATAATATTTGGATACATTTAAGAGGGCTCTTTTAGAAATTGACTTAGAGATGCCTAAGATTCTATATGATCTATTAGATATGAGAAGGGTTAATGAAAAGAGTTGGGATTATTAGATAAAAGGACAATATTTAATTGCCTTATGTCCAATGCTTGATAGTGAAGAGGCAAATTCAATATCAAGAAAGAAAAGATAAAAATTGGGAATGAATTAAAGATCAATAGGTTGATGTTTGGTAAAAACTAAAGAGGTCATACTTGAAATAGAGAAGATATTGAAGAAGAGTTATTGGATAAACAATTTAAAGTTGTAAGTAATGATTATGCTCAAAATGCTCAAGACACTCTTGTTGCAAATAGTGAACTTATTGATAGTAGTATTCCTAATGTAAGTAATGTTCTTGAGATAAATGCCCATGATATTGATATTTTTGATGTTTAAGTTATTGTATTTATTTTTCATGTGGGATATGTTGAGGGAGAAAATAAATATAGAAATATATTATTATTACCTAAGAAGATGCAAATTTAAGTGAATATTGAAGCAAGAGACATTGTTGAGGTAGTTGAAGATTTTCTAGAAGAAGATAGCGTGGATAATAAATAGTTGGAAATCAATAGCAAGGTCTAATAAATTTGGACACATTATATCTTATTCATAATATGAAGCTTGCATCATTCACATGAAAAAAGGTAAGGGAGGAATTAATGAAGACTCATATTGAGGATAATGAAGACTTGTGCCTTCTATCTGATGTCCTAGCTCAAAGATCATGCCAAACTATGTAAGAGATCCAATAGACACTCCATATGGACAAAAAAATGGCCTTATCAATTTGGAAAATATTCACTTTGAATCTCTTGTTAATGTTGGTCCCAAATGGTACTCAGAGGGGGGTGAATCAGTACAAATTTTCTAATTGTTTACTTGAGCTACTTTGCTTACTATTCCAACTACTAGTTTCTCAATCAACAAGGTAATGATAAATACAATGTAGTAATACCATATACAAGATCAAATAAAATATATTACATCAATGCAACAAGATATTTATACGTAGAAACCCTTGATGAGATGATGAAACCCATAGTGGGAGTGATATACCCACTATCCTTTCCTTATAAGTAAAAGGGTGACATGTTAAAGGCTACAACTATTCTTTCTAGGAACACATCCTATTATGAATGTATAAAATCTATCAATATTGAAAAATCTTGTTAAATCTACCTTGTTAAAGGCTTTATAAATCTCTTTTTGAGATACACCTTCTTACAGGATTTATAAAGACATGCATTCATGTCTTCCTTGTTAAAAACTTATAATAGTTGCAATGATAATAAATCAAACTAAAGTTTTAGATCTAAAGTGTTGCATACCTTACCTTGTAGATCTTTTATGAATACCTTGAAGATTCTCTTGATAATCCTAATTCATTTTGGCTTTCCCCCATGAACTAATCTAGTTTACCTCTTCCTTACTATGGTCAAACATTGGTCTGTTATTCAGCTCTTTGGCATATCCCTTTGTTCTTCTCTGCTCTCTTTACTAGCAGCTATGCTACTTAGTAATAGTAACAAAACCTTCACAACAAATTTTTGTACATTATATACATTCTTTTCATCTGGGAACCAAAACCCTTAAAACACCTTGCTCAAAGTCAATGAATTCAAAACTTGAATTGAATACAAGACTTAGTCACAAGAAACCTATGATTACCTATACATAGGTGCCTATTTGCATAGGCCTAACTATCTTCCTGTGAGTTTGCATCTTGTAATTACCCAAAAATGTTCATCTAGACTATGAGCCCTCTTTATAGAAAATTTACTTAATTTATCTATTGCTTATTCTTGATTAAATCATAATTTTACTATTTTTTGGATTATAACCTCTGGTTTGACCACCTTATCCTAAGTCTTTTATTTAATTGAAATAAATCGGTCCCTTTTAATTAAATAAAGTCCCCAAAATACAACTTATCGTAAGTGTGCACATGAAAAGAATTATTCCTATTATAAAAATAAAATAAAAGGCATTTTTGTCTCACATAAGGGGCTCACTTTCCTAAGTGGGTAGAATGTTCATTTTCTTCCACACATATTTTGCCTCTTAAACATATGCATTGATCTTTCTTAGGTAATATTCTTGTGTACATGGATCACTTAAGGCTCATTCTCAACCCTTGATTTTGCCTCTTATTCTATATCATCCATTTCTCTTTAAAAGGAGGATCTCTCCTTACTCTCTCATCTCTTACACTCTCATGCTATTGTTATGTTTTAAGCTTTCTTATAGCATTCAGAGAACTTGGAGCACTTAGTTTGCACTAATCTTTCACTTGCATTTAGCTTAGTTTCCTTTATGCATAGCTTAGCTTACATAGCTTAACTAGGTGACTTTGTAACTCTGAATACTTGTTAGTTAGATCTTGCATCTTTCATATCATTTTAGTTTAATTGCATTTTCATTGCACTCATATTTATTCTTGGATATTGGAACTCTTGTCTATACCCTTTGAATCTTCAATTCTATGGTGGACCTTGTAAGGGTTTCTTTAGTTAGGTTCAATTGAGAGCCACCATCTCATAGCTCTTGCACATCATAGATAGGACACTATAAGTCCTAATTGGATATAATGTCTTAGAGAAGCATGTCTACATTTTTATCCATACATTTTTTGGCCCCCACCGTGGGGTTTGACATTCTTGTCTAGCTCTATTTTGTTTGTTTTTGTCACCTTTTGCACTTACAAGTTTGGATTATGTTTTTATAGCCAGAAATATCATACGATACTTTCTGCATTATTGTATTATATTTTCAGCATTAGGATACAATATAAGGCTAGTTTTTCTATCATATTGATATTCTATACTTGATTGTATCATCTTGTTGTTAACATATCAATCAAGTTTGTTATTGGTGATACACACCTATTTAGATTCTGTATAGCTATTGATCTTATTGAATAGTTTGTAGTGCTTGCCATGTAATTTAGTAGCCACTGAGTTCTATAGTTGCTACCGAGTCTTTTGGACTAATCTTAATGGTTACCGAGCAGATTCAATTAGTGTGAAGTCTAGCAGTTCAAACTATGTATTTGAGTCTTAACCGAGTTTATCAGTGGTTATCGAGCATTGTAGTGTCTATCGAGTTTGTAGTTCATGTGATGCAGAGCTAGTGTTAATCGAGCTACTTTATGCTAATCAAGTGATTCAGTGTTTACCGAGTTGCACAATATCTACCAAGTCACCAATGAAGACTAAGTTCAAGACTACTTGAAAGTGATCAATATGGACCAAGCTTCTACGTCTACCAAGAGCATGATGATGCCAAGCAGTGACAGTGGATGTCGAGTATTAGAACCTCACTAAGTTAGTCTTTAGAACTTGAGTATCTTCATGTGGGCTGACTTTGTAATATTTGTGTTAACTTGTGTCATGGCCAACTTTGTAATTTTTTAATTTGGATTGATATATATATGTAATGTATTGTATCATATCCAATGTAAGAAAGAGCAAGAAAGAGAATGAATGAAAATGTGTGAGCATATGTATTGTAATGTGGATGCAAAAAGTTTAAGTTATGATAGCAACAGATAAAGAATTATAAAGGCCATAATAGTATAAGGAGCATCAGTGACAAATCTATCACAGAAAGGTGATCGGTATACTAAGGAATCTCTATCAGCAAACTCATTTGCAAGTCAGAGATCTATTGCTTCATTCTAACAGGTGAACTAGTCAAAATCCTTTAACAAGGTAGACCTAATAGTCTTTTATAAATCTCTTTATTGAGTGCATACTTCATTATGTGTTTGTAAATCCTCTCACAAGGTGGATGTAGATGTCCTAATTGCTCCTAACAGGGCAGATCATTAGAAGTGATCAATGTAAGTCTTACGAAGCCAACTTTATGTTGCAGTACTAAAGTTTGCGGGTATCATCTCCACCCTAGTTTTACTTTCTATTTGGAAGGTTTCTAGGTCACCAAATCTTTGTGTTAAAGTGTTATGGATACTTTCATGTTTTTAGTTTCTCATGCCTACAATTAGATCAGATGTGATGAACTAAGTGCTAATTGATTTATTGGCTTAAGAATTGAAATTGTTAAAGTTTTAAAAGATATTGATTCACCCCTCCCCTCTTAGTAACTTAGCATAGTCTTGAATATTTCCAAAAATTGGTATCAGATCTTTGCAGTTCTTAGGAGAAAATTTAACAACTTGAGCAAAGATCAAAGATATGGAGATATTCAAACTTGACAAAGCTATTGACAATGAAAAGTTGGATCTAGAAATGGCCATTGCCCAACTCAAGAAAGCTAAGGAGAAACTTTCCCAATCTTTGAAAAGAAGAAAGGAACTTGCAAATCAAATGAATGATCATCTCTAAATTGAAGAAAGAATTGAAGACTTTCATCCTTCAAGCAGCTCAGATGAAACAAATGATGTAATCAAGGAACTCCTAGAGAAGAATGGTTTCCTGCAAGAAGTAAGAAAGCTGAAAAGAGAACAACAAATTCAGTCAATAAGGTTATGTGAAGTCTTGGAATAGAGAAACAAGATAAAAGAAGAGATGGATGGAAGAAATAATGAAATTTAGAACCAATCCCTTCAGTAAGTAGACCTTATTGATTAGCTCTCCAATGCAAATGAGGAAATCATGAGCCTAAGATTTGAAAATGAAAGAATGAGGAATGATCTAAATTCTAGAAGGCAAATCAATGAAAGAATAAAAAATGAGTTGAGATCTGAAAGAAAAATCAATGAAAGATTGAGAAATGACCTAAACACTAAGAAGCAAATCAATGAAAGAATGATGAAATCTCATGCAGGCATGGATCAACTGAATGAGAAAAACCTCTATAGGCAAAAAGGAAAAGCAAGAATTGGATACAGAGAAGAAGGTGAATCCTCTAAACAATGTGCTCAAAAGAATCAAAGACCTACTTGCAATAATTGTGGTAAGATAGGTCATACATCAAAAAAATGTTGGAGTAATAGAAAAGAAAAATTCAATGGAAAATACTATAATTGCAATCAGCATGGTCACAGGGCTAATGAATGCAAAGAGAAACCAAGATTTGAAGGCAATTGTCATAAATGTAAGAAACATGGACACAAGGAATCATAATGCAAAACAATGACATTGAATCCTATAGAAAAAATTGGGAAAGAAATATTTGGTTGGGACTACAATACCTGGTGTAGATGTCACTATTGTGGAGAATTTGGACACGTCAGTATGAATTGTGTTAAACATAATATTAGGAAAAGAGATACTACTAAAAGATGTTTCATTTGTAAAAAACTTAGTCATTTTTCCAAGAATTGAATGAACACTGGTAAAAATGAAGATGAAAAGAAGGTAAAGGTTGATAACATCTAAAAGTAGATGAGACAAAAATGGATTCCTAAGTCTATTGAGGATACTAGTCTGAGCAATGATGGTCAAGTCACTCAAGAATTGGGTGACTCTACCATTTCTAATTAAGTTCTCAAGGAAGAATTAGAACCAAGCTATCAAAGAAGACATATGAATCAATTCCAATTGAAAGGTGACAAAGATTCAAATTTGTATACAAGATACAAAGGGATCACTGAGCAAGATCGATATCAGTTATTGTTGAGTAAAGTTGGGAGTAACAAATGCACTTATGGTTATCGAGTCACGAAGACTTCACCAAGTGATCAATATAGAATAGTGGATAATAGTCTGTCAAGCATAATGTCAACTCATCTACCTTCATATTGAGCATTAATGATGAAATTTTAATAAAAGGTATGGAATCAAATTCATTTCTTACTATGAATTTTTGAGTGCTATTGCGAAGAGCTATTTTCTATGCAATGAAAGTAACTTGAGTGAATTTCCTACAAATTTTTTTCAAAGTTCTCTCAGCCTACTAAGAAAAAATGGCATCCAACAACAGCAAGGTTAAGAAAGGGTCTGACATGTTGGTTCAAGGAGTTGAATGGAAAGTGCCAAATTTCAAGCTTGCACCCACAGTTGCTGAAACCCTAGACCCAAGTGGAGCTCAATCCCAAATCCCTCCCAAGGTACTTCTTGTTAAAGACATTTGAACTCATTTTAAATGTGCAATTCAAGAAATTGGTACTCTGGAGATGGATGATGCCCTAGGTCAATTATGTGTTGATGGAACCCTAAAACCTAAGCATCAACATTTGGAAGCAAAAGGATTAACACATATTCCCCATATGCCCCAAGAATTTCAAATTAAATGGATTAGTTTTATCCTTAGTTAGGTGCATAATGAACAGCTATGATTAGAGAAGTCAATTTTGATAACAAAGAAGATGATTCATTTAATAATTGTCCTTCCCATGCTTGCCAAAGCCAAAACAATGAAAACCTTAGGTCGAGAAGAGTTGGAGAAGAAAACCCTAGCTAAGTGGGATGGAAAAGGTATGAAAATAAGCAGTGTTATAGATACAGAGTTGAAATTTGGAATTCATGTTATTGCTCATAAAATATATAGTTCAAGCCTTCTTAACAGCATATCATGTGAAGCTGTGGATTTGGTGTATAAGGTGGTTAAAAACAACTTATCTTATGACCTTTCTGACATATTGTTGAGGCAATTCAATAAGAACATGGAAAGTATTAGAACTTCAAAGAACAACCTATGCAAATTCGGTTCACCATTAACCTATCTATTCTTTTATGTTCAGAAGTTCTTCCCTTCCAAAGGCACTGTAGTCTGGAGAAAAGATGTGCCTATACTTTACCAAATAAATTAATATATTGTAGAAATGGGTGAGAAATATGGCAGCATCATGGAAAACTACTTCAATGTGTTCAAAGAGAAAATTAACAATAGGTTCAAAATTCCAAGAAGTTAGTTGAAGACTACATGAATGATGTGTGTGTCATGGTGGACTGTGACAAGGTATATATCCAGGTAGTTAAGCCTAGAGTTGTGTGGGTCAAACCTCTTGGCTATGAGGTGAATATTGATGAGACCAAGGATATCATTAAAGCCCTTTTTAATGAACCTATTGATCCCAAGACCCCTTATTTTGGAACTTATGAAGAAGCGAAGGCCAAAATAGAGCTAGAAATAAAGCTCCCACATGCAGTAAACAAAGGGAAGAGAAGGATAGCCAAATTGAAATCAAGTGCACCTCTCTTGTTAATCGAGGGCAAAGGTGAGGATGAGGAACAAGCAAAGAATGAGGAAGAATATGAGAAAGAAGAAGAACCTTTGAAGAAAAAGGGCAAGGTGATCATTACCAAGCCTGCAAAGTCATCCACTGCAGTCTTCACAAGGAGGTCACAGAAGAAAGGAATTGACATTGTATTTAGCAAACCTCCACCCACCTTCCAAGAAAAGTTAAAGAAATTGGAAGGAGTAGGAATAAAAAGCTTTAAATCTTTGAAATATGAGATTAGGACTAAGGCAGAGTAGAAGCAAGTTGAAGAACTGGTGCTGAGCAAAATGGGTAAGTGGAAGTACTCACTAGACCAGATTACTTCTCAAGTCTCCAATGAATTTATAGAAAAGATCAAGCCAAGATGGGATTTTTCTATGCAAACAATCAAAGACATATATGCATAAACCTTGAGGTAGTTACTACCAAGTATATCAGATGCTAAGGTGAAAGAGTCTTTATAGAAAAACAAAGAAAAATTGACTCTAAGGTTTAATACTTGTTTGGTTTTGATTAAGGATATAGAGCATGTTGTTAGAAATGCTACAAAAACTTCACAAACTAAGTGAATTTCCAATTGAAGTAAAGGATGTTGATGAAGAAGAAGATAAGGAGAAAGATGAGGAGGAAAATGTTGAAGAAGTGACTCATTTTGATAATGAAGAAGATGAAGAGGATCAAGGTCCAAAAGCTACCGAGGAAGAAAAGCAAGATGATGAGGAGACTGATCCAGTCAAGATAGTTGTTATAATCATTGCCTCACTTCCTCACTCCCTAAGGAAATCATTGACTACATCATGTATGGAGACAACTTTAGTAAGTTGTGTTGTGACTACTACTAATACATCAAATGTACAATCACTCTTTGCCCCAATTCAACTCAGTATATCATTGACAAAAGTGACTTCCATTTCATCCACTGAGCTGCAGACTCCTTCATCTACCGAGTTAAGTTCTTCAATCTTGACTCCTCCAATTTTTACTTCTTCGATTTTGAGTACATTCATGGTAAGCTCTCCAATTTTATCTATTTTAGTTTTCGATTCTACAATTTTGACTTCATCAATTTTGGATTCTTCAAGCATCTCTATAAGTATTCCTTCAGTCAGTACATTATCAATTTTTACTACAAGTCCAAGTATTTCCACTATTGTTTCCATTCTGGGTACTAAAGCAATAAGTGCAAGGACAATTGAGCCTAAGGTTCAACTGAGTACAAAATTTTTGACAGAAAAGGAGATAGAGGAAGATATAGATTTGGATGAGGAAATAGTAAATTCCTAAATGGGATATCTACAATCTTTCTACAGACCAAATGCACATATTTGGTGAACTCCTCGAGAAAAAGGCCAAATAGGAGATATTAAGAGAGGAAAGAGACATAGAGTATAAGATAATTGATAATACCAAGAATATTTTGACCAAGGCAATAGGAATTGAGGTTGATTCTTCTCACATATTTTGCATTAGCTAGGAGAAGCAATCCAAAAATTCAATGAGGACACCAATGGCCAAGATAAGCTAGCTAAAAAGGCTAAAAAGAAATTAAATAATAAAGTGTTGGAGCACATTGCTCAACAAATAGCCATTTATCAAGTTGAGCTTTCAACAATTTTGGTCAATCTTGAGGCATCCTGTTCAAATGTGTCATCACTTTTTGGGAAACTACATGATGTCACTGAGTATACAAAGGAAGTAAAGGACAAATTATCCAAAAATGATATAGATCTTAAAGAAAGTTCTTAGCAGCTGCAACTTGGCCCTAGTTCAAGCTCTACACATTTCAAGATCATATTTTTGTTAGAATGCAAGTTGAATTGCTAAGAGAAGAAGCAATGATCCATTCAAAATTGATTGACATACAAAATATGATCCTTCTAGTCATGGATGCTATGCAGAAACACATTGTATATTCAAAAACTCTTATCCATGATAAGAACTTCTATGTTGTGGATCATGTGATTGAACTATCAATAGAAGTGCAAATTGCAATTCATACATGCAAAGTCTTGCAAGAAAAATGGGATAAAACCTTGGTAATTACCCTTGAGGTACACTCTGAATTCTCATCTCATTTTGGTGTCTCTATGTAAATATGTTGAATAAATCTTTGCCATTACTATCAAAAAGGGGGAGAAAAGTTATAAGGGGAGATATCTTATTATATGGGAGAAAAGTTATATTGAAGAAAAGGTATATGTATGTAGAGGAACACATAGTATGGGGGAGAAATATGTTATGATGAAGAACTACTCTCTATATACCTTACAAAGATCAATTTTGAAAAATCTCAAAAATATATATACTGAGCTAGTATCACATGGTGATGAATACAAGGTATTCAGTTTTGGGCTAATAGGTGTTTTTTTCACTAATGCCAAAGGGGGAGATTGTTGACATATCAGTCAAGTTTTTTATTAGTGACACACACTTATTCTGATTCTGTATAGCTACTGAGCTCATTGAAAAGTTTGCAGTGCTTGCCATGTAATTCAGTAGCCACCAAGTTCTATAGTTGCTACCAAGTCTTTTGGACTAATCCTAGTGGTTACTGAGTAGATTTAGTTAGTGTGAAGTCCAGCAGTTCAAACCATGTACTTTAATGTTAATCGAGTTTATCAATGGTTACCGAGCATTGCAGTATCTCCTAAGTTTGTAGTTCATGTGATGCAAAGCCACTGAGCTACTTTATGCTAACCAAGTGATTTAGTGTTTACCGAGTTGCACAATATCTACCGAGTCACTAGTGCAGACCAAGTTCAAGACTACTTGAAAGTGATCAATATGGACCAAGCTTCTATGTCTACCAAGAGCATGATGATGCCAAGTAGTGATAGTGGATGTCAAGTATCAGAACCTCGCTGAGTCAATCTTTAGAACTTGAGTATCTTCATGTGGGCTGACTTTGTAATATTTTTGTTAACTTGTATCATGGTCAACTTTCTAATTTGGATTGATATATATGTGTAATGTATTGTATCATATCCAATGTAAGGAAGAGCAAGAAAGAAAATGAATGTGAATGTGTGAGCATATGTATTTTAATGTGGATGTGAAAAGTTCAAGTTATGATATTAGCAGATAAAGAATTATAAAGGCCATAATAGTATAAGGAGCAACAGTGAAAAATCTATCACATAAAGGTGATCAATACACTAAGGAATCTCTATCAGAAATTGAGTTGCAAGTCAGAGATCTACTGCTTCATCCTAATAGATGACCTAGTCAAAATCCTTTAACAAGGTAGACCTAATAGTATTTTATAAATCTCTTTATCGAGTACATACTTTATTGTGTGTTTGTAAATCCTCTCACAATGTGGACCTAGCAGTCCTAATTGCTCCTAATAGGGAAGATCATCAAAAGTGATCAATGTAAACCTTAACAAGCCAAATTTATGCTGCAGTACTAAATTTTATGGGTATCATTCCCCCCCCCCCCCAAGTTTTACTTTCTATTTGGAAGGTTTCTGGATCACCAAAATCTTTGTGTTCAAGAGTTATGGATGCTTTCATGTTTTTAGTTTCTTAGGCATGCAATTAGATTAGATGTGATGAACTAAGTGCTAATTGATTTATTGTCTTAAGAATTTAAATTGTTAAATTTTTAGAAGTTACTAATTCATCCCTCCCCTCTCAATAACTTAGCATAGTCTTGAATATTTCCAACACTTCTAGGGACTATCGAACTGCAAAGATACAAAGTGTTGTATTGGGTTGAAGTATCACCCTGCTATACTAGGAAGTATCATACAATATTGTATCAGCCAAAAGTATTTTTTCTACCTATTTCAGTTGCATAATCTAGCTTTTAGCTTTCACTTTGTGCCTTCAAGAAGATTTCATTTTAATCTTTTAAATTATCTAACAAGATTCTAACAATAGTTTTTAAGGGTTGTTATGATCTTTCATTTCTTATTTTGATGCAATAAGATTGTTTGTTTTGTAGGGGGCTATTTACTTATTTGCCTTGGTAAGGAAAAAATTCAAGAATAAAAGGGCTACTAACATTTGTTGCAAGGTTTCGCCAGTAAAAACAAAAGAGGATTTTTATTTCAAGTGTTTGCATCCACTAGTTGCTTTCATTCTATTAGCCACATTAAACCCCATTAGGAAGCTTCCATTTTTTTTATTTGAGAGTATGCTCTTCATTTCATTTCAAGTGTTTGCATCCACTAGTTGATTTCATTCTCATAGCCACATTAAACCCCATTAGGAAGGTTCTATTTTTTTATTTGAGAGTATTCTCTTCACCTTCTTGGTGAATCTGAAATCTCGACTCATCAGTAGTTCAAGAAAATGGGTGGCATATTCCACTTTTTAGTGTTCTTAATTAATCTACTTGGCATGTTTGGGGGAAGAATTGGGAATAGGAGAGTATGCTCTTCACCTATATGGTGAATCAAAAATCTTGACCTTCTTAGTGCAAATCCATTTTTCTCAATCTCCTAGTGAGATTTTACCTTTAGAGGGTCTACTAATAGTGGAAAGATACCAATACGAATGACCTCAAGTGGGAAAACAAAAAAAATTAGCTAAGCTAACCAATTATAATCACAAACCTCTTGACAAAGGAAAAATCCTTAGGGGTCATAACACTTGATTTCACTTAGAGAGATTACTTGTGGGATTGTGACCATGAGGAAATCATTAGGTGGGTATGCTTAAGGTGCTATTGTGGTTGGGAGGCCTTTGTCCTATATTGGGTGCAAGAAGGGTGTTTTGAATGGAACCCTTACTAGACACCTTATGATTTAGAGGCCACCTCATTTTTCCACTCAATATATTGGTGTAAGGATTGATCCTAGTGGACTACTCAGATCACCCCAAGATTTTACTCTCAAAATATGTGTTTCTTTAGATTTAGGTAACCCATCTATGGCAAAGCCAATATCTATTGTGGGCAACCACTTTGTGTGAGGTGGGGGAGAATCAAGTGTGCGCTATGATATTGAGTATAGAGGCTTGTCCTTTGGGTAAATATTTCTTCAATGTGTCTTTGAATGTTCTAGACCCATGGAAATCATTTGAACATACACAAATTGGTAGTCTCATAGGGCTTTGTAATTTCAAAACTTCCCAAGTGTTTGTATTGGAAATGTTACTATATCCCTTGCCCAATTTTTTAAAAATGTGTGTTTTCTATAATAGTTTCTATCAAAACTTGCTACCTTGATATCAAAACTGAAACAAAACTCTGCTATCATAGTTACATTCTCACATTTGATCAAAAAACTCAATCAAACTTAAGTCTTTTAGACATGGAATGTCACAAAATTGTCTCTATTAGTCCACTATCCCACTAATATTGTGATAAGTATCATATAATACTTTTGTTCTCTATTTATTAGAATACTTCCTTTAAAACTATATCATATTGTTATCTATATTATTGTCATACTGCCATTCAAAACTACCACTCTAGCTAAAATTATTGTATTCCTTCCTGGAAACTATCATACGAAACTTATGGTTGTCCTATTATCATTATACTTATTGAATTGTATTATCCAATCTCTAAACCTAGTAAATCTGACTTTGACTGCATTCTTGGCTAATTTAGTGAGGTCTATACTTGATTATATTGCTTTCCTAGTCTAAAATTTTCATCTTTAGGATTGTTTAGGACAAAAATGATGACCTTCGCTCCTTGGTTACATACTGGATTTGAAAGGTTGTTCACTTGTCATCTCACTTATTCTATCAATTTGGATATTTGGATTCTTTCCTAGCTCCTAATTCAAGTCACTGGTGTCATAAATTGCTTGGACACTTTTCTTGACAAGTCACTCTCTCATTGTTGTTTCTCTTTGACAAGTGAACACTTTTATTTTCTAAGTTTGGACTCCAAGTGTCTTTTATTTTCCTATTAATCTAAAAACTATCTCTTACATGCCCATTACAACTAAGTTCCAAATTGGTCAAGGAAGTCATCCTTCTTTTAGCTTTGAAGAACTACCCTCTCCAACTAGGCATCTACATAAGAAACATTTTGAGGCTGAACTTATTTTTGACAAAATAGAGAAAGACAAATCCATCACTTGGTATGATCCTCTTAGTTACTTGAGTAGTTCCTTAGATACTCCACTTGATACCCTTAGGACTAAAAAAAGGTGTTTCTTTCATCGTGAATAGGAAAAACAAAAATTTACAATTAAATGACCTCTTTTTTTATAGATGAGAATAGATAGAAAGAACAAAGAAAGTCTACTTAGATGAACAAGAAAGACTCAAAAAGGAAAGACTTGAACAAGAAAGACAAGTGGATGTTAGGATGAAAGCTTATATTTTTGGGGAAGACAATACTTACAATGCTAATATTCATGGATTCATAAATCACCACACTAATACCTTTGGAGACCAACATGCCAACACTAATTATAGCAACCACTTTGGAAACTTTAGAAATAATGGCAACAACACCCCTCCTAGGACTTCAATGTCTCATCTTGTGGGTTATGTGTCTCCACCTAGACATTCCCATAATGGGAAACCCTCACATAGGTCACAACATGGGAATGAGGTAGAAAATGATGTTATTAGTGAAGACCTCATGAAATTCCAACAAGACAACTACTTCCAAAAACTTATTCTTAAGGCTTTGGAGAAAAATGGGGATCAATATTTCACATACTTGACTTCTAGAGGATGGATATTACCCCATGAATTTGATATTCAAATAATTATTCAAAAGAAAGAACCTACTAAAAATTATATTTTGAGGAAACAAGTCCAAGACTTATAAAACAAATTTTCATGCATGGAAAAAAAATGAAAATCCTAAGTCTTCATTCTCCCTTGAATCTATATGTGCACTTCTTTTCGACAAGAGTCTTTATATGATACCTTTTCCTCGTGATGTTGAGATTCCCAAATATGATAGAAATGTGGATCTACATGACCATGTAAGGTGATTCTACGCTCTTATTATGGACTTCATGCATGATTACACATAGGAGTTTGAATGGGCAAGCTAAGGAATAGTTTACAAAGATCACACCTCCCCTTAAATATTTTGATGAGCTTGTGCAAAGGTGCATACAAAATTATTCCTACAACATACAATGTCTTGTTTCTATTCTCATTTTTTACAATATTAAACAAAAATAAGGTGAACCTTTTGTCACTTACTTGCAAAGGTGGAGAAAGTTGCATTCTAGATACCCTTGACAAATTATTGAAAATGAAAATATTGACATCTTTGTTAGTACTCTTGAACTTGAGCTACATTGTGATCTTAGAAAATAAGTGTTTCTCACTTTTATGAAATGATTGAAAGTTCATATCACATAGAGCATGTTGCTATTAAAAGAGGGAAGATAACTTTGAACAAGGATAAAACTAATGGCAATAGAAATGGAAAAGACAAAGGTAAACCTTGGAAGAAAACCAAGTATATTGTTAATGATGGAGTAGTTGACATTCATAAAACCAAAGATGTTATCTTTAAGTTAGTTAATGTTATCCAAGCTACTAAACAACAAGAGGCTACAAAGAAAAACAATTCCAACAAGCCTAAGTTAACACAAACATCTAAGAATAAGCGCAATTTCACTACTTTCACCATTTCCTATGATGTGATTCTCAAAACATTGCTTGCCAATAAGATCATCATGTTTCCAAATAATTCAAGACTTTATGATCCCACTATTAAGCTTAATTGGTGGAGAGAAGATCAATATTATAAACATCATAGGAATAAGGGTCAAAATATTGATAATTTTCCCAAGCTCAAAGACATTATACAAGATCTTATTGAAAATGAAAAGTTTGGTCTAGATGGGCTAGTTAATAACTCTGATCATAAGGATTTCAAGGAGCCTCTTCCTCGATATGAAAAAGGGGAGACATCAAATGCAAACAAGAAGAACAATGATGCTAAGAACAACTATACCTGCACCAACAATGATAATTTTATTCAGATACTTGAACTTGTTGATGAGAGAATTTGTATGGTGAGACCTACGTTTGATGAGGAGCCCAACAATGATAGTAATGATGAAAGACCTAAGGTAATCTTGAGGGGTCTTGGTTCTTGAAAAACATAAAATTCTAGTGAAAAAAGCCTATGATTAGGCTTAGGGCTGCAACTTAATCCTTTCATGGTGAAAGACCAAATGGCGTTCCTAGGAGTCAACCCAAAATTTATCCTTAAAGTTGTGAATACTCCCAAACAGGCTCATACTAAGAAAGTGGGATCTTCCTCATCCAAGAAAATTTCTACTATTTCTAAGTCTACTTATGACCTTATGGATCAATTGCAATGTACACCTGTGAAAATTTTCGTCTTCTAACTACTAGAGTTATCCCCTTTACATAAGGAGATCCTAGAGAAAGAGCTATGTAGAGCTAGTGTCCCTACCAACATTGACATTAATAAGTTTCAAGATATGGTCAACCACATCTCTACTCCTCACTGCCTAACATTTTCCAAAGAAGATGATAAATTACCTAGTGATCTGCATAACTTTGCACTCCATATTGAAGTCCAAATCTATTGTACCCAAGTCAGGCATGTGGTGATAGATAATGGTGCAAGGTTGACAATTATTTCTTACAATGTTGTACAATTGTTGGGTCTTTCTAAGTTTTCTATTGACCCTAGAATAAAAATCACTATAAAATATTATGATAAAGTTGAAAACTCCTTGTTGGTTGATAGTTTGTTCCCTCCTCTTCCTCAACAAAAATGACGCTCTCACACCCAATGGGTGAGAGAACAACCCGTAACCAACAGATGGGAAGTGTATTTCAGTTTCTCTCCTCTTTTAACTTCCCTCTGAATTTTAGAGGTACAACTCCCCACTATTAAATTTGAAAAAAAAATTGTTTAACATCCTACTCTAATGATGGGGTATGCTTTTAACTAGAGAGCAAGAGAGGTTGATTCAAGATTTCCTGCAATCATAGAAAATGCAAGCAAGATTTAGGATTACAACTCAGTTACTCCCATGACTATGAAAATAAGAGAGCTTATTTTTAGCACAACTACTAATTCTACTTCTACTCCTATATGCATCTACTCTACCCACATGAAGACATGCAATTTTACTCTTGAAACTGAATACAAATGGAGGAAATGGAGATAGAATGAAACCAAAGTGGCTCTCGTACCACAAAAAACCATTGAACTAATGATCGCTAACTTAGTGATTTTCTAGTTTCTTCACATCCCAATCCCTGAACACATGAAACACAAAACAAGGGAGAAGAAAGTACATCAGACCTCATCAATACACATATTACAAGAGTTATTAACTCCAACAACCATTGTACATCAACAACTCTCAATTTCAAGCACAAATAAATTCTACATGAACAATAACCTTGATGGAAACTTTTAGTTCTCATGCACTAGTCCCAGCTATAGGGGGGAAATTCACACCAAATTTTTTTGATCCTTTATTGATTATAAAAAGGTTGCACTTGTAGGCTCTTTGTCTTTGGCCTTTACAAAAGATTTATAGTTTTGGTAGATAGAAGAGGAAGTTAAAAATATAAGGAATGACATATGTCATTCAATATAGAAAAATGATTAATTAGGGGGAGCTAGAGCATCTTGGCTATCCTCACTGGTTGACTTGGCCATTTCTTGATTTGACTTGTGATGCTTCATCACCGCAGTGATGACTGCAAGACCATCTAGATTTGGAATAGGCTAGTTATCTAATCTAACCAACTAGTAATCATGGTCCACAACTAAGCCCTCCACTGTGACAACCCTTTTCTACAACTTTTCTAACACCTTAGCCAATTTTTTATTCATAGCCATTAGAGTGTGAAGGTCTGAGGAACAGAACTTACTAGGATGCACCAACTCATCGATGAAGTCTTGATAGGTCATCTTCATATGATTTACATCCATGACTTCACTACATTTTCCAACATGTGACTCTATATGCAGTTCCTACAGATAGACATAAATTGTGTCTTCTATCTTCTTGACCAATTCATAGATTTCCTTCAGCTACTTTTTAGCCTTCATCATGCTTTCCCTCTTGAATTTGAAAGGAACAATCCAATGGGATAAAGGCTCATTACCATTGTTTAGAATGCCCAAATTGCTGGAATTCTCCTTCTTCATACTTATAATTATGTACAACAAGGATGGATAATCCTTGTACTTCTCATTTTTTGTGTTCATTCTTCATGGATCCTATGTTGTTGTACACAACTTATCAATCCTTATGTACAGGGCACCCAATTTATCAATTAAGGGGAGATCCCTTATTTTCATAGCTTCTAACCACTCTCAACCTATCTAATCAAAATGCATCTCTTCCTAGATTTTAGCTAGCAAGGCCTTGTTCTCTTTAGTCAAAGGATCAAATGGCTCATTATTAGATGACTCTAAAGCCTTACTAGCTAGTGGGGCAAGTAATGATTAGATAGTTCTCTATTTGTGGCATTGAGCTAAGCTTTTGAAACCTTCAATTCATCCATCTCCTCATCCATCTCTTGATTCATAAATTCCCACATGAGGTGCTTTGTATCATGCTTTGGCAGGCCCATGTCATACTGTTGGATGTTAAAATCATCAGGTCAAGATCAACTAAGCTTTCATCTTTTTGAGCTTAGATGATCTCCATGATATAATTCCCTATGTTTGCATCCTTTACCAAAATTTCCAACATAGGAGTCTTCTTCATCTTTTTAAGGGTTGGATCCTACTTCACTATTTGGGTGATTAGGTCCTTTGGGGGTGCTTCTTTTTCAATTCTCTTTCTTTTCCATTCCAAAGTGTTCTCTAGTAAAGAATCAGAAGTGAGCACATTTATTTTAGATTGGAGTTTGTGGCATCAAACAACTTCATGCCATGGGAGGAGTGCTAGTTTTACTAGAAGATAATGAAAACACAACAATTTTATTGGAAGAGGTGGTGGTGGGAATCTTACATTGAGGGTTCAGCACCTGTGGTGTTGTCTATGGAAGAGACCTTCCATCTTGTCCATCACCTTTCTTGACTCCCTTAGATCCATCTAAATAATCCACTAGAATAGAAAAGTCTTTATCTTGGGTGCTTTCAAAATTTTGCCTCCTTCCTCTTCTCTACATCCCTATCCTTCTCTTTCTCTAGCTCCCTTGTTGATTTGATCATTGGGGATGGCCCGCCTCTATAAGTAAGAGCAATTGGAATTTTTTCTTTGGAGGATGGTCTCCTCCACTCCCTCTGACAAATTGAGATGGGCCCACAAAAGTGGTAGCTATGGCTTCTTCTATGCTAGAGAAAGTAGTGGCGGAGGACTGTGTTGGTTATGATCCTGATTGAGAACCACTGGTTCACTTTCTCTAAGCCTTGGTCCATTTAACCCATTTATATGTTCTTTTAATAACTCCAACAATTAACCCCCCTAAAGTATCAATAGTAGAACCAAGAGGAGGGGTCAAATCTATTGCGATGTTCTTAATCTAGTTCAAGTATGTGGAAGATTGCATATTTTCCCCATCATCCTTGACTCCTTCCATATTAATATTTACACCATATAGATTTACTTGGTTAATGACCATCCTTTAGAAGAATCTCTTCCAACTCTTGAACTCATCTACACAATTGGCCCAATAGTGTTCTAGGGCGGGAACATGCCTGAACAAAGACCCCAACTATAAATTGTCTTTAATATAGTCCATAGGGTCAAACTTCAACCTAACTACTTCATATGACTCAAGCTTATACTTGTCTTCAAAATCCTTTAATATATTTTTAGCATTTTATTGGGAAGTACATGAGTATGCTCCTACTATAATAAAAAATGAGATTCCCACCTTCTTCAAACTTGAATAGAGCTCATTCACTTCCAGCATTTGTTGGCACATCTCTTCTAACACAATCTAGTCATCTAAATATTTGGGAAGCTTCTAGGGGAAGCCATCAAATCCTATGATCCTTATATAGGAGAAGGTTAGGAGCTAGATAAATAAACTTCCAACTGAGTCACCATGGCCACTACCTCCACAGAAAGATGTCATTCTAGACACCCTTGGACCATCTTGCATATTTGCATTGTGAAAGCGTCGTTGATCTTCATAACATCCACATAAATTTTGTGTAGGTGAAAGAACAAGTAAAATTTATAGACATGTGTATCCATTTCAATTTTTTTTACATATAGAAACCCTGGCCATAACTGAATGGTCACTAGAGCATAAATAATATAAGAGGACATAAAATTTGCTTCTAAGCCTTGACTGTTTGGAACCAACTAGAGAGGTTTTCATAGATGATTTGTGCCCAATCTAAATATTGTCCCTTTGTGCATACTACTTGCACCAGAGAGAAATGGTGCTCTACAAAATTGAGTGTCAATGCATCTTCATTACCTTTTAATTTGTGTAGGAGGACCATGATAATTTTGATTTTCCTCTTTAAATCAATATTATAGAGGGTCTTGGGTACTTTACTTTTCTAGCATTGAGGGGTTTGGAACCATGTAGACATCATATCCACTCTTTGTGCCTCTTTCTTCTCATTAAAAATAAAGGTTGAGTTCTAAAAGTCCATTTCATTATACACCTCCCTCTCCAACTATCTTAAAGTGTTCAACAACGTATTCTAGTTGAGGGAGAGCAATAATTCATCTCCTAGAATCTTAATCTATCGAGTTTTAGGATCGTAGTGAGAGATGTACTCCATGACAAGCTTTGATGCCTATACTATAATTGCAAATCTCATCACTTCAACCGTGCCACTTTCCTTCAGTCTCTAGGTGACTAGATGTATAGGGTCACCCCACAAGCATTGATGCAAATAACCCATATCGTCGAATCTCAAATAGGTATCACTTAGATTCTTCAAGGTATAATCGATATCATTCAAACTATCATATCCAATTAAGAAGTTAATAGACTTGTAGAATTCAAAAATGATTGTTAGAAAATGAGATGATGAAATATGTCAGGCAATCTTTTTTTATAGATGTTTCTATTTGATCTTGACTAGAGATCTTAATGATCTGATTTGAATTTAATACTGAAGGCATCTAGAGCTTAATGATCAAATGTTTAATTAATGCAATACCTCAACAAGAAGAGAATACATTAGCCACACCTTCTTTGTACAACCTTTTCCCTTATAGATCTAATCTTTAAAAAATCCACCACTTTAATTGGGAGAAGTGGAATCTTGATTTCCTGGCATTAAAATTGGCTAAGGCGTATGATTTTTTTTGGGCTTTAGATATTCAACTTATGAGAATGCAGACTTCACCTTGGGCATCAGAGAAGTACTTTTTCTTATTTCCTTAGCACTTTCATTTCACTTAGCTTTACTTCCTTTTGGGACTCTTTGAAAATGGGTGCTCCTTGAACCATACCTTCTTTAGGTATTCTACTCAAGTATTCCTCTATCTTTGGGAACCTAGGGTGCCACAAGAGAAAAATCTTCCATTATGCAAGAATCCTCAAAATTAATTTCTCCCCAAACTATGTATTTGGTGAAGTCTCTACTTGGTTATCCTTTGAACTTCAAACTTCACTTTGTTGTGGGAGGGAATTCTTTAGTTTTATGAGATCTCTTTAGGAACAATTCACCTCTAGGTGGGGGAGAAGTCGAGTAGGGAAAAATCCAAACTTCGCATTCTTTTAGAAACATTGGACTTAGGGGATTTTCTTCTCATCGAAGGAAGCCTAAGACTCTTCTAAAGGGGGCGGCACAATTAGAACAATGCAACCCATGCCTACACCCGACTTGGGATATTCAACACATAGAAAGTGGGAAGAACCAACATACTAGAGCTCCCGAAAACCTGACTATGGAATTAGTCAATTTTTTGAGCATGGGTTATGTAAAACAACTTGCTTAGGGTGACTAAGGGGGAATCTTGAAAAATAGGGTGACCAAAAATGGGGTAACACTTCTCCAAAGGTCTAATTGTGCTACCCATGTGAGTTGGTATTTTAAGAAAGATATAGTTTTCCAAGTTCTTGATATCCCACTTACATATACCATTTTTCTAGGAAGACCCTGGATACATGACATGTAGGTTGTCCCATCTATTTATCACAAATTTACCAAGTTCCCTTTCAATTGTATGGAAATGTGTATTCTTGGGGATAATTCTATGTCAATTAACACACTTACTACTATTGAATCCTTGTT
This sequence comes from Cupressus sempervirens, assembly GCA_028749045.1. Classification (NCBI taxonomy): domain Eukaryota; kingdom Viridiplantae; phylum Streptophyta; class Pinopsida; order Cupressales; family Cupressaceae; genus Cupressus; species Cupressus sempervirens. Next base: position 636,354,510 of record CM053793.1, read on the forward strand.
TCAAAATAACAGAGTTGCTAATGAGGCTAGAACTACACTTTTTGATTGTGAGAGAAAGCTTAAAATGATGAACATTGGTATGAGGGAATACACTATTGACTCCATTGCTACACTTCTAGTTTCCCCTCGGTCCTGTGGGAAACCATTTGAAATATGAGACTTTCATCTTCAACTATGATAGTCTGTGGCACTTTTTCCCAGTCCTCAATTCCCCTAGAAGATTTTTTTAAAAAAAGATAGAGTTATTAGGGACTAGATTTATGGAGAGGAGACATTCGATGAAGTTACACTTACTACTCTTATTTCTCCTAAGTGATATGGAAAGGGCTATGAGCTACTTAGAAACATGGGTTAGATTAACTCTAAAAAATATGAATGGCATTTTCTTTTGGTTGCATCTCATAAGTTGGGGGTAGATATCATACATGCCTATGCTAACCAAACCAATGTAGTTGACAAAACATTTGTATGGTTTGACAAGTCAAAATCTCAACTTGCTTTAGTGGACCACGTTGAATTTGCTAGGGATCAACCCAATTTGATCATCTTTGAAAATTTCCTTATAGACATTGACTCTTTTCTCATTGGAGATGACTCCCTTCGTATTAACAACATGGATTCATCCACCTTTCTATCACTCATGCACCCCAATCTCATCAATTGGTCTTTAGAAAATTAGTGAACTAAGTTATTCTCCTTTCAAAATGACTATATGATTGTTTGCTACCTTAACACCATTGATCCCATAGTATATTCCACTAGCAAGTCATCTATCAACATGACATAAATAGAAATTAAGTACCTTACTCACAATTTTTTTTATAAATGAAAAATAGGCACTTTGATGTTGAAAACCACTTTTTGGTGGTGTAAGAGCCTAAAAATAATAAAAATAAATATGTATCTAATGATAAAACCTTTTTTGAGGTCTCTAAGGATGAGGTACTTGGTAGTTTGCATAGCCACTTTCAAGATAGATCATCAATGTCAATTGAGCCTACACAGCCTATTAATCTTGGCATAGAAGAGGCTCCAAACATTATTCACCCTGCTCAATCTTTGTTAGTTGAAGAGAAGGAACAATTCACTCAGTTCTTCTATGAGAAAAAAATCAACTTCACTTGGACCTATGCAAATACGCCTAGTCTTAACACTGAATTTATTATGCATCATCTCTCTTATCTCCTGGTGTCAAGCCCAACAAGAAAAAATGTAGAAATATGCATCCACATTTTTCTCTCTTAGTGAAATATGAATTAAAGAAGTTAGTAAGTGTTAAATTCATAAGAGCTATAGATCACTATGCATAATGGATCTCAAATATTGTACCTATTTCAAAGTATGATAAATTCATTCGAGTGTGCATTGATTTTTGAGACCTAAATAAAGCTTGTCCCAAGGATGAATTTTTACTACTTAATATTGATATTATAGTGGACATGATTATGGCTATGAGATTTACTCCTTAATGGATGGGTTCTCAGGTTAAAATCAAATCAAGATAGCTCTTGAAGATCAAGAGAAAATCACTTCCACCTATGCATGGGGTAATTTCTATTGGAACATCATGCCATTTGGGCTTTAAAATGCTATTTCTACATATAAAATGGCTATGACAACTATTTTCAATGACATGATGCATAAAAAATTAGAAGATTATGTACATGACACTTTGGCTGAATCTAAGAAAATGGATACTCACTTATATGACTTGATCCTGATATTGGACAACATGGAATAATTTTGGCATAGGTTTAATCCTAAGAAATGTGCCTTTGGTGTAACTTGGGGTAAGTTTCTAGGCTACATCATATGTTCTAAGGGATTGAGGTTGATCCTGAGAAAGTCCAAATAATCATAGAAATTCCACCTCCTCATAATGTTAGTCAATTAAGAAGTCCTCAAGGACATCTTCAATCCATAAGAAGGTTATTTCTTAGGTAGGTGATGGATCGCAACATTTCAACATGAACTTGCATAAGGGTTATATATGTATTTGGAGCAAAGAATATGATAAGAGCCTTAATCAAATCAAAGATACTTGACTGAGCCTCCTATTCTCATGTCTCCTATCTCCAGAAAACCTTTAAATTGTGTACATATCTAATAAAACTACTTCCTTGAGGTCATTATTAGTATAACATGATGAAAATGGAAAGGATCAATCTATTTATTATATCAATAAAACTCTAGTTACTGATGGGGTTAAAAACCAAAATATCAAGAAGGCTTCCCTCACTATAGTTTTTGCATCCCAAAAGCTTCAACACAATATGTTGGCTCATACTACACACTTGGTTGTGAAAATTAATCCTCTCAAGAACCTCTTAAGTAAAGCTACACTCACTGGTTGACTTGTTAAAAGGATGATGATTCTTTCAAAATTTGACATTTAGTATGTTGAATGTAAAGTTATAAAAGGAACCATTATTGCTAGTCAACTTGTTGATTTCTTGATTCAAGATAATGCTCCTATGCAGATCAAGTTTCCAAATTCATCTATCATGTATGTTACTAAAAGGACTTGGGAGATGTTCTTTGATGGATCTCATACATAGAATGGTGTTAGTTTTGGCATCCTATTTGTTACACCTCATGGCCATATTATTCCTAAATCCTACAATTTGTTGTTTCCTTCTATGAACAACATAGTATAATATGAGGCTCATATAAATGGGATTAAGCTAGCCATTAAATGGAGAATTACTGATTTGCACATCTTTGGAGACTCACAATTTTCTATCAACCAAATCAATAATGATTACCAAACTAAGGATAAAAATTTGATTATGATTGATACCTTGACTAACTATTTCACTTTTGTTACTTCCCAACAAATTCCTTAGGTGCAAAATAAGGTTTTTAACATTATGGCTACCTTGGAATCTATTGTACAATTACAAGAACATGAGTCTTAGTTTGAATTCCTAGTGGAATAGCTACATCACCCTGCTTATGATTGCCCTAATAACCAAGCCATTTTTACTATTGTTGGTCATGAATCCTCTGGCTATGCTTGTATCTATTCTTACTTAAATAACAATATCATACCTTATAACCTAACCCAAAATGAGAAGTGCCAACTCATTCACAATACTTCTAGCTACACCCTCATCTTTAGTGACTTGTATAGGAAAGGTCTAGATAGAACTCTACTTAGGTGCTTAGAGAAGGATGAGTTTCAATGAGTATTATCTAAAATCCATGACAACATTTGTGGGTCTCACTCTAATGGCCCTACGCTTGCTAAAATATTGCTTAGGGCTGGTTACTATTGGCCTACTATGCAAGCTAATATTGTGCAATATGCTAAGTCCTATAAGAAGTGTCAACTCCATGGTAACTTGATTCATTCTCTTGGGTGTAAGTTGATACCCTCTATCACACACTAGCCTTTTTAGTAGTGGGCCTTTGACTTGGTTAGAAGGATACATCCTAGCTCTTCTAGTGGATATAAGTTTGTCATTACTGCTATTGAGTACTTCACTTAATGGGTTTAAGTTGTCCCTCTCTCTACTTCTATAGGGACACATGTGGCCTTCTTCATACTAAATCACATCATGTGTCACTATGGCATTCCCTCCTCTATAGTCACTAATAATGGAGGATAATTTAAGAATAAGGACCTTAGACAGCTTGTAATAAATTCAAGATTAAACAACATTGGACCTTTATTTACTATCCCCAAGGAAATGGTCAAGATGAAGCTTCTAATAAGATGTTGCCAAAGATTTTTAATACAACTATATATGACTCTAGAAGAGATTGGCACCTACAAATTAATCCTACAATATGGGCTTAGATTACTAGCATACACATGCCTATTGGGGCTACACCTTTTTCTCTAGTCTATGGTTTTGTATTTGTTCTACCATTAGAGGTTGAGATTCCTTCCTTATGATTCTCTTTTAAAGGGTTTATTACTAGATGAGGACTATAGAGCTATGAGAATTTGGGAACTTGAACTCCTAGATGAATGCCACAAGGCTTCTTTTGACCACATGAGAGCATATCAAAAACAAATATCTATTAGCTATAACAAGAAATTTCATCCCAAGGAGTTTCAATTTAGTGATTTTGTCCTTAGAGAGAATCCAAAAAATCAACAAAACAAAGAATAGAAGGGCAAGTTTGAACCTAATTGGCTTGGTCCTTACATTGTTATTACTACTTTCAACTTTGGTGCTTATCATCTCTCTACACCTGAGGGAGAACAACTCCCCAAACCTATCAACATACTGCATTTGAATAAGTTCTATGCCTAGTGCTCTCACTTCTTAGAGCTTGCACATATTTAATGATACTAATAAAATTGGTATATGATGCTGAAAAAATCCTAAAAATCTAGAAAATGTCCTAAAAATTTGACCATCTTAGTGAAAAACTAGCAATAGGCACTTTGATGTATCACCAAAAAAAACAAATATCTCAAAAATACAAAAAAATATAAAAACTCATTAAAAAGGAAAAAAAAATTCCAAGTGGTGAAAAGCTAGAAGAAAATGCTACTTGAGACCCTCATACTTAAATCTATCTGCATGTCACTTTATACTCTAAACTACTCATCTCCCACCTCTTTTCCTTTTCTAGGTGTAAGGGGCACAAATTGTCGATCTTATTGGGCCTCTTAGTTGCATTGACATTTATCTAGCAGCTCTCCAAATAATATTTTTCAAAACTTCCCCATTGACATCGAGTGTTTCTCAATACTTATCATATACTTTGGCTATAGTCTAGGATATTTTGATATTTCTCATTGGTAGACTTGAATCCTAGGAAGATGATCTTGTGACTTTAACACATGCACTTAAATTAAAACTGAATGAGACTTTCTTAGCTTATTTTCTTTGTTTGTTGTCTATGATTTTTTTTTTTTTGAGTACTCCCTCCCTAATAGTCTCTTGAGGATGTTATGAACTAGAGGGTTAGGAGCATGGGGCATGTTTTTCTTTGATTTATGTCTATGGATACTTTGGCTATAGTCCAGGATGTCATGATATTTCTCACTTGCAGACTTGAGTCCTAGGAAGATGGTCATGTGACTTTCACACACACACTTAAATTAAAACATACTAAGACTTGCTTAGGTTATTTTCTTTGTGTGTTTTCTATGATGATTTATTTGTTGAGTGTTCCCTCCCTAATAGTTTCTTGAGTGTGTTATGAACTAGAGGACTAGGGGCATGGGGCATGTTTTCCTTTGATTTTTGTGTATGGGTGTGCTTTGTAGATCTTAGGTGTCTTGAGCATCTTAATTGACCCACTTGACACTTAGGATATTCAAAGTTATGTCCTTGTCTATTCATTGTGTTTTCTCTTGCAATACCATTATTATGGTCATCTTCACATTTTTGTCTCGATGCCAACATAATCTTACACTAAACCTAGTGAATCTAACTGCATTGTCATCTTGTGATTGGATTCCTTGAATTCTATCTAGTATATATCATATTCTTATTCACATAGTTTATCCTAGTGATGATTGTATGATCTTACAATGTCCCTAATAAGGCTTGATGATAAAAACTAGGACCTACTTATATGACCCTTGCAATTGCATTTTGCATACTAGCTTGTATTCTAGGGTTCATTCTAGCTTAGTTTTATATTTTGAGTGTTGAGAGGGTCTTCTTTATCTTTCATAGACATATCTGTCAATTGTTCTCAGCTCTTTGATTCTTCTCAATCATGTTTTCATATCCTTTTGATCTTTTCATTTCATCATCTTTTCTCTTTTTCTATCATTAAAAGGGTTAATCTTATCATCACATCTATCTACCCTTTTGGATCCTTTATATAACATTTTGACCTAATTGTTTATCATTTTGAATTTTTGCAAAAATTGCACCCTTACCTAATTCATCATCTTGGTTCCATTTTCAAGATCAAAATCAAAATCTAGGTTCATCTTGATGGTCAAAATTGTATTTTAAAATTCTTCATTCTTCTGTGTAGTTGATTGGCCTTTTGAGGCTTAATCTTTGAACTTTGGTAAGGAATTGATCATTTCTACTTCCTTCCACTCTTCTTTTTCATTTCATTTCACCTTTCACCTCATTTTGACCTAATTTTATGCTTTACCTTTCTTGGTTGACCTCAGTCAAACTGGGGCATATATTCATTGATTGGTAGTCTACCTTTGGTCTTAATATCTTATCTGGCATCATGAAATTTACCTTATCTTGATTTGATCAAACCTATCTTATTTATGCAGCTCCTCCACCTCATTTTGATTTTGATCTTGAGGGGGCAAAAATACTCTAACATGTTTTTCATCGCTGTGAATTGATTTTGCTACATCTATTTCTAAGTAGCATACACTCGACCTTTCCATTTTATCTCAATATACCTATCTTTCTAGGGCATATTCTTAACTTTTCCATTTTCTCCAGATCTATCTCCCTCCTAATTTCTCGTCCTGTTGCTTATCGACTGTGCATTTAGGATCAACTATCTCTCTATGCTTTGTTCTTCGAAATCATATCTATCTATTATCTTGACATCTTCATTTTTTGACTTAATGTGTTTCAAGATCGATCATAGATTAGTTAAAGAGGAGAAATAAATTTATTTAACCACAAATGGGTCATCTAGACTATGAGCCCCCTTTCTAGAAATTTTGTTTAATTTTTCTATTGCTTATTCTTGATCAAATCATCATTTTACTATTTATCTGATTATAACCTATGGTTTGACTAGCTTATCCTAAGTATTTTATTTAATTGAAAGAAATTTCTCAATGGATCAGCAAGACCATCACAAAATAAAACCACCAATCTCCTAGGAGAGATATCAGTAACAAGTACAGACAAGCGCTGAAACTCGGCAATGTAAGCATCCACAGAACCTGACTGTTTTAACTATGCTAGCTCCTTGAAATGTAACTCGAGATCCTTAGTGTCAAATCTCCCAATCAATGTTTCAGTGAATTCCTCATAGGATGTAATCTGATTATGCCCCAAAGTCACCATGCCATGATGCCACCATTCATGTGCAATGCCATCCAAGTGCATAGCCGCATACTTGATAGCCTCCTCCTCAGGCATAGGATTTAGCTACAAGTATGTATCTACCTTCTGCACCCAAGCTCATGCAGTCATCTTCCCTGAAGCATCATAATAAGGTAAAGAAATTTTTCCAACTTTCTTCCTCAGCTCAAAGTTTTGATTCCTCCCTCCTGCTTTAGGCATGTGTCTCATCCTCAAGTCCATATAATCTCTAAGAGAAATATCCGCCTGAAACTCTGGTCCACTAGCCTCCCGGTCCCTCCTGAACTGATCCTGTAACTCGGTAATCTGTGGTTCATTTACTGGATGAACCGGATCTCTGGGTGGAAAAGTGGGTAGAAGAGGTCTCGAGCTCGCAGTCCGTGCTGGGCGTGCAACGTGTCTAAAGTTATCAGCCTCATTCCCATTATTGCCATGTCCATTATTACCATTAATGTTATTCTCAGGACCATTGTTGTTGCCTTGGCCTTCATGGTTATTGTTTCCCCCATTGTTATTGTTTCCCTCGTTGTTATTGTTTCTTTTGTTGGCATCACCTGGATTAATATTGACACCCATCTGTCTAGCCATGAGCTGCAACATCATGTCCATTCGCCTATTCTGCTCCTGTTGCATATGCTGCCCCTGCTCTAATGTATCCAGTAACTGTCAGAACAGTACCTCCTCCTGATCTAGACCAGCATTTCTGCCTCCGCCTAATCCTATATTCCTGTCATCTCGATCACCCATATTATTGTCCTGATCACAGAATATCTCTTCTGTGTCTGTATGGTTGAATTCAATGTCCCCCTGCACGGATGTACTAGACTGTTTGCTTTGCAAGTCTGAAATCCTATTTTGTCTTGCTCTGGTATCGTGGAAATTATAAGACCCCTGTCGCATGCTCAAACATAAATGCTTAGCCTGTGTTTTTTACTTACTTTTTCCCTCTATCTGACTGTTCCAAATTCCCTATAAGACCTCCACAGGATGGCAGGACTTATAGCTCTGATACCACTATAATGGACACCCTTGGATGTCCCAAAAAACTAAACCAAATTGCTGAAAGGAATTATGTCAAACAGTTTGCATTCAACTTCTTAAAACCCCTTATAACTCCGAAAATCAAACGTTTATTTGTTTGTTGTGTTTCATGCATGGAATTGGTATCATACAACATAAACAAGAAAGAAACTACAATAATATGCAAAGTGGAAATGAATTGCTGCTAATAAAATGTTATTTTCAGAATTCATAAAACCAAATACATGGCAGATTTATCAACTCACTAATTACTTCAGCAATATTGTCATAATACTCCAGCCCATGCTTACGAACTTGCTGCTACAATACTTTGTCCTCCAATCAGTCCACTACCTTCATAATACCATTCCCTCCAAGCGGCATAAGCGTCGGACAAGTAGTGAAGAAGATATGAGCAAAATATCAAATCTGCCTGTAGCCGAAAATGCAACTAAATTGCCTGATAATGAAGCCAATAAGAAAGAATTCCAAAGGCCAAACCCCAAGGGAATGACGTCTAGAATATTACAAGAGAGGATAGACGTCCTCAAATGCCAAGAACAAAGCTGCAACTCACACACCAATTTCTTCTCATATTCAACCTGTCTAATGAAGCCACAAATGCTTCCTTTTATTCTATTCCCATGGGTCCCCTCAACTCATATGGGCAATGTGGGATAAAAGATGTGTAATATAAAACATATATTAAAATACCCCTTATGTCTCCCTTGGGTACACATCACCATAAAATAAATATTAAAGTAACACTTTAATATTTTACAATTAAATTAGACGTTACTTTAATAAAACTTCAGGCATTAAAATGTATTAGCAATCGGACTCCGAATAATGCGAGTGATAGCTCATCGGAAAGCTCTCACCGAGGAGTATCGAATCCAATCACCAAAATTGACCTGCACTGTGTCCTGCCGACTGACTAAAAATAGTAAGTATGCCTGAAACTGAGTAAATCAACTTCGTTTTGGCCCAAACTGGAAATGACTAGGTCAAAACACTCCAAGATCCCATTAAACCCTTCGTTAGCCCTCGGGACCATGTAGAACAAGGCTAACGCGCACACACTTGGTCAACTGCTAAAATGGGGACATTACATTGCATCCAAAATAAAGGGGAGGCATGTTGAATTTAAAATTTAAAATTTTAAAAAAAAAAAAAAAATTGAAAAAAAAATGGAGGAGAGAGAAAGTGACAAAAATGAGAGGAAATAAATAAATAAAAGGAAAAAGGAGAAAAGAAAGGAAAAGGGGATTTCTATTTTCAAGGTACATAGGTGGCATAATGGAAAAATTAAATAAAAATGGTTGTCATTCCATTTATCGAGGTGTGTGGGTAGAATTCTAGAAAGTTATGGATATTGTAGAAAGTTGTGGATATTGTAGAAGGTTATGGAAGTTGTAGAAGGTTGTGGATATTGTGTAAGTGGAATTATAGAAGGTTGTGGATAAGTCATGTATTGGGTGGTAAGTGCCTATTTAAGCAAGGCATATGAGCATTTCTAATCAAGCTCGAGAAGTAGAAGCTAGAAGGCATGAAGACTTCAAGGTGTGAAAGCTCTAAGGTGTAGCTCTTCAAGTAGAATTTCTTGGTGAAGCTCTTGGTGTGAAGACTCTTATTTGGGATTTCTCTTATGTTGAAGAATTTTTAAACTTCTTGTTGAAGAGGTCATATCTATGATATCATCTTGTGGATGTTGTAAGGATTTTCAAGTATAATAAAATTGCTTGTGAAGCATTTTTTAATTTCTCTTGGTCTCCATATTGTTGCATTCTTGGTTATGAGTTGGTAAGGGTGGTGTGGCCCTTTATCAATTTCACTCATCTTGATTCTTGGATATTGGCACTCTTGCCTCTTCTCTTTGAATATTTCATTATATGGTGCACCTTTCAAGGGTTTCCTTAGCTAGGTTCATTTGAGAGCCACCATCTCATAGCTCTTGTATGTCATAGATAGGAAGCTCTATGTCACCATTAAAGGTCCCTAATCTATTGGATCCCTTGGATAGAATTTATTAGAGAATTTTGTCCATATTTTTATATATACATATATATACTCTCATCGTTGCATACTTTTTCACTTTAACCTCCATGCTTGTTACATCACTCTCAAGACTATCATTTTGTCCTGTCATATCCTTAGTGAATTCCCTAGACATGATCTATGAGCTAGTGTCTTCAACATGTTTGTATGTTATTCATGATGTTTACTACACTATTCTCCTTGTCTTGATTAATATGCCAATATATCATTGGTTGGACTATCTTGTAACTCTCCATCCTTCATCAACCAGTTGCTAATCAATGATAATAGTTGAAGTCTTTGTGATGCTAAGTATTAGTTGTCACCTTTTATTAGTCCTCATGCCAATGTGACTAAGTCAACCAAATAAGTCTAAAATGATTAAATTTAAGGATGAATTTGATAATAATAGATTCAATCTATTGAATTATCCATTTTTTCAAAATAGAAAGCTATTAGGAGTTGGTATGAAAAGTATTCAAGATGCTCTATCTAAAGGAGTAAATATTTGTAAGGGATGTTTATCTTATCCAAAATGAGAATCTATATTTATATGGTGATTCAAATAAAAAAAATATTGAAAAATAAAATGAGGTTTGTTGTTGAGATTTGAATACATTATCATGTGGAAAAAAACAAAGCTTCTATGTTGAGATGTATAAATATAAACAAAAAGAAAAGATAATGACTTTAATTTTATAAGATTATTAATCTTAATGTTTGATGATAGTAACCTTCCATGAATTTTGAATACATAGATATATGGATAGCATATTCAAATACATAAGGAAAATGTTATTTTTCATGATATGATCAAAATAGTGGTAGTGATGTTCCCAAGGTAAAAATAGATAAACAATTAGTAATGGTTTTTCACATACCATAAAGAAAAGATAAAGTGAGAATGTTAAAACATAGTAAAAGATGGGAAGTCATAACAATAGGGAGAACATTCAAATTACATCACAAAGATAATGAAAACATGTTTTAATTTTAAAGACAAAAGACAACCACAACACAGACAAAACATAAGCATAGTGAACACTAATGAGGAAAGGAATGCAGATCCAAAAATAGTTATTAGTGTTGACACATGTATTGATATTAATTTAACAATAAAATATTAATATCATTCAAAACACCTCTTTGTTTCATACTTCTGCTACTCAAGAGAGTATTGTTAACTATTCAAATCTACGAAGCCCCCACTATTACTATATTTTGACAATCAAAAAATGCCTTTGATGACCTCTTTGCTCTTTGGAAAAAACTATATCAAAGAATAATGCATGAGAGAGCCATTGAAGACATTTTTTAAGACCAAATTAATATTTTCCCTTAACCATTCAAAAGTAAAAATTAAAACCATAAAAATGTCAAAAAATGACAAAAATAAGAACGTGCATTTTCAAAAATGTTAGCGATTGAATTTTCATCATGCATTTTCATGGAATGGGGAGAAAAACATTTTTAACATGTAAGAGTTTTTATTTTTCTTATTTTGAGCACCCTATGTTAGGATTTATCGTATTAGATTCTCATTGCTTAATATCAAGACCTTGAAGCATGAAGAAATGACCCCACGAGTAGTAAGTGAAAGGATGGTAGTCAAAGTATCCTTGAATCCTCAGTTAATGATGCAGAGGGTGCTTTTCTAGTGTCAAACTAGAACTAATATAAATAATTTAAGGGTGCTAGTGATAGAGGAGGAAATTATGACGACAAAATGAAATGCCTAGAATCATGCCACATGCCAAAATATTTTTCAGCTACCTCCCCAAATATATTCCAAGGCTCAAAAACATCACAATAAACATCACAATACACTTTCTTAATACCTTCCATGGGGATGAAAACCTTAGGGTCTCTCAATAAATTCATCCCTGATTGGTATCTCATCAATTTATAGATAGGGCAAGACATGAATTTCTTCATTTTGTTGGGGATTAGAAAGACATTCCTATGAAATTTCTCCCTAGTAATGGGTAGTTATTTTTCTACCCAAGATTTCAATTCATTTTAGAAGATGGTAATCTACTAAAATAGAAGGGTGTATTGATGTGGTGATCATCTTTAGGGCATTTGAGGTCCATTTTTGATGCAAGAACATCTCAAGTTTGCAAAAATTGTATTCGGTAGAAGTGCTCGACTATTAGTGTGGTTCTCCTTAGTAGTTGTATTGGTAATGGGCTTAGTGGAGTGTTCTTATTTTCATTCACTAAGTTGGCTCAAGTTTATATTGTTTATGTTGTGTTCAACAATTTTTATTAGTGAATATTCTATATTTGTTCAATTATATCTTGTTCTTATTCACGTAGTTGTTATGTTGCTTGGTGTTGACTAGATCTTGGTGTCACCTAGGGGTTTATTTGTATGGATGACTTGTGTATTTAATTTTTGTTCATAATTTAATAAAAGGATTGATCTTTGGGAAGCATGTGGACCTATATTTGGTTTTTCCTTTCTCCAAAGTGGATCTACAAAGTTCTATAAGTTGTCTTGGGTAGTATAAATAGGGAGTCTTGTCCTAGGTTTAAAGAGTAGTTAAGGAAGTGAGCTTTAGAGGAAAGATTGAAGGCTACAAATTGTGAATCTGGCATGTATGTAGTTTTTTTTGTGTTGTGATTGAATTTTTTGGTGCTTTCCATAATTGGGAGGGTCTCACAACTTTACATGTATAAAGTTTTAATGAATGAAATACTTTGACAACTCTCTCTCTCTCTCTCTCTCTCTCTCTCTCTCTCTCTCTCTCTCTCTCTCTCTCTCTCTCTCTCTCTCTCTCTCTCTCTCTCTCTCTCTCTCTCTCTCTCTCTCTCTCTCTCTCTCGTGTTGTTATTTTAGTGAGGTTTCATGGTAATTAGACAAGCCTCTAGCCCAAAAATTAACCTGCCTTATGTTAGGTGAAATTTGAGCTGAGGTTGACCTAAGTTTGAAAATTTAGATCTTTGATTGCAGTTCCTTATTTTAAACCGTAGTTGGTTGATTTGCAATGGGGTTGAAGATTACAATCTAACTTCTAATTTTATAGGGTTTCAATATGGTTTTTGAAAGGAGAGATGGAGAACCAAGATAGGCTTATATGTTGAGACAAATTGTTGCTAGGTTGGAAACTGTTGAGACAATTCAACACTGATGAAGATATCTCAATGATGTAAGTAATGATAAAGTTGAAGGAGCACTGAATACTGCTATACCTAAACCTATAATAGACCTAGGAGAAGAAACACTCCTAAAAGCATTGACAAGTTTGAAGTCTACACTATAGTTTAATACTCCTAAATATAGTGGAAAATTAGACTCGGATGAGTTGATGGATTGGATCACTGAGATGGAGAAATACTTTAAGTATGATTTCATTACTAATGAAAAGAAGTTGAAAATTACAAGCAAAAAGTTGAAATGACATGCATCTACAATTGGATCAATAAAAGAGAGGTAAACTAAAATCAAGGTATAGGATAAGATAATGGATAAGTTAAAGGGTAAGTTCTTACCTTGTGATTATCATATTAACCTTGTGAGGAAAATGTAGAGTTTGAGATAGAAGGATAGGTTGATGAAAGATTACACCAAGGAATTTTGTAGATTGGATATTAGATCTAGACATATTGAAGATGAGGTAAAAGGGGTTGCAAGGTACCTAAATGGATTAAGAACTTCTATCCAGGAGGAGATCAATTTAGTCAAAGTGGAAGCTTTGAGGAAGCTTATTAGTTTTCCCTAAAAAGGTGAGGAGAATCTAAATAAAAGACATGAGAAAAGAAAAAGAGTAAGAGATGGTAGATTTGCTAGAGGACGAGGTAGATCATATGGTTAAAATAGTAGATTTGATCAAGAAAAGACAAATTAGACATATCAAGATAAACACAAGTCTGAGTGGAAAGGTGAAATTTCATCCTAAGGAAGATTTTGAGGAACTTGTTAAAATCATGGAGAAGAAGGGATAGATTGTTTGAATGTAAGAATGTAGAAAAGAAGGTCAATAGTAGTAAAAATGCTTTGGTGCAAGAGGACTCACCGATTCAACCTAAGAAGGAAGGAAATTTGATGGTAAGAAGAACATTCTAGAATGAAAAGAATAAGGATAACCCAATGAGAAAGAGTTTGTTCAAGACCATATGCAAAGTTTTAGAAAAAGTGTGGAAAGTAATAATTAATGGTGGAAGTTCAAACAATTTTTCATTTGAGGCAATGGTCACTGAGTTATAGCTAGAAAGGTTGAAGCACCTAAGACCATATCAGATTTCATGGATCAAGGATGAACATACACTGTTGGTAAGTGAACAATGTTATGTGCCTAAAAATTGGAAAGTATTCTTAGCATGAATGATGATGGTATTCCTATGGGGGAGTATATTAGGATTGCTAGAGACATGATTTAGTGGTTATGTGTTGTATTCATGAGAGAGTTTGTCATTGATGTCAAAAAATGCATATTACCACAGTTATAGTGGAAGAATTGTTTGAAATATTTAATTATTAATGACTTGTGTTTTTCTTTAATAGATATATGTCTAGTAAAGTATGAGAATTCTAGAGTTAAGTGTTCACAGGTGAATATGAAGACATTATAGAATTATACTATGTTTTCTTAAGGTAGCTTTCAAAAATAGTTTCTAGAAAATAGTTATTGGTAAATCAATTGTATCTTTTGATAGAGATGGAATATGGTTAAGCAGACTTGGAGAAAGGTTAGAGACATGATGAAGATTCTATGGTTGAGATAGCAAAATCAAATATGTAGTTTGAGCCAACTTATTGAAGAATGATCAAAGTATTATTTTCTATGAGCTGACTATTGCTTATATCATTAAAGAAAGAGTTTAATTGTGATGTAACATGTATTATAGTATCATATTGATGTCCTATATGTTGGAAACATAATGCAAGCTATGTAACTAAGGGGGCGGGGGGCGGGTTCCACTTAAACTTCTTCAACTAAACCACTGTATTAAGTTGTCTAATCTACTTGTATGCTGAAACATAAAATAGTAAAGTAACAAAACCATAACACAACATTTGGTAACCTAGAAACCCTCCAAATAGAAGGTAAAATTGGGGTGAGGATGGCACCCATAATGCTTCACTACTGTAGTAATAAAGTTGGCCTATTGAGGCTTACAAATGATCACTTTTGGTGATCTTACCCTATTAGGAGTAATAAGGACTATTAAGTCCTACTTGTGAAAGGATTTATATAATACAATTAAGTAAGTACTCTATTAGGAGTTTCTGCAAATGATTGTTAGGTCCACTCGGTTAAAGGATTTAGGACTAGTGCACCTATTAGGATGAATCAATGGATTGATATCTGAAGTGCAACTATGATTGTTGATGAAGATCCTTTGAAGTAAACAGATCACATGACTATGATAGATGATTCTCTTCCTTTCCTTGGAATTCTTGTAGCCTTCTAGACAATCTGCCCTTCCATATCCGTTAATGCTTGACTGATGATACAATGAATACTCATACACTCTATTAGATTAAAAAATAACTTATATAAATTCAAATCAATTCCTTCATAGGTCAGCTACAACATTAATAGTTCCAAAAAAAATCACTAAGTTGGGTCAGTGTTGTAACTTGGGTCAATGTCTTACTTGGGCGATACTGGAAACATTCGGTCACCACTGTCTCCTTGGCTAGCTCTAGCACTCAGTAGATACTAGGTGCTTGATTCACACTAATCACTCAGTAGACACTTCTAACTTATCTTGCACTACTCTTCCATCTTGATTATTACCTTGGAAGAATACTACTCTACTGACTCGGTTCACATTGGAGCTCATTAGACATAGTCAACATAGTTAACACTACAACTCACTATGAACTATCAACTCAATTTCCACTACAAATTAGTTGACATTGCAACTTTTTGCAAGGTTAACTTGTTTGTTTGGATCCTTTGTGATCTTGGTTAACACTATACACTAGTAACTCACTTGCAACTATCTTTTCATTATGACCAAGTGTTTTGACACTAACAATATATGTTATCATGTGATCAACAATATTCCCCTCTGGCATTAGTGACAAAAACACTTATCATATGCAAGATCTAAAAAAAAACTTCTTTAGTCAAACTCCCCCTTGGAATATACCTGATCTAGTAGCTCAATTTTCATTGAAGACTCTGCAACTTGGTTTGAACTAAAAACTCTATTTTTGGTTTTTCAAATTTATTTTTTATTGTCTGCTTTTTACATATCTTTTTTGTTTTATATATTTCCTTTTACATATATGTACATATACTTCCTCTATATTCTTTCCCCCTTTGTACACTTTCTTTCCCACTTGTTTTTGTTACAAATGTCAAAATATTTACAAGTTTAAGCCAAAATGAGAAAGAAAATCATGGTATACCTTCAAAATTATGGACAAAGTCTTATCCCAGTTATCTTGTAGTACCTTCAAAATATGTAGATTAATCTTAATCTCTACTAATAACTCATACATATGATATACAATTGACATTTTTATGTCCTTGACTAATGTCCTTCCATGATTCATCCTCTTCTACATAATGTCCATGTGGGGAAGTAGCATACCATGAATGTCAACCAATATTGCCCTTATTCTAGCCTCTTCCCTTAGCAATTTTTCCTGAAGATCTATCAAAAATATGGATTTTGCAAAATGATTGGAACTGGAGCTTCGATTAAGTGCCAATTGATTTGCACTCTCTTGCAAGTCCTTGTCAATCTTGGCCAACTTTTCCTTTATTCCTTGGTAAAGTTAGTGGAATCACTCAACTTTAAAAATAAAGATAAAACATTATTTACAACATTTTCTAATGAAGATATCAAAGTAGATAGTTCTACTTGATCAATTACTATCTTTTCTGCTACATTTTATAGCACTTTATTCTCAAACTTTCTCCCAGCTTTCATGAGAAGTTTGTCCTACCCATTAGTATTTGCATTGAACTTGTACACAATATCAATTAATTAATCAATAATGGGGACCTTTTCCTTTACCTCTATAGATAGAGCATCTATGAATATTTCTTTGATGTCTTCCAAGACTTTTCTCCTATGTCTCTTAGCTCTTAGCATTCTTTATAGCTCTCCCAAAATGTCCATTTACTCATCTGATATATTTGATTGGTCCCAATTTGAGATTAAAATCTCCTCATCAAGAAATTATATCAACTATGTTATTTTTTCCCTTGCTTTTGGCTCCTAAAGAAGGAATGATAGCTTTTCCTTTATCAATCAAGTCCTTCTATTGTTCTTATTGATGCTACTCAATCGAGACTAAGAGAGCTTGATGCTTGGTTTCCTTTGTGACAAAACTTGGTGAAGTTGTGACAATCTTCACTTCACTGCTAGGTTGAACTAGGTTTAACTCAACTGATTCTTGCATAATTGATGCCTTATTTGGAGTGAAGGGAAGTGATGCCATGATTTTTGTTGCAATCTTCTCAGCATCAGAATCCTCAATTATCTGAATCTCTACAAGAGCTCCTTCTTCCTTGATGTCAAAGATATTCTTCTATGTCTTCTTTGTGGACTAAACAATATCTTCTATTTTATTTGACAAAATTTAGAAAGCTTTAAATCTAGGAGTATGTTTATCTTCATGTTTAGACATTGCCTCGTTGATTTATTTGTCAGAGAGATTAGGCATGAGATTTCTTAAAGTTTTATCTCTAATATCCTTCTTTGTTTTTGTTGCATTATCTCAATGGTGTTAAACAACCTTCAATAGATTTTCAAGAGAACTCCCTTTAAGCTCAAAAGGGTTGTATTTCCAATTTTCTATTTTTACAACTAATGCTTTTGCAATCTATTTATGCTCCTCTTTGCTTCTAGAGTCATACCTGAAGTATTTAAATCCTGCCATACCCCTTCCTTCCCTTATATTTAATAGTTGTTTTTCAAAGGTATGGGGCACCTTCTTCAAGGACATAACTAGGGTATTCTCTTTATCTTCATCATCTTCATCTTCAACCTAAAGCTTTAGTTGCTTTCTTCCTTTACTTGGCTTGGTAGCTGTAATCACAGGAGTTGACCTTGTTGCTCTCTTGATTGGCTTCAATGGGGTATTTTATTTCTTCTTCGAAGGTTCCTCTTCTTCCTCTTCTTCTTCATCACTCTCTTTCTCTTCATCTTCCTCTTCTACATCATTACCCTTGCCTTCAGTGATTATAGGAGATTTGTCTAATTTGGCAAGTTTCTTTCCAATGGTTCCAGCCTCTTTTTCTTTCTCTTCATAATTTGAGGGATTTGAAGCTCAAGAGAGATTCTTGTCTTTACTTCTCCATAAGTTCCAAAGTAATTCGCCTTGGGGTCTACTAGCTCATTAATGAGGGCATCAATGATATCCTTTGTTTCGTCAACATTCACTTCACATGACAGAGGTTTTACCCATGCAATATGTTAGTGAACGGTTTTTCCTTTAATAGAGGTTCTCAGAGAAAATACTAGATTAACACCAACTGATTGAGTTCTCAAGAAAATAATATGGAACTCTCTACTTAATATTGTTTCTCAATATTATAAGGTGCAACTACCAAATTGAAAATATATTCATTACTTCCTCTTTTTGAGGAAAAACCTTCCCACGAGTATTTTTCCATAAATTACTTAAAAGATTATAACAATCAATTCATTAATATGAAAAGAATGTGCAGATTGAAAAACCATTCAAATTTAATAGCAAAAATCACCCACATGATTATCTATTAAATATGAAATCTAATTACAACTTCCACTTTCTTCCCTTAGTTCTTATAATTTCAAAATAATATTTCATCTATGATAAGTAAAGGAAAACTTTCACATGTAATTCATCTCCACAGGAAAATAGATCACAACTGAATAGACAATAGTATCTATCTAAGAAATCTCAAATTATAAAAATAATAGCATTTTATATTTCTTATCACCAAAATCTTAATTATAATTCAAAGCATAGATACTTAATCAAAAATAGTTCTATCTTGTATCTACCGAGAGTTGACCCTTTTTAATAGCTAGTTATTACATATATATCCTTTTAAGGGCTAGATAAAACCATGATCCAAAATTACCTTGCCAAGAGTTAATATTTTTTATTTATTTAACTATGCTAACTGTTTTAAGAATGATAAAGCAAAAAAAAAAAAAATATGGCAATCTTTGCCAACAACAAACATACTAAGAGTGAACCAAACTTGCATGAATTGTTCTTTGAGGCCCGAATGCTCTCCATGCTCTTTCTTTGTTGGTAATACTGAATCTTGGAAAGGTTGATTACAATCTTGTATGCCAAGTTCACTACCTTGCATGGCACACTATTGGCACAACTTGAGCTATAAATTTTATGAGCAATGACATGGATGCCAAACTTGATTTCCATGTCTATCACATTGTTCATCTTTATTCCTCTATTATCTCATTCAATGAGTGTCAACTTTGTCAGTTTTTCCCAACCTAGGGTTTTAGTAGTCTTGGCTTTCTTTGTCATAGGATACCCTATTATCCTATGAATCATCTTCTTATTGATAAGGTAGGTCTGTTCCAACCAAAATGACATATCGTGAACTCAGCTTAGTATAAGTCTGATCCACTTCATCCAAAATTTCCTAGGCATGTGGATGATGTGGGTCAAACCCTTGACCTCCAAATTCTTGTGATCTAGCTTTAGCACATCACGTCACATAAAGTTGTATAAGCTTGACCTAGCTCAAGATTTCCTAGCTCTTGGATAGAACAATGATAAAATCATCTAATATTTTTTATGAGTAATACCTTTGGAGAAATAGAAGAGTTAGCATCTTGAGGATCCTTTTCCTATGCAATTTTTGGATATAGCTAGAATTTTTTAGGAATTCAATCTGAACTCTTTACCAACATTTCTAAACCTTTCTTGACCTTTTAACTAGAAGACACTACCATACTACTAGGTTGAAGAAGAATTTCATGATGATGACTTTGCCTAAGAACCTCCTTCAATTATTTGCACTAAAATTGCTCCAGGGGGCTTAAGGAATGCTAAGATCAAAGAGAATTTTGAAATCATAGTGAAAACAAAGCTTTGATATTTACCTTTTATTAGATTTTCAAATTTAAGGCTCCATTTAGTCTTTCGTACATGGTAGGTAAAAGATACTTGGTTTGGTCTTGAAGCTTGGTTAGTATGGTCTTTCTATGCTTGGTTGAGTCAATGACTTAGTTGACTCTTTCCATGCTCAATTAGTTCTAAGAGGTAACTCTTTTAGGTCTAACAACTTAGTTAGATCTAAGGAGTGACTCGGTTAGACCTAAAAACTCAGTTTGGTCTAAGTCTTTTCATCTATCCAAGTGCATTTGATATGTTGGTCTGGACATTCTTGCTTGGATGGTTGGAACAGATGTAGAATATAAATTTTATCATAGCTCCAATGGTCTCCTTGCATATTTATGAAAAGATGATTGAATCACCTAATCCATTATCTTGGGTGTCAATGACCTCATTGATTTCACTTCAATTCTCTAGAGACTTCTTTACCCATTGTTGCTTTACTTGACTTCTAATTGTATTGGCCTTTTCTTTCTTTTCATCTTCAACTTTTCCTCTATTCATGCAATTCTTTGCTAGATGACCAAGTTCTCTACATACATAGCATCTTTTGGTAGGATCTCTTTTTCTAAGGTGAGTCTTCATTTAGTTTGGTCCAATGTGCCCAAACTCTCCACATAAATAACATCTGCACCAAGTGTTGTAATCCCAACCAAAGATAGCTTTAATAAGTTGTTTAGTAGGATTCTACATTCTGAAGATTTATGACCTTGTTTGTTGCATGAGAAACATTTTCCTTCAAAATTAGTCTTCTCTATGCATTCACTTGCTCTATGCCCATGCTTGTTGCAACTACAACATTTTCCATTAAACTTTGAATTTTCATTGCTCCAACAATTTTTTGGAGTATGTCCTATTTTTCCACAATGATTTTATGTAGACCTTTTATTGTTTTGAGTTCCTTTCTGAGATGAATCTCCTTGTTCAAAATAGCCCAATCCTGGTTTACCTTTCTGTCTTTTCCCAGATATCTTAGCTAACTGATCCATGCTTGCTTTTAAATTCATCATTCTTTCATTGGTTTCTTTTTTTTCTCTAAGATCATTCATGAGTCTTTCATTTTGTATCCCCAGATGGATGACTTCTTGATTTAAATTGGTCAACTAATTCAATTTTGCCTGATGTAGTGAGAGTTGGTGGATTTTATTGTCTTTTTCTTCTATCCTGGTGCTAAGTATTCTTCTATCTTCTTCTACCATATTTTATCATTTTCAACTTGGTTCTTTTGTTCCATGACTTCACGTATCCTGATTGAATGAATCTCTTGTTCTCTTTTCAACTCTTTGACTTCTTCTTGAAGAATAAGGTTCCTTCCAAGTAGATCTTCTATAGATGAATATATTTCATCCAAATTTCTTTCTTTGCAAATATATTCAATTCTATCTTCTATGTAGATAGTGTCATTCATATTTTCTGCTAATTCTTTTCTTCTTTTCAGGTTTTGAGAGAGTTTCTCCTTCAGTTTCTTGATTTGTTCCATGGCCACATGTAGATCCAACTTTTCATTATCAATGTCTTTCTCTAGCTCATATACTTCCGCTGTCCCTGATCTTTTCTCTCAAGCTTCTAAACTTTCTGATAAGAGAACCTTTCTTTGATACCAATTGTTGGAAATGTAATGCAAGCTAGGTAACTAAGGTTGGGGGTGGGGGGTGAAATAGGAACCACTTAAACTTATTCAACTAAACTACTTTATTAACTTGTCTAATCTACTTGTATGCATGAAACATGAAACAATAAAGTAACAACACCATAACACAATATTTGGCAACCCATAGACCCTCCAAGTAAAAGGCAAAACTGGGGTGGAGATAACACCCATAATGCTTCACTACTACAATAATAAAGTTGGCATGTTAAGGCTTACAAATGATCACTTCTAGTCATCTTACCCTATTGGGAGTAATAAGGACTGTTAGATCCACCTTGTGAAAGGATTTATACAATATAATAAGTATGTACTTTGTTAGTAGTTTCTATAAAGGACTGTTAGGTCCACTGGTTAAAGGATTTGGGACCGATGCACCTATTAGAATGAATCTATTGAATGATCTCTAAAATCCTACTATGATTTTTGATGAAGATATTTTGAAGTAAACTAATCACCTAACTATGATAGATGAATCTCTTCCTTTCCTTGGAATTCTTGGAGCATTCTAGACAATCTTCCCTTCCATATTCATTAATGCTTGAATGATGATACAATGAATACTCATACACTCTATTGGATGAACAAAATACCTTATACTTATATCCATTCAAATAAATTCCTTCATAGGTTGGCTACAACATAAATAGTTCCAAAAATAATCACCAAGTCAAATCAGTCTTGCAACTCAGGTCAATGTCTTGCTTGAGCAATAATGAAAACACTTAATCACCACTATCTCCTTGGCTAGCTCTCGCACCCAATAGATACTAGCTACTTAGTTCACATTGATCACTTGGTAGACACTTCTGACTTAGCTTGCACTACTCTACCATCTTGATGATTACCTTGGAACAAGATTTCTCTACTAACTCGGTTCACATTGGAGCTCAATAAACATAATCAAATTGGTTAACACTATAGCTCAGTGTGAATTATCAACTCGATTGCCACTACAACTTTCTACAAGGTTAACTTATTTGCCTGGATCCTTTGTGAGCTCAATTAACACTACATAGTAGTAACTTGGGTGCAACTATCTTTTTATTACGATTAAGTGTTTTGACACTAACTAATAATAAATATTGCCATGTGATCAACACTATATTATTATTATAAATTGGAAAAGCCTTTGGAAAAAATCAATACTTGTTGTAAGGACTTAGTATAAAGGAAAGGTCATTTCCTTTAGCTAAAGTGTGAATTAAGTGAACAATGTAGCTTTTGATAAAATGAGATTGTTGTGCGAACCTAAATGTGAATATATTTTGATTAGAGTAGATATTGATGTGGATTGATGTACTATTAGCTTCAAAGGAATTGTATTGGTAAATGAGTTGCTATTTGATCATTTCAATGATCTTGGATATGCTTATCTGGAAGATTGTGTACTAAAGACTGTTTTGAAGCTATTTGGATAGTGAGTTCAATTGTCCTCCTTTCAACTCCTAATAGGGTTGGATTCTCCTAACAAGAATTGAAAGTTTCCTAATAGGGACTTTATGTACTAATTGTACTTCATTGACTCCTAACATATTTTATCCTCTAACAAGGAGCTTTTATGTTAGTACATCATTTTGGGTACCATCTGCACCAGGGTTTTCCCTCTAATGAAGGGTTTCCCTAAATAAAAAATCTAGTATTATTGTGTATGGTTATCTTTCTATTGTTATTGCATCTAGTATTAACATGTTGCATAATTAATAAAGATATTGAGAGTTGTTTTAATTGCAGAATTGATTCACCACCCCCTCTCCCCCCAAACTCTTAGCTATCTTGGTGAACTCTACTTTCTAACAACATGTTGGGAGTTATGTTGATTGTGTCTAGAAAACCTAGGAGGTGAGTCATAACTATCATGTCGAGGTGATCTTGGAGAAGTTCTTGGGGTGATACATTTTCATTGTTCCCAAACACATTTGAAGTGAATTGCTCATTATTGTAAAATATATTTGCATTGAATTGTTCATAATATCAAAACACATTTGCATTGAGTATCTCAGTCATACATTGTGCTCATTATTCATTTAAAGCTCTATTATCTAAGTCCATTTTTCTACATCTTTCATTTCACATGATGAGATCGTGAATGTATTTTTCTTTTTCCTCTCTAGACATGGTGTAAGAGAGACTAGTTTTTGATATAGGCAATCCAATAGTTGTCTCAAAGTTACTCCTAAAATGATTAAAAGGTTCAAACCAAGCTTCAAAAGTGGCTTTAGGAGATTCATCAAAGATAACTTGTAGTTCTTTTTCCAAATGACATTGATGTCCAGCAATCAAAGGTAACTAGTCAAAGCTAGTTTGGGGTTGTTTTCCTTGACTCACTTTTACCTAGTAGTTATTTGTATGAAAGAGAATGTAAGGAGATAATATAAAACTCAAGAAACTTGATGTCCAAACCAGATAAGTAAAAATGTTCTTGTCCAATAAAGTGAAAAGGATAGGTAAAAAGTGAGATATTAACAAAGAAAGATTTGCCACAAGATGCCCAAGCTATAGGTAAATACCCTATGTATGACACTTGTGGGTCAAGAAAAAATGGGCCAAGATAAAAGCTAAAGTAGATAAAAGAAAAAATAATATTGTACAAGTGAGAAATTCCACTAATCAAGAGTGTAATCAAGGTATTGAGGTGATCTTATTAGCTGAAAATACACTCTATCCTACTAGTTTTAGATTGGGGAACCAAGAAAAGTCACGTAAAACAATATTAATTAGTCAAGACAAGTTTCCAAGATGGCTAACTTAAGATGATAATTTGGGTGAATTTCATAGTAGTCAAGATGATAGTTTGATAGGAAAAATGGCACTTCACAGATAAGTCAGATGATACTTTAGCAACAGATGACACTTTGGACAAGGATATGATAGACCTAAATACATGTAGGCAATACACCTTGCAACAGTCAAGTGACACTTCAGAGTATTGTATGACTTCTCACTTCTACACAACAAGGACCTAATTTTCACTAAAAAGCTCAAATTGAAGATCATTTTGGAATTTTTGGAAATGCGGATTGTTTTGATAATGATTTTTTCTCAATTTTGGCAAGACAAATATGACACAAATAGTACTCTTCAAATAATCAAATAAGGGATAAAGTAACCTTTCCAATAGAAACATTTGTGAAGTCCAAAGGAAAAACCCTTAAGAAACTACCCTATGTGTATATCCAAAAGATTTCCATGAGTCTAAGCACAAATTGATGAAACACAAAGCATATTCTACCTAAAGGTCATGACTTATTACCCAATACCTTGGTCCACAACTCGATGCTCCCTTGCCTCACACAAAGTGATTGCCCACAATAGATATTGGATTTGTGATTGAGTGGTTACCCACATCTAAAGGAACACATTGTTGGAAGTCTATTGGGAAAGTTAGATATTGAGAGGTAGGGGAGGAGGGGGGAGGGAGGGGGTTGAGTTAGGATCTAATTGTTAACCTTCTAACAATTATTAAACTGATATCTTTCACCACTAACTCTTATCTCATCAATATCACAAATCTCATAAACATATATTACAATGATGTAACAAATCCAATCTATTGATCATAACCATAAACATAAAATTAAATGATCAACACAACACAAAAATTTGGTTAGCTAGAAAACCTCCAAGGTGAAGGTAAAACTGGGGTGGGGATGAGAGCCATAAATCTTCGCTACTATAGTAATAAAGTTTTCGTATTAGGGCTATAATTTTGATCACTTTTGTTGATCTACCCTATGAAGGGTCTGCCTTGCTAAAAGCTTACATGACTTATTTAGTCTACCTTGATTAAAGGATTTAAAACTTACAAAAAAGTAAGAACTCTGTTAGTAAATTTACATAGGCCTATTAAGACCACTCTATTACGAGATTTACTCTGATTCACTCAACTAAAAATGTATCAGTACCTGATCCTTTGGTTAGCACTGTGATGCTTGATTACAGATCTCCTCTTTCCAATGTCTAATCCTTCTCTGATCTAATATAACTTTATTTTGAACTTCACCACTCTTCCTAGTCACTTTTCCTTACTTCACCTTCAAACTCTACTTAGGAATCCAAAATTTTCTTCTCACACATAAATTCTTTGCTTTCTAAAATTAGGGTTCAGATCCTCCTTATGTAAACAACTAGAGAAGGTTCTAGATCAAGATCAAAGATTCAAATTTCTCCCTTTTGCTTCTTAAACCTTCCATTTTTTTGATTGGTTAAACAACTTGCATAAGGGTTAATGATCCAACTCATAGCACATAATCAATTCCTTAAATTACTCCTCAATCATTAAATCATGCAATAAGTTGGCCAAAAAATATTTACCTCATTGTTTGTGCAATTCCAAACTAATTTATCAAAATTGGTCCACTTGGCATATGAATACTCTAACTTTTGGTCATGACTAGTTCTTCATGTTGTCCCTCAACTTTTGAATTCTCAGCATTCACTAGAGAACTCGACATGAACTAACTCTGTGTCATCCAACACAAACTAACTTTTGTCTTACTTGACATGTATAGGAGCACTTAGTGACCATATAATTTCTTAGCCTTAACAAAAATATGAACAATTCTAAATATATTTCTCGACCTTAGTAGAATGACTTGGTTGCGGTGATGACCAACCAGCTTGACCAAATAAATGACTAAGTGTTTGAAACTAATAGACAAAAAACTATAGGGATCAACAATCTCCCCCTTTTACATTAGTGGCAAAAACATTCTGTCATGATTCAACAGTGCATATCAAAACTCAAAAAATAGTACTCCCCCTTTGACTATGACTCGGCCTTCATAAAGATTTCAATATGTACAACATATACATGACTTTTAAATACTCTAACAAAAAATATGTTCAAAGGATAACACATGTACTTATCTATTTTTATGTCCCCATAATGACATATTTCCCCCATACATATATATTCCCCCTTGTTTTTCTCACTTATGGTTACTGGGGTGTATGGGACAAATCATACTTGTCCAAAAATGGTTTGCAAAGTTGGATTATCATGGCTACAACATGATCCCAATCATTCCTAACTAATTCCAATAATTGAATTTTGATCTCTAGCATAGCAACTAGATCAATTAAGCTTTCAGTCATTGAGAGATTTGGATCTCTTTGTGCAACACCTCTAACTAAGGTAACAAAATTGTTTCAATAGAGACAAGTTTAGCCCTTATTTGTATATCATTAGCCACTAGCTTGGCTAATCTCCCTTGTGCAATCTTTAATTTATTTAAATAATTTAAATTAGAACTTAGGGTTTATTAATTGTGCTGATGCTTACAAATCTTCTTACTATATATCAATAGAACCTTGATTCTCCTTTGTAAAGAATTCAACATCACACAATTTTTTGTATAGAGAAAGAATGTTCTTTATAAAATATTCTATAGTATTGATAAGACTTGACAAAATGTATTTGCCTTATTACAATCTTAGTGGAGACTTTTTCAATGTCTTTCTTCTCAATTTTTTTAAAACTCCACTCCATCAACTTTTCATTTGCATCCACATCATCTTTATTGATCTTCTTAAAAAAATGAAATAATTGAGCTAATATAGGAGCATTCTCATCACCATTTTCCACATCAAATGCTTCAAGGAAAATATTCTTAATCTCATGTAGCATTTTCCTTTATTGTAGCTATCTTCCCATTTCTTCCTATTTGGTTTTGTAAGAATTTTCCTAAATGAAAAATTCACCCAAGAACTAAGAACTCAAACACAAGCACAACTGTAGACCAAAAATGGAGAGAGTATGATCAGAATAACATGTATTCAATACTTGATGCTTAAGAGTACACTAGGAGTGCCTGAATATAAAGGCCTCAAGAGAGCTTCTAGAATGCATAGAAGTTAGCATCATGATGTGTCACACAACCAAGCACATGTCCACCAGATATGGATTATCCTCCATTAAGCACGAAAGTAAGTGTGATGATGAGAGGATAAGCCTACAAGGGTGGGACACGTAAAACAGTGTTGTAGACACCATGTGCTCAAATAGAGGTGCATACTCTTGTGTTGTCAACATGAAAACTCACAAGGTTACACAAACTCCTAAGTGTCTCATAAATAAAAATAATAAAATAATGCAATATAATTAAATAATGCATTAACCTAAGTAAACTTAAGTAAGTGTAAATAGTAAAGTACTTATTTACACCAACACCCCCCCTTAAGTGCAACTTAGGGGAATCCCCTTAAGCTTATGAACTAGGATGAAGATGCAGAATGGTTCTCGGCTACTAGGCCATGTTAGGTACCCAAGTACATAATGAAATGCAAATCTCCCATAAAGTGGGGAAAGAGGGAAAACCTCATGGGAAAAACCCTCCCCCAAAAAGAGAGATAAAGGAGGTTGCATCGATGGATGGAGTAATCAAGACCCCCCCATTATGACATACATCTAGTATATACAAAAGAGAATAAGAGAAGGAAGAGAGACAGAATAGGCTCCCCCCCCAAAAGAAGAATGCCAACAGGTGAAAGCTCCTCCGATGAAGAAGTTGGTCCAAGAATGTAGAATGGTGTTCCTCCCCTTAGGAAGAAACAAAGCCCAAGGTACAGTACTGAAGATGTGTGCTAGCCCGGAAACCTACTCAAGTATCCCTGTACTAATGCTAAAGTTCACCCCTTCCAATTGTGCTGAAAAGAATGAATGCAAATCTATCAAGGATGTCTACTGAACCTATTCCACTAAACCATCTATCTCCTCGACTGACAAAGAGGCCTCCACTAAGTGTTGTTCATAAGGATCCACAATCACGCCAACTTGTTCAGATTGATCATGTAGAGAATGGACATGAGGGTCAGAGTGAGCCCAGGCAACAACTGTAGAAGTATCATCATCAATGAGAAGATGTGTGTCCTCAAGTCTGTCTCCCAAGTCAAATGAAGCTAGAGCTGGAAGACGAGATGTACCATGCTATGTTGAACCTTTCACTGTGGCAATATAAGCACGTGGACTGGACTGATGTGACCTCTCACTGCAACTGTCGACATAACCCCACATATCTGAACCTGTTGAAGCACTATCGCTGGTGTCACTATCAGTTTCCACTATGTATGAAGTGTGGAGAGGAGTAGAGGACAAGCTCAGTGAACTTTCCTCAGAGTGAACATCCTTCTCCACAAAAATCTCATGAGTCTCTGGATCAAGAAGTCTGTAAGCCATCACATTGTCTTCATAACCGATAAAGGTACAAGGCCTAGGTGTTGGTGCCTTGCAACTCCTGGAAGAAAGGTTTGCCCATGCTGGACAACCGAAGACTCTAAGGTGACTCACAACTAGTTTTCTTCCGCACCATGCCTCAAAAGGATTCTTGCCATATAAGGCTGGACGAGGAGATCTGTTAAGTATGTGAGTAGCACTGCTAATGGCTTCAACTTCAAGTGTAGGATCGAGAGACTTGGCCTTTATCATGCAACTTGCCATGGTCTTAAGAGTCCTAATCCTCATAGCTGCAACATCTATCTTGTGCGGACTGAATGCTGGTGAGTTCTAAAGATCAATCCCCTCAATTTTGCAAAATTTCTTAAGTCTTCTGTCAACATATCTATTCTCATTGTCCGCCCTTAGTACTTTGATGGATTTCCTTGACTTGTGTTCAACATGAGCCTTGAATTCTTGAAGCTTGTGAACTACTTCATTCTTGTGATGAAGGAAAAAAGACCCAAGTGAATCTTGAAAAGTCATCAACAAATGCGAGTATGTAACAGCCTTGGCTGACTGAAGTCACTGCAAACGGTCCTGCTAATACCATATAAACTAGCTGAAGAACAACTGGAGCTCGAGAAGACTTCCCTTTATCATACTTCTCCTTGAGATGCATATCCACTAAACAAGATGAACACTCCCCCTTAGAAAAGTTGATGTTGGGTAGACCTTTGACCATGTGTTTTGAGCAAAGTTGCTGAAGAGAGTGAAAGTCAAGGTGACCAAACCACTCATGCCATTAGTTGTTTGAAGTAGTAGAGTGAGTTAACAAGGCTTGAGAAGAACTCTTAGGCACAAAGTGGGAGAAGGAATAAAGCCTCTTGTCATCATTGAATTTGCCAACTGCTACCAATGAATCATCTTTTAGACTATGCACCATCACTAAATCGGGAAGGAACTCAACTTTATGACCATCTCCAAGGTGAGTGATTTGGTAAACTCATAGGAGATTAGAGCTTAGATTGGGAACATAGAGAACATCTTTGAATTCCCCATCTTCCATTTCTACATGTCCTTTCCCTTCAACTTCCATTTTAGCATCATCTCCCACGAAGATGTGTGGTACCTTTGACTGCTTCAATGAAGAAAAATCTTGCTTTGAAGAACCCATGTGGTAAGAGGCACTTGAGTCAAGTATCCATTCCGAAGAAGAACTTGAGTTTTTCGTAAGTGCTTGACCTTTATCCTTCGAAGAGGTTGGAGTAGAATCCTTAGAAGTACCTAGCACTTGAATCTTGTTCTTCTTGAGTAGATTTTCTAACTCATCGATTCTTTTGGTTTTGCAATGATGCCCATCATGATTTGGCTTTTTGCAATATGCACAAAAGAGTTTTTCCTTCTTTTCATTACTTCCTTTCTTGTTTGAAGAAGAACTGCCTTGTTGAGAGGAGTCATGTTGTGTCTCAGATTATGTTTTTTGCTTCCACTACTTCTTCTTGTTGTTGCTTTTTCCCCCTTGACTTGATTTGGAATCATCACTAGCCACCAAAGCTTTGGTCTTAGATAACTTGAGAAGTCCAAAATACACCAAGTGAGATTGTTCAACAATCAACATGTCTACAAATCCATCAAAGGAAGGTTTCTGGTAAGCAGATCCCATGGTCAACTTGTGAGTATTAAAACTCAAAACAAAGTTAGCGTACTTAGAAGGTAGCCGCTTCAGGATGTGATGTATCAACCTATCATCCTTAATGGGATTTCCACAATCATTTAGTAGTGCCCTATACTCATTGACTTTGATGATATAATCTTAAATTGTGTCATAATTCTTAGGATCCAAGAGAAGGAGATCATCCTCAATCTGAAATCCCTTTTCTTCATCCAATTTTCCATACAACTATTCAAGTTTATCCCAAGCTTCCTTAGATTCTGAAAAAAATTTAATGTGAAGAGAAGATCCCCATGTACACAGCTCCTAATTACACCTAAAGCTTGTCGGTCATGAATTGTCCAATCAATGAGTTCTTTAGCATCAGTAGGTTTGGTAATTGTACCATCAACATACAAACTGTATCCTTTTTCCAATAATCTACTCCATGCAATATCTTTCCAAGTAGAATAGTTGCGTGAAGTCAGAGGAGAACATTTAAAACCCATGATGCAGAAATGAAAGAGCACAAAAAAGAGACACACAAAACACAATACACACCCCCCCTTTTCACTCAATCAAAAGACCCCCCCAAAAAAGATGCTTGTGGCACTTTATAAGTAGTGTGTTTACAATGAGCCACTTGTCAAAATGAACAAAGTGGACTTGCTGATTTGGCTTTTACAACTACCTTATGAGGCTTAAATCTATCACTTAAGCACTGTAGCTCAGATTTACAACAATTCTGAAAAAGAATCAAAGCATTACAATGCCAAAGAAGGCCTAATTCTGAAAGTGAGATTTTGGTCCTCATAACCCTAGAATCTGACTTCAGATCTGGAAAGTAGACAAAAAAATACTCACTTTCAAAAAAAATGAAACCTGAAAAGGTGACTAGATGTGCCTGTACGGAGCTTCTGAAGTTGCAATATGCAGGTACAGTCACCAAAAAATGCAAATTCTACAAAATTTGTGCACCAAAACCAGAAAACAACACCACTACTAAAAAATTCAAGAAATTCTACCTGATTTCAAAAAAAAATACACCTGAATCGGAGTCCGGATGTCCAAGTTACGAGCTCACAAAGTCAAGTTGCCAAACTGAAAAGCAATTTGGAGAGGGGTTTGGAAGAAGAACTGCGAAGTTAAATTTGATGATCAAATGGCCATCAACATAGTTATAAAATGGCCTGGTATGACGTCCAGACGGGCATCAATTTTAGACTATAAAATGATGATGTCAGCAAAAAATAGCGCCTTGAGTGACGTGTCAGGCTGACTGGATGTTGACTGTGATTCCATATTGTACAGAATGTACTGATGTGGAAAAATATCCCGGGTTCCACGGGTAACGTGGCAGTCTCGGTTAACTGGGCAAAATGTGTCGATGGGTTCGCTGATGAACCTTCACGTGTCTAGATCAGACTGGGCCAAAAGTATTCGCCGCAACGTAAAACAACAGTGCTAGAGATCTTCAAACACTGCACGGGCAGGAGATAAATCCTTTTTCCAGAAGGAGGTCATGCCGTCAAATTTGTTCAACACCAAAAATGCACAAACAACGAGCACCGGAAGATGGTGGATGATCCCGCCGCGGGCCGAAACTTGACACTGCGCAAGCCAGAAGATGAGGCAGGGGTTTCCAACTGCGGGGGTAATATTCAGCAAGATGTCACCGGGTTGGAAAATTAATCCCACATGCGATGTGTGGAAAGCCTTTGGGCTATTTAAAACTTTGAACCCACGGATAAATGAACAAAGAGCCTGTTGGGGCTTGATTGTGCCACAGGTTTGTGGCTCACCGCTGGTGAGTGGTAATAGATCCGCCGGAGTTTGAGGAGGTCGATCGAAGAGAAGTATGTGGGCTTCTTGGAGTGTATTTTAGTTGTATAGTCTGAATTAAAAATGAAACCCTACGATAATAAAATACTCCCAAAAATGGCAGATCCCGGGTGTCACTGCTCGGGTCTGCTAAATAAAAAATGTAGATCAAATAAATCAATTAAATTTGCAAAAGATGATCATACTCATATCACAAATTAGGGCCTTCTGATTTGCAAAAAAAATTTGCTTCATGATTGACTATGGACCAAGGTAGGTGTGCTTATAGTCAATTTTCACCGGTTCAACGTTTCGGACGCAATGGAGAGGTCAGATCTATTGTTGGACGCTTTCAATTTTTGCAGCACTTTGAATTCAGGCTGAGGTGATGAAGCAAGCAAGAGGTCTCGAACGGCTTGTGATGAGAAAGTCTCCAATCTTTGATACCATGTAAGAATTTTCCTAAATGCAAAATTCACCCAAGAACTAAGAACTCAAACACAAGCACAATTGTAGACCAAAAATGGAGAGAGTATGATCAGAATAACAATGTATTCAATACTTGATGCTTAAGAGTACACTAGGAGTGCCTGAATATAAAGGCCTCAGGAGAGCTTCTAGAATGCATAGAAGTTAGCATCATGATATGTCACACAACCAAGCACATGTCCACTAGATATGGATTATCCTCCATTAAGCACGAAAATAAGTGCGGTGATGAAAGGATAAGCCTACAAGGGTGGGACACGTAAAACAGTCTTGTAGACACCATGTGCTCAAATAGAGGTGCATACTCCTATGTTGTCAACATGACAACTCACAAGGTTGCACAAACTCCTAAGTGTCTCATAAATAAAAATAATAAAATAATGCAATATAATTAAATAATGCATTAACCTAAGTAAACTTAAGTAAGTGTAAATAGTAAAGTACTTATTTACACCAACAGGTTTTTCTTGCCAACAGATCTCATAAAATTTGATTTGTTCAAATTTTAGATTGTTAGTGTCAAATTTTGGTATGACAATGACCCCATCTAATGTTACTGGGTTTCCAAGTGACCTTTCTTTCTCCTTCAACAATTTCTTCTTTGGAGTGTTGCTACTTGGTATTACTAGCTGAAGGGAGTATGATGATACATCAACACCTAGTCCCTATGGCTCTCTTGCTCTACCAGCATCTATGTTTGCTAAGACTAACTCCTTCTAAGTCATAATCACCTATTTTTCAAGTGTGCCACCTTATTTAGTCTCAATTTGTGTAGTTCTCTATTCAATCATATTGTCTTTGTTTCTCCCTGCTTCTAACCTTGTACCTCTATCGCAATAAAAATTTCTTTCTCAATCTCCTTATTTTCCTCTAGAAGAGGTCCCACAACTAGTGATTGGATCGCACCAATAGTAGAATTATCTAATTGTTCATTCTACTCATTATTCTAACCCTCTGTGGTCTGATCAACCTTAATAGGCTCTTCACCTTCTTTTCTTCAAATGTTGATCCACTATGTTCCTTGGAATCTAGGACCAAAGTCTTTTGTTTAATTCATCTTAATTGGTATTCAAATTCAATAGTAACAATAGGTATTTTAGTAATTATCATAGTTACCCATCACTTCGTTCCTTGCTCTCCAATCTTAGGATATTCTTTAATTTGCACTAATACTAGATTGGATGTATCAACCAACATATCTTTGATAGATTTTGGAGCTAGGTCTCCATGTTATAACTCAACATATACTATCTCTTTTGGCTCAATTAACATTGCAGTCAGATCAGGAGTTTCATCCTCAATGGTGACTACCGCTATTTGATTTTTTGTGTCTCAACTCATCTTCTCTATAGTCTCTAAAAAATTTTTGGCATCACCATATAGATCTTTTGTATTGTTCAACTCTATTTTCTCATCATATTTTTCCTCTTCTTTTGTAGTGGGTGATATAAATCCAAATGCTTTTTTCCATACCAACTTAATTTCTTTAACTATATCTTCAATTTTGTTTCTCAAAATTTTATAAGCCCTTTTCTTGGACACAAACTTCTTGGCATAATCCCTTAGGGCTATATACATATGTATCTTCCCTAAATCTAGCATAGTTTGGGCTAGGGTTGTTTCTTTTATTTGTCTCTTAGTAGACAGTGCCCATTTCCATTTAGAGTCCATGTTATTATAAAAATCCTCTGGTAGTTCTTTCATTAATTCTATAGGTATTTATTTGAAATTGATCATCATATCCAAAACTACTTTCTCTACCCTTTCTTTGTCTTCTTTGTCTAAAGATCCATATTTAACACACTTAAAATCAACAAGGCCTGCTGAGCTCCTAATGTCATTACATACCTTGTACATATTTTGAGGAGCCTACCTAGGCACAATTTGCAATTTTCTCAGATCATTAGGTTTTGTTCTTTCTCCTTCATCGTCCTCCTCTTCATCATTAGGCTTTACAAATTTTTTCCTCCTTAGTCATTTCTTCTAACCTTTCTTGGTATCTTTTGCCTCTAATCTCCTTTTCTTAGGATTTTTTTCCCTTTGTTAGCTTGGTGATCTTTATAGATCCTTTCTTGGGCATGACAACTACAAGAAATGCTACCTTTGATCATTTTCTAGTGACTCTTTTTTGAGAAATAGGTGGAGTAACCACTTTCTTCAAACTTCTCTTAACCTTAGGATCAATAATTGCGATCTTCTTTCCTTTTGGTGCCTAAGGCTCAACAACCACCAACTATTGTTAGGATTAAACCATGGACATAAAAAACAATTACATGCAAATATAACCAATAATATAAAATAATAGATCACACAAAAAAGAACACAAGGCACCAAGATTTAGCGTGGTTCACCCAATCCTTGGGCTACGTCCACCAAACAACAAGTCCAATATTATTATGATCCAATGATTACAACTTGATTAAAATCTGTAATCTCTTACAGCTCAATACCACCACAAGAACCAATTTTTGCATCACAACTATGAAACAATCCCTAACCATAAGCCTTTTTATACAAGTATTTTTACCGCTTTAGTGTTATAATTAATAATTACATGTTGGCCCAAGATCCCGATAAAATAGGGCCCAAATTTTTTTTTGAGCCCCAATGAATTTATGAAGTATGTACAGTACTTCCCTAATCAGTCACCACAAATGAGGCCCCACATTAAACAACAATCTCCCACTTGGAGACTAATCTTGTAGCTATGTCATTACTCCATGAGGCTCCCACTAGATCAAACCACCTTGTACTTTATTGTCCTTGTAATCATGTTCAGTCTAGAAGACCAACCGAAGTTGAAGAGGAATTCAACTTCTCCCTTGTTACTACCTTTGACAACATATTTGTTGGATTGTCATTTGTATGTATCTTGTCCAACTTTAATTGTCCATCCTCCAAAAATGACCGAATGAAATGGTACCACAGCTATATGCATTTGGTCTTTGAATGCAGAGCTGAATTCTTTGCAAGATGAATGCCACTCTGACTATCTGTAAACAAATAATTATCCCTTTGAGGGTGTCCCAATTCTTCCAAGAAGAACTGAAGCCATATCATCTCCTTGGCCACCTTTGTAGCCGCAACATACTCTGCCTCTATAGTGGATAATGCATTAACCTTCTATAACTTAGAAACCTAGCTCACGGCTACCCCACCAATAGTAAAGACATAACCTGTAGTACTCCACCTGGTATCAATATCCCCTGCCAAATCTGAGTCAACATAGCCTTGTAAATCAATAGTAGAGCCCCCAAAGTGTAAACACTTATTGGATGTTCCTCTCAAATATCTGAGAATCCATTTGACTACATTCCAATGCTCAATTCCTGGATGACTCATATATCTGCTAACAGCTCCCACTGCATGTGCAATATATGGCCTAGTACATACCATAGCATACATCAAGCTTCCTATAGCTGAAGCATAGGGTACCTTTTACATCTTATCCTCCTCTTCCTGCATCTTGGGACACATCTCCTTAGTCAACTTCAAATGACCAAGTCAAGATGTGCTAACATCTTTAGCATTCTCCATAGAGAAATTTTGCAATACCTTCTCCACATAATCAGCCTAAGATAGCCTCAATGTTCTTCTCTTCTTATCTCTGCAAATCTTCATACCAAGGATTTTTTTTGTTGCCCCCAAATCCTTCATAGAAAGTGCATGTGCTAATTGGTATTCCATCCCCTTAATATGAACCATATCATCAACATATAAACATAAAATAATGTAGCTATCATCGTCCAACCTCTTAAAGTAGACATAATTATTTGAATGAAACCTACTGTAACCATGCTCATGCATAAAACTGTCAAATTTTAGATACCATTTCTGAGGTGCTTGCTTCAAACCATATAAACTTTTCTTCAATTTGCACACTAAGTTATCCTTACCTTTGACCTCAAATCCCCGTGGCTAAGCCATATATATCTCTTCATCCAAATCACCATGAAGGAAGGTTGTTTTAACATCAAGCTACTCTAAATGCAAACCTTTAGTAGCCACAATACTTAAAACAATATGGATAGAAGTCATTTTAACAACACGAGAAAATATAAACCCACTTATTCTGTAAAGCTCTTTTTCCTATATGAAACTTGCATAAATCCCTTGTCTTATTCTTCAACAAAGAGTGTATTTTGTCTTCCATGGCAGACTCCCACTGAATCTTAGTACCCGCTTGCATAGCTTCATCATAACATTCAATTTCACTAGCACCTGTAAGTAAAATAGAATACAAAGAGGGAGAAAACCTTTCTAGAGATCTAATTTGCCTTGCTGACTGTCTAACATTCACTAGTGTGTGTGGTATTTTTTTTTGTGGTTGTTGCACATCATGAGGAATGGTTGGAACATCATCTTTTAGAGTATCATCTAGCACTACATAATCATCTTCTTTCTTCTCATGTTGTTGTAACAGATCTTTGTACAACACTTTCTCATTGAATATCACATCCCTGCTTCTTACAATTTTTTGATTTTCAAAATCACAAAGCCTATAACCAAATTCATTAATGCCATGTCCAACAAATACACATTTATTTGACTTAGCTTCTAGCTTGGTTTTGCTTTTAGAATCTATGTGAGAAAATGCTTCACAATTGAAGGTTTTGAGAAAAGAATAAATCACCTTCTTACCAGTCCATGCTTCCTCTAGAATACAATAGCTCAAAGGAGTAGAGGGACCTCTATTAATAAAATATATAGTAGTATTGATAGCCTATACCCACATGTGTAAGGGAAGCCTAGCATGTAACCTCATGCTCCTTGCACTCTCCATTATAATCTTGTTCATGCGCTCAACCACTCCATTCTCTTGTGGAGTCCTTGGAATAGTTTTCTATCTATGAATACTATTAGTGGAGCAATAATCTTCAAATTCATGATTGCAATACTCACCACCATTATCGGATCTAAGACATTTTAATCTCTTACCAGTCTCATTTTCAACCAAGCATTTCCATTTCTTAAAAGTTTGAAATATATTAGATTTATGTCTAAGGAAATATACCCATACTTTTCTAGTTGTGCCATCAATAAATGTAATATAATAATGTGAGCCACCAAGGGAAGATACCTAAGCTAGTCCCCATACATCTGCATGCACAAGCTCTAATTTATCCTTTTTGTTTTCCTTCCCAGTCTTCACAAAACTCACTCTCTTTTATTTTCCATACACACAACTTTCACAAAAAACCATATTAACACATTTTAGACCTGGTATAACTTTCTTTGAATAAAGTACTTTCATACCTTTCTCACTCATGTGCCCAATTCTATTGTGCCACAATATTGTATTAGAATTTACAACAATTATTTGTCCTCCCTACTCAACTGCAACAATTGTTCCTAAACATTCATTTTTTCTCTAAAACAATTAAAGTAGAAGGAACAATATGACCTATTCAAAGTTATGAGGTGCTTACTTTCACACCTTTTGCTACTACAAGGAAACCTTTTGTAATCTTCCAATTTTTATCATTAAAAATAACTACATAACCCTCATCACTGAGTTGCCCTACTGAAATTAAATTCCTACTCAGCCTTGGAACATGTCTTACCTCATGTAGTAACCAATGATTCCCATTCTGCAACTTAATCTTAATTTTTCCCTTTCCAACAATCTGACAGGGTTCATTATCCTCCAAATAAACAAGTACAAAATCCCCTTGGACATAATCAATGAAATAACCTCTATGAGGTGTAGCATGAAACGAAGTGCCAAAATCTAAAACCCATGAATCATCAACACTTTCTAAAGACAGAAGCAAAGCATCCTCTTCAGCTTTGTTACTTCCACATTTGCCTCCTTGTCTCCATCTGGTTTATCTCCTTCATTTTTCTTTCAATTCCAACAATCTTTCTTTTTATGACCTGGTTTCCCACAGTACCAGCAGTCATTTGGTCCTTTTGATTGGGACCTCCTCCTCTTTGACTTTCCTCTTGATTTCCCATGATTTCCAAAATTATTTCCTCTCTCAGTCGTTCTGCCTTGACTTTGTGGATTCAAAGAACTTCTAGATGTAGATCCACTTGAGGATTTCCTACGAGTTTCCTCACTCAAAATGACATTGATCACATCATCATATTTTAGGGTACTAGATCCAGGAACATAATTACTTATAGCCATTACCAAGCCATTCCAGCTTTCAGGCAAAGAACACAAAATCAAGAGAGCCCTAATTTCTTCATCAAAATTGATACCCATAGAAGATAACTGACTAGTAATAGTATTAAACTCATTTAAATTATTTGCAATAGATCCACCTTCTGCCATTTTCATATTAAATAAACGCTTCATGAGAAATACCTTGTTTGAAGTAGAGGGCTTTTCATACAGTGTCGCTAGGGTTTTCATCAACTCTTCTATTGTCTTTGCTTTTGTAATATTAAATGCCACCGATGGTGTCAGGCATAATCAAATACTTCCAAGTGCCTTTCTATATAAAATATCTCATCCATCATTTGACATAGATCCTTGATTCTTGGTTTTTCCTTCCAACAGCTTCCGTAAATCCTTCTGATAAAGATAGTCTTCCATTTGCATCTTCCATAACTGAAAGTTCTGCCTATTAAACCTGTCAACCCTCAGCTTACCCTTGTCTACCATTGCTCCCACTCAACCGTGAGACTTTCCTATAGAGAATAACTGAAAAAAAAACCTCTCTCTAATACCACTTGTTAGGATTAAACCATGTATAGGAAATAACAATTACATGCAAATATAACCAATAACAAAAAATAATAGATCACACAGAAAAGAACACAAGGCACCAAGATTTAACGTGGTTCACCCAATCCCTGGGCTATGTCCACCAAACAGCAAGTCTAATATTACGATCCAGTGATTACAACCTAATTACAATATGTAATCCCTTACAGCTCAATACCACCACAAGAACCAATTTTTGCATCACAACTGTGAAACAATCCCGAATTGTAAGCCTTTTTATACAAGTATTTTACCACTTTAGGGTTATAATTAATAATTACATGTACAATACTTCCTTGATCAGTCACCACAAACTAATAATCTCCCACCTGGGGACTGATCAGGCTCCACACCAGACAATAATTGTTTTCCCTTAGACTCATTATCTTCTTCATCATCTTTACTCTCTTCATCTTCCCCTTTACCTTCTATAATTT
The DNA here is from genome assembly GCA_028749045.1 of Cupressus sempervirens. Classification (NCBI taxonomy): domain Eukaryota; kingdom Viridiplantae; phylum Streptophyta; class Pinopsida; order Cupressales; family Cupressaceae; genus Cupressus; species Cupressus sempervirens. Next base: position 636,394,520 of record CM053793.1, read on the forward strand.
CAAGGGGTGCCCCTATTAATCTCATGCAAGATATATTACTAGTTAGTGTCAAAACACTTAGTCATAATGAAAAGATAGTTGCAACCAAGTTACTAGTATGTAGTATTAATTGAGCTCATAAAGAATCCAAGCAAACAAGTTAACCTTGCAGATAATTACAATCTCAACTTAATTGTAGTGGCAATTGAGTTGACAATTCACACCCTGCTCAAATGTGAACCCAGTCAACAAAGAAGTCTTGTTCCAATGTAATAATCAAGATGGTAGAATAGTGCAAGCCTAGTCAAAAGCATCTACCGAGTGATTAGTGTGAACCAAGCACCCAGTATCTACCGAGTGCCAGAGCTTGCCAAGGAGAAAATGGTGATCGAGTGTTTCTAGTATCGCCTGATTAAGAAATTGACCTGATTTACAATTCTTAGCTTACTTGGTGATTATTTTTGGAACTCTTCATGTTGTAGTTGACTATGAAGGAATGTATTTGAATAAGTATAAGGTATTTTGTTTATCCAATAGAGTGTGTGTATTCATTGTATCATCATTCAAGCATTGGAAAATATGGAAGGCCATATTGTCTAGAAGGCTACAAGCATTCCAAGGAAAGGAAGAGACTCATCTATCATAGTCAGGTAATTAGTTTAATTTAAAAGATCTTCATTGGCAATCATAGTTTCATTTTAATCCACTAATTCATCCTAAAAAGTGCATTAATCCCAAATCCTTTAACCGAGTGGACCTAACACTCCCTTGTAGAAACTCCTAACAAAGTACATAATTAATGATATTGTATAAATCCTCTCACAAGGTAGAACTAACAATTCGTATTGCTCTTAACCAAGTAAGATCATCAGAAGTGATCATTTGTAAGCCTTTGCCAACTTTATTACTATAGTAGTGAAGCATTGTGGGTGTCATCCCCACCCCAGTTTTACCTTCTATTGGAGGGTTTCTAGGTTACCAAATATTGTGTTGTGGTGTTGTTACTTTGCTATTTTATGTTTCATGCATGCAAATAGATTAGACAACTAAATACAGTGGTTTAGAACAAGAAATTGAAGTGGTTCTTGATTAACCCCCTCTAAATCACCTAGCTTACATTACATTTCCAACAATTGGTATCAAAGCAAGGTTATCTTATCAAAAAGTTTAACAACTTGAGAGCAAAGATCAGAGACAATAGAAGTATAAAAGATAGAGAAAACTATTGAAAATGAAAATTTGGATGTAGCCATGGAACAAATCAAAGAATTGAAGGAGAAACTCTCTAAAACCCTAAAAAGAAGAAAAGAATTAGAAAAAAAGATGAAAGGCAATCTCTACATAGAAGAAAGAATTGAAGATATTTGCAAAGAGAAAAGTTTAGATGAAGCAGATGCAGCTATAGAAGATCTACTTGGAAGGACCCTTATTCTTCAAGAATAAAACAAAAAATTGAAAAGAGAACATGAGATTCATTTAGACAAGACATGTGAAGTCATGCAACAAAAGAACCAAACTAAAAATGACAAAAATATGGCAGAAGAAGACATAAGACTACTCAAAACTAAGATAGAAGAAAATGACAATAAAATCCGCCAACTCTCACTACATTAGGAAGACTTGGTAAATTAGTTGAACAATTCAAATAATATGTCATCCATCTGAGGATTAAAATGAAAGACTCATGAATGATCTTAGAACAAAAAAAGAAACCAATGAAAGAATGATGAATTCATAAGAAAGCATGAATTAGTTAGTTGAGATATCCCAAAAAAGATAGAAAAGTAAAGTTGGATTGGGCTATACTGAACAATGAGAGTTATCACAGAAAGGAGCACAAAACAATAAAAGACCCACATGCAATCATTGTGGAAAATAGGGCACACTTCAAAAAGGTGTTGGAGCAATGGAAAGTCAAAGTTTAGTGGAAAATGTTATAGTTGTAACAAGCATGGACATAGAGCAAGTGAATGCACAAAGAAGACCAAATTTGAAGGAAAAATTTTCTCAAGCAAAAAAAAGGGTCATAAATCTCTTAAGTGTAGAACCAATAATTTGGAATCCTACTAAACAACTTGTTAAAGCTATCCTTGGTTGGGATTACAACGCTTGGTGTAGATGTTATTTATGTGGAGAGTTTGGGGACATTGGACCTGTTACAATTGATTAATTGTGTTTTTTTTTTATGTTACACAAATGTCATATCATTATTAGTTAGTGTATTTCAAGCCTAGTTAGGTAGTGAAGATAGTTCTCTGTGTCTATTAAGTGTTCCTGCCTTTGACTAGTTCAGAAGGCAGTGCCTACCAAGTTCACTAGGGCATTGAAGGAAAGTTTTCAAAAGATGAGTGTTAACCAATCTCACTCAGTTAATGAAGAAAATTTGGATGGAACTAGTGTTAACCGAGCTCACTCAGTTGCCAAATGATCTTCGCAAATATGCAGTGTTAACTGAGCTTCTATTGGTTAATGTAGGAAATCATTTCTGAGTTAGTATCTACCAAGTTGGGTTGGCTAACAAAGAATTTTCTTATTTTGGCATATTAAGCTTAATTGATTTATCAATTGGTTCTAGCCGACTATGATAACAAATATTAGTTATTCTAAGTTGCATATGAGTGGACTTGACAATATGAAAGATATAAGTATAAGATCAAGTTGTGAATTCGAAGAGTGTGTGAAGATGTTATGAATGTGTTGAAGATTTAATGATAAAGAAAGGAAGCAAATTTGAAGGATAAGAAAAATATCCTTATGGAGTAGAAAAGCTATATTTGATCAGGAAGGATCAAGTACAAATCCACAAGAGAGATCTATAATCAGCAATTGAGTTGCATTCAAATCTGGTCATCTCATTGTTACTCTCTAACCATTGTAGTAGTGATCTAAAGCTCTTAACAAAGTTGGCTTAATAGTTATTTGTAAATCCTCTAACAAGGTGGTAGTTCTATTAAATTTTCTTAAGACATATAACAAGGCCACTCCTAACATGGTGATTAAATCCTGTAATAGGGTCACACCTAATAGTGTGTTCTATAACCTTTAACTGGGTTGGCTCCTAATAGGGCTTACTTCAAAAGAGTGAAAACAATAACTAGTTGCAATTGGTGGTTTTTTTCCAAATTGGGTTTCCACATTAAATCCTGGTTCAAATGTGTTCATGCTATGTGTTTTCAATTAATTTAAAGTAAGGATAATCATAGATAACATTTAAAGATTTGCATAATCAGTAATTACCAAGTTACAACATTTTATGTGTATCAACAATATTCAATTTTTAGACTTTATTTTGTACAGACATCTAAGGGATCTTGGATTTATTTTAGTAGTAACTAATTCACCCCTCCTCTCTCAATTACTTCTCTTATATTTCCAACAATTGGTATCAGAGTTGTTGGTGCTTGCAGAGAAGGATTCAAGGACCTAAGCTAAAGATCAAGATGTCTTACAGAAGAGAGATTCCAAGCTGAACAAAGACAATTTTGCAGCATGGCAAGGACTTATGAGGTTACCTACTATCAATGATTCTAGGTGAAAATATCTTGATACTGAATACAAGACTCCCGTTAGTACATTATTTGTTAAGATATTGCTGAAAAGAAGAATCATAACATCATGATGATTGATATTGCACCTACTCTTAGTTATGTTGAATTTGATGAAGTCAAAGACTACAAAAAATCTCATGAGATGTGAACCAAACTAAGAGACATATATGGAGGAGATGACAATGTAACAAGAGCTAAGGTTCAAAGTCTTAGAGGTCATTTTGATCAGATGAAAATGAGAGAAGATGAGAACATTGCAAAATATGTGGAAAGAATCAAAGCAAGTGTAAGTGCAATGAAAGCATTTGGAGGAGACATTGAAGAGAAAACAATTGTAAGCAAGGTACTTAGAACTCTTCTTCCCATTTATGCAATTAGAGTGTCTACTATTCAAGAGATGAGATGTGATCCAAATAATAAAATATATTTGGATGCTCTAGTTGGAAGATTGATAGCTTTTAATTTAGATAACTTTGATAACTATGTTCCTAGTTAAAAGGTTATTGAGTCTGCCTTTAAAGCTAAACTCTCACTCAAAGAAAAGGGTAAGAAATCAAAGAATAGTCAATTAGGAAGTTAAGAAGAAATAGAAGAAAGTTCAGATAGTAATCTTGAAGTTGTTGAAGCCTTACTTGCACGAAAGTATTCCAAAGGTAGAGGAAAGTACAAAGGTAAAGTTCCTCTTATCTGTTTTTCTTGTGAAGAAGTTGGTCACATTGCTGCAAGGTGTCCAGACAAAGAAATCAAAGATGGAAAGAAAAGAAATAAGCACAAAAGCAAGAAGGATTCCAAGAAATATAAGGACAAAGGTAATAAATCTTGCTTTATAGCTAAAGATTTTGATAACAATGAAGATGAAATGGTATATATTGTTGTAAAGGATGAATCTGATGATGAAAGAGATAAGATGGCACATATCTCTCATGTTAGCAAAAATGACATATGGATTATTGATAGTGGTCATTCACATCATATGACTGGAGATAAAACAAAATTTGAGCACATGGAATATTATAATGGAGGTAGTGTAAGACTTGGAAACAATGAACCTTGTAACATAAAAGGAAAAGGATGTATTTCATTGACTAAAGAACTTATATGTGACAATGCTTATTGGGTTGAAGGACTAAATCATAATCTACTGAGTATGGCATAGTTGTATAACATTGGATTCAAGGTAGAATTCATGAATGGATAGGCCAAACTACTAGATGGAAAAGGAAATTTGGTTGGATCTAGCAAGCAAACAAAAGGTCATCTATTTTTTCTTGATCTCAGTGAATGTGCATGTTTTATTGCTCAAGTAGAAGAAAGTTGGTGATGGCACCAAAGACTATGTCATGTAAACTTTGATAATCTAGTTAAGATAAGCAAACATAGAAGAGTAAGAGCTATTCCTAGTTTGAAGAAACTTGATATGGGTTTATGCAAGAATTGCCAAATTGGTAAGATGGGAAAGACTAGTTTCAAAAGAAAAAACCATGAGTCAAAAGAAGTCTTAAAAAAAAATTATATAGACTTATGTGGAACTATTGGAATAGAGAGTTATAGTGGATAAAAAAATTTCATTCTTTTTGTTGATGACTATTCTAGAATGATGACTGTAATGTATCTAAAATAAAAATTAGAAGTTTTTCAAAAGTTCAAATGGTATCTAGCAAGAGTAGAAAAAGAAACTGGAAAGAGATTGAAATGTTTAATATCAGACAAAGGTGGTGAATTCATCTCCAATGAATTCAATAATTTATGCATTGAAAGAGGAACTAAAAGACAAGTATCAGCCCCTAGTACACCACAACAAAATGGTATAGTTGAAAGAAGAAATAGATCTATCATGGATTGTGTAAGAACCTTGATGATTGAAAAGAGTGTTGCTATCAAATACTAGAAGGAGTCTATCAGCACTACAGTTCATGCCTTGAATAGAGTATAGTTGAAGAAAGATTCAAACAAAACTCCTTATCAACTATGGTATGGCTACAAACCTAATGTAAGTTACTTGAAAGTATTTGGCAACAAATGTTATATCTTGAAAGAATCTAGAAAAGGAAAATTTGATGTAAAAGGTGATGAAGTCATATTTCTAGGATACTCTTGTAGAAGCAAAGCATACAAATGTTTGAATTTGTCTACTCATAAAATAATAGAAAGTGCACATGTTAGAATTGATGAGTTTACATAAAGGAGTGAAGAAGAAAGCAACAAGGAGTCATAGGATTACAAAAGATTTGTTTAATATGAACCTAATACCCTGCCAAACCTATCTAAAAGAAAGGAGGCTTCATCTCCTGAGTCCCCAAAATCACCAATAGTTACTGAGTTGCAGATAATGCAACCCGAGTCACAGTCTAAAGGACTTGAGTCACAGTCAAAGGCTACTAAGCTAGTTCAAACTAAGTCTGATGGACCTGAGTCATAGATAGAAGGACTCGAGCTTGATACTAAAGTTCATGATGAAAATAGTGGAACTCATTCAAAACCCAAGGAACCTATGTTAGCAAGATATGTCAAAAGGCATCATCCACCTAATCAGATCATTGGAGACAAGTGTAATGGAACAATGACAAGAAGAAAATTAAAACGTACATGTTTACTTGCTAAATTAGAAATTAGAAATGTTAAAGATGCTCTAGATAATAAAATTTGGGTTGAAGCAATGAATGAAAAAATAGAATAGATAGAAAATAACAAAAATTGGACTCTTGTTCCTAGATCTAAGGATAAAAAATGTAATTGGTACAAAATGGGTGTTAAGAAACAAGCTTAATAAAGATGGAAAAGTTTCTAAAAATAAAGCATTATGGTATGTAAAGGTTACTCTCAAGAAGAAGGTATTGATTATGGTGAGACTTTTGCTCCTATTGCAAGATTAGAAGGTGTAAGAACTTTACTAGCATATGCAACACACAGAGGATTTAAAGTATACCAAATGGATGTTAAAGCTACATTCTTGATGAGGAAGTCTACATTGAACAACCAGAAGGTTTTGTAGGTCCTAGCAAAAAAGACATGGTTTGCAAGTTACACAAAGCATTATATGGTCTCAAGCAAGTTCCTAGAGCTTGGTATGAAAGACTTCATAATTACTTGGTACAGATTGGCTTTCAAAGAACAAATGACAACAGTAGGATGTATATCAAGGAAGGACCAGACAAGAAGATTGTGTTGGTAGAGATATTTGTTGATGATACTTTATTCACAAGAAATGATGAAAGGCTTTTTTAGAATAAATGAGTAAAGAATTTGAGATGTCCATGTTTGGTGAGATAAAATTCTTTCTTGGGTTGTAGATACAACTGAACACAAATGGTATCTACATCACTCAATATAAGTATATCAAGGAGATACTAAAGAAATTTGGAATGGAAGATTCAGGACCAGTTGGAACCGCTATGTCTACTGGACATAAGCTTTCCAAGAATGATGATTCCAAAGAAGTAGATATGACCACATAAAGATCAATGATTGGAAAATTGTAGTATGTAGTACATACAAGGCCTGATATTGCACTAGCAGTTGGAATGCTGGCAAGATTATCAACAAATCCTAGAGAAAATCACATGATGAAAATCAAGAGAATCATGAGATATTTGAAAGGTATTGAAGACTATGGCTTATGGTACAAACTTGGAGGCAATTTGGACTTGAAGGTGTTTACTGATGCTGATTGGGCAGGAAGTCTTGATGACAGAAAAAGCACTAGTGGTGGAGCATTCTTCCTTGGTAAGAGACTAGTGTCTTGGACAAGCAAGAAAAAAAAATTCATTTCTCAATCCACAACAAAGGCAGAATATGTGACAACAACAGTTAACTGTTCTAACATTGTTTGGTTCAAAAAATTGTTGGAAGGAATGAAGATAGAAATCAAGGATCCAGTAGTCATATGCTATGATAACACCAGTGTAATCAATATATCAAAGAGTCGAATGATGCATACCAAAACAAAGCACATTACTATAAAATACCACTTCTGAAGAGAGTTGGTGCAAAATAAAGAAGTCAGATTGGAATATGTAAATACAAAAGAATAGATTGTAGATATATTCACCAAGCCATTACCTAAGGATGCATTTTTGTATCTAAGAGGTAAGTTAGGGGTCATTCCCCTATCTGAAGCTCACTAAATAAAGCTTAGTGATGCATCAACTAGAGCAAGTTGAAGATCAATCAGTTGGTGTAGAATTGATAAGGGCATATTGCAAATGAATCAGTACTTATGGTACGTTGATATTAATAGAGTTGTCTTTGGCATGTGCTATCAAAGAGGGAGAAGTTTACTGTCATATCTCATAGAAATTTTTGTCATTCCAAGAAGGGGAAGTTTGTTGTAAGAGGGAGAAATTTTTGTGAATGAACTTAGTAGAAGTTGTTGCAAACAGAGGGAGAAACTAGTGAGAGAAAGAGCTCACTGACAAAGGATGTTCTCATGAATAAAACTAAGGATATGTTCCTTACTTTATTCTCATTCCAAAATTTCATTGTGTCATGACATGTGTTTCCATCAATGCCAAAGAGGGAGATTGTTACAATTGATTAATTGTGTATTGTCTTTGATGTTACACAAATGTCATATCATTATCAATCAGTGTATACTGAGCTCACTCGAGCACTGAAGATAGTTCTCTGTGTCTACTAAGCATTCCTATATTTTCCTAGTTTAGAAGGTAGTGTCCATCAAGTTCACTCAGGCATCAAGGGAAAGTCTACAGAAGATGAGTGTTAATCGATATCACTCTGTTAATGAAGAAAAGTTGGATGGAACTAGTGTTAACTAAGCTCACTTGGTTGCCAAAGGATCTTCATGAATATGCAGTGTTAATCGAGCTTCTGTTGGTTAACATAGGAAATCATTTCTAAGTTAGTATCTACCAAGATGGGTCAGCTAACGAAGAATTTTCTTGTTTTGGAATATTAAGCTTAATGGATTTATCCATTGGTTCTAGCCAACTATGATAATGAATATTAGTTATTCTAAGTTGCATATGAGCCAACTTGATAATATGAAAGATATAAGCATAAGGTCAAGTTGTGAATTCAAAGAGTGTGTGAAGATGTTATGAATGTGTTGAAGATTTAATGATGAAGAAAGGAAGTGAATTTGAAGGATAAGAAAAATATCCTTGTGGAGCAAAAAACCTATATTCGATCAGCCAAAACAGAGATTTGTAATCAGCAATTGAGTTGCATTCAAATAAGGTCATCTCATTGTTACTCTCTAACCATTGTAGTAGTGATCTAAATCTCTTAACAGAGTTGGCTTAATAGCTATTTGTAAATCCTCTAATAAGGTGGTAGTTCTATTGAATTGTCTTAAGATCTCTAACAAGGCCACTTCTAACAGGGTGATTAAATCCTTTAATAGGGTTACACCTAATAGTGTGTTTTGTAACTTTTAACTGGGTTGGCTACTAATAGGGCTCGCTTCAAAAGAGTGAAAATAGTAACTAGTTGAAATTGGCAATTTTTCTCAAATTGAGTTTCCACATTAAATCATGGTGTCAAATGTGTTCATGCTATGTGTTTGCAACTAAGTTAAAGTAAGGATAATCATAGATAACATTTAAAGATTTGCATAATTAGTAATTACCGAGTTGCAACATTTGATGTGTATCAGTAGTATTTAGTTTTCAGACTTTATTTTGTACTGACATCTAAGGGATCTTGGATTTATTTTAGTAGTAACTAATTCACCCCTCCCCTCTCAGTTACACCTCGTATATGTCCAACAGGACCAAACTCCATAAAGATTCACCTCAAAAAAAGAGATCCTACCAAAAGATGTTATGTATGTAAAGAACTTGGTCATCTAGCAAAGAATTGCATGAATAGAGGAAAAGTTGAAGATGAAAAGAATGAAAAGACTAATACAATCAGAAGACAAATGAAGTATCAATGGGTAAAGAAGTCTGCAAAGAATTCTAGCGAATTCAACGAGGTCATTGACACCCAATACAATGGATTGGTTGATTCAATCATCTTTGCATAAATATGCAAGGAGACCACTAGAGTTGTGATAAAACTTATATTCTACATTAGTTCTAGTCAAACAAGCAAGATAGTCCAGACCAATATAGTAGATGCACTTGGACAAATGAAAGAAAGACTCGGACTTAACCATGCATGGAAAGAATTGATCGAGTCATGAACTTATCTGAGCATGGAAAGATTGTACTAATTGAGCTTCAAGACTAAACTAAGTATCTTTTACCTACACAGGTATAGAGCATTAAATGAAGCCCCAAATTTAGAAATCTAATAAAAGGTAAAGGTTGAAGCTTTTTTTTCATTGTGTTTTGAAACTTCTCTTCAAGCTCACCATTTCTTAAGCCCCCTAGAGCAATTTTAGAGCAAATTGTTGAAGGAGATTCTTAGGCAAAGTCATCATTGTGAAATTCTTCTTCAACTAAGCAGTATGGTAGTGTCTTCGAGTTGAAAGGTCAAGAAAGGTTTAGAAATGTTGGTAAAGAGTTTGGATTGCATTCTTCCAATATTCCAGGTATATCCAATAATTGCAGAGGAAAAGGATCCTCAAGGTGTTCACTCTTCCATTCCTCCAAAGTATTACTCATCCATAACATCAGATCATTTTATCATTATTCTATCCAAGAGCTAGGAAATCTTGAGCTAGATCAAGTCTATGCAATTTTATGTGAAAATGATGTGCTAAAGCTAGATCACAAGCATCTAGAGGTCAAGGGCTTGACCCACGTCATCCACATGCTTAGGAACTTTTGGATTAAGTGGATTAGACTTATACTAAGTTGAGATCACAATATGTCATTTTGGTTGGAACAAACCTACCCCATCACTAGGAAGATGATTCAAAGGATAATAGGGTATTCTATGATACAAAAAGCCAAGACTACTAAAACTCTAGGTTGGACAAAACTGACAAAGTTGAGACTCGTTGAATGGGATAATAAAGGCATGAAGCTGAACAATGTGACAGACATGGAAATCAAGTTTGGCATCCATGTCATTGGTCATAAAAGCTATAGCTTAAGCCATGCCAACAACATGCCATGTGAGCCAGTGGACCTGGCATACAAGATTGTAAAAAAGAATCTAACATTCAACCTTTTCGACCTTCAATACTCCGAGCTAAGCAAGAACATAGAGAGAATTTGGGCCTCAAATAACAATTCATGTAAGTTTGGTTCACTCTTAGTATGTTTGTTCTTTTATGTTAAGAAATTCTTTCCTTCCAAAGGAAATTTTCTTTGGAAGAAAGACACCCCTGTTCTATATCAAATCAATGAATTCATAAGTGAAATGTGTGAGAAATTTGATGGCATCATGGATGCTTACTTTGATAATTTCAAAGAAAGGATGCAAAGCATGCTTAGGATCCCTAAGTAGCTTGTCAAATATTATGAGTAGGATATATGCTTCTTGGTTGAGTGTAATACAGTTCACATTCAAGTAGTTAGACCTAGGATAGCATGGGTTAAACCTCTATCATATGAGGTGAATATTGATGAAACAAAGGATATTATTGAGGATCTCATCAATGAGCCCATGGACCCCAAGCCTACTTACTTTGGAACATATGATGAAGTAAGGACAAGAATCTCTCTTGAGATTTAGATCCCTCAAATTCTGAAGAGAGGGAAGTAGAGGCTAGAAACCATTGGAAATAAACTTTCCAAATCAAACACCAAGGGTAATGATGTAGAAGAGGAAGATGAAGAGGAAGAGAGTGATGAAGAAAAAGAGGAAGAAGAGGAAAATCCCAAGAAGAAAGAAAAGGCCCCATCCAAACTACTCAAGAGAGAAACAAGGTCAACTTCTTTGATTATAGCTACCAAGCCAAGGAAGGCAAGAAAGCATCTAAAACTCTAGAATGACGATGTAGATGATGAAGATGAAGACAATACCCTAATTATAGAAAGTATAAGGGAAGCAAGGGGTATGGTAGAATTTAAATAGTTCAAGTATGAATCCAAAAGCAAAGAGGAGAAGAAACAAATTGACGAAGCATTAGTTGTGAAAATGTCAAAGTGGAAATATGACCCTTTTGAGCATAAGGGGCATGCTCCTAAAAATATACTAAAGATTGTTTCACACTATTGGGATAATGCAACAAAAAAAAAGAATGATATTAGAGAGCAAAAATTAATAAATCTCATGCCTAATCTCTCTGACAAAGAAATCAAGGAGGCAGTGTCTAATCATGTAGATAAACATACTCCTAAATTTAAAGCTTTCCAAATTTTGTCAAATAAAATAGAAGACATTATGCAATCCACAACAAAGACATGGAAGAACATTTTTGACATCAAGGAAGAAGGAGATCTTCCAGAGATTTAGACAATTGAGGACTCTGATGCTGAGAAGATTGCAGAAGAAGTCATGGCATCACTTCCCTCCACTCCATAGAAGGCAACAATTATGCAGCAGTCAATTGAGTTGAAACCAGCTCAACCTAGTAGTGAAGTAAAGATTATCACACCTTCACCAAGTTTTGTCATAAAGGAAACCAAGCAATAGGGCCCCTCAACTTCCATTGAGCAAAAGACTCCCTCTATCTCAACCGAACATCAGGCTCTCTTAGTCTCGACCAAGTGGCAACAACAAGAATAGCAAAAGGACTCAGTTGACGAAGGAAAAACTACCATTCCTTCTTCAACAACTAAAAGCAAGGGAAAAAATAACATAGTTGATGGCATTGATCTTGATGAGGAGATTGTAATCCCAAATTGGGACCTATCAAATCTATCAGTTGAAGAAATGAACATTTTGGGAGAGCTATGGAAGAAAAGGGTAAGGCAAAGAATGCTAAGAGTAGAGAGAGATAGGAGCCAAGTCTTTGAAGACATCAAAGAAATATGCATAGATGATCTATCTATAGAGGTAAATTAAAAGGTCCCCATCATTGATCAATTAATTAATATTGTGCACAAGTTCAATGAAGATACTAATAGGCAGGACAAACTTCTCATGAAATCTGAGAGAAAGTTTGAGAATAAAGTGCTAGAAAATGTAGCACAAAAGATAGCAATTGATCAAGTAGAACTATATACTTTGATATCTTCATTAGAAAATGCTATAAATAATGTTGTATCTTTATTTGTAAAGTTGAGTGATTCCACTAACTTTACCAAGGAAATAAAGGAAAAATTGGCCAAGATTGACAAGGACTTATAGGAAAGTGCAAATTACTTGGCACTTAATCCAATCTCCAGTTCCCATCATTTTGTAAAATTCAGATTTTTGACAAATCTTTAGGTAGAATTGCTAAGGTAAGAGGCCAGAATAAGGGCAACATTGATTGATATTCAAGGTATGATACTTTCCCACATGGACATTATTCATAAAAGGATGGATCATGCAAGGACATTAGTCAAAGACACAAATATGTCAATTGCAAATCATATGTATGGGTTATCAGCAGAGATTCAGATTGATCTAAATATTTTGAAGGTTCTGCAAGATAACTAGGATAAGACTTTGTCGATAATTTTGAAGGTACACCATGATTTTCTTTCTCATTTTGACTTAAACTTGTAAATATTTTGACATTTGTAACAAAAACAAGGGGCAAAGAAAGTGTACAAAGCGGGAAAGCATATAGAGGAAGTATATGCACATATATGTAAAGGGAAATATGTACATTAGCAAAGATATGTAAAAAGAAGGAAAAAAAAAAAAGTTTTGAAAAACCAAAAACATAGTTTTTTTCAGTTCTAACTAAGTTGTAGAGTCTTCAGTGCAAACCGAGCTACCAAATTAGCCATATTCCAAGGGGGAGTTTGACTGAAGAAGTTTTACAAATCTTTTGTATGATAAGTGTTTTTGTCACTAATGCCAAAGGGGGGGATTATTAATCTAATGCAAGATATATTGTTAGATGGTGTCAAAACACTTAGTCGTAATGAAGATAAAATTGCAACTAAGTTACTAGTATGCAATGTTAACTGAGATCACAAAGGATCTAAGAAAACAAGTTAATCTTGCAAATAATTGTAGTGTTGACTGAGTTGCAGTGGCAACCACGTTGAGAATTCACACCGTGCCCAAATGTGAACCAAGTCAAAAGAGCAGTCTTGGTCCAAGGTAATAATCAAGATGGCAAAATAGCGCAAGCCAAGTTAGAAGTGTCTACCAAGTTAGCAGTGTGAACCAAGAGCCCAATATCTACTGAGTGCCAGAGCTAACCAAGGAGATAGTGGTGACCAAGTGTTTCTAGTATCGCCCAAGTAAGACATTAACCCAAGTTACAACATTGAGCCAACTAGGTGATTATATAAGGTATTTTATTTATCCAATGGAGTGTGTGTATTCATTGTATCATCATTCAAGCATTAGCGACTATGGAAGGGTAGATTGTCTAGAAGGTTACAAGCATTGTAAGGAAAGGAATAGACTCATCTATCATAGTCAGGTGATCATTTTACTTCAAAGGATCATCAACAATCATAGTTGCATTTCAGAGATCAATCCACTGATTCATCCTAACAAGTGCATGAGTCCCATATCCTTTAACTGGGTGGACCTAATAGTCCTTTGTAGAAACTCCTAACAGAGTACATACTTAACTGTATTGTATAAATCCTTTCATAAGGTGGACCTAACAGTCATTATTGTTCTTAACCAAGTAAGATCATTAGAAGTGATCATTTGTAAGCCTTAACATGCCAACTTTATTATTGTAGTAGTGAAGCATTGTGGGTGTCATCCCCACCCTAGTTTTACCTTCTACTTAGAGGGTTTATGGGTTACTAGATATTGTGTTATGGTGTTGTTACTTTATAGTTTTATGTTTCATGCATGCAAGTGGATTAGACAACTAAATAAAGTGGTTTAGAAATTAAAGTGGTTCCTGATTCACCTTGCGCTCTTAGTCACCTAGCTTACATTACATTTCCAACAACCTCACCAAGTTTTCCTTCTAAATATTCAATCATTTTCTTTCTTTTTTGGTCTATCTTTGGAACCTTGGTTTGCATCTTCATTTTTATCTTAGCAAATTCATGTGTGCCAAATGGCTCGACATTCTTATCTATTTCTTCTGACAGTAATGTTGTCACTGTTATAGACACTTCATCAACATTGAATTCATATTGCATAGGCCTCAAACATGCAACCCTCGACATAACTGCCTGAGCATAGGTGTAGTCAATGTCCACCACAAAACAAATGTGATCATAGTTATGATCCACAACTAACTTTGGGATTCTCATTTTTTTCTTCATATTTCTCTTAAACTCATCAAAATAACCATCCAAAGTTATTTCAAAATTCTCACATAATTGCTCAATGTAACCATTAATCTGCTTGGTTACAAGTTTGGTCTTATCGCATACTACTTCATCAATGGTAGGAAATGAATTTTGTACATAAAAGAATATACACAACCAAAGTGATCTGAAATTACATAAAGTGTTCTTCACTTTGCTTATGGCTACCAAATTCTTTACCAGTTGAATCAATTGCAACTCAACCAAATAGTAACTATGGTCCTTTTTAATAATGTTGTAACCTAAATTAACAATGTGGTCAACATTATGACTCGATCACTATAGACATCAATATTGATTCTTGGGATCAACTATGCTTCAACTCGGTATATATGCATTGACTATCATGATGCATCTTATCTCATGTGGATATGGATTTTACTTCATCAAATATTAGGAATTGATGTATGAAAAATATTTATGAAACACAACCCCTCGCATACCTTCTTTGCTTAGTTTGAGGTAGTGTGATCACATGATCCATTGCATTGGGTGACCTCAACATCACTACTTCCATTGATGTTTCCTTCATCTTTCTTTCTCCATGTTTAATTTATCTCATTCATTGTTTATTCTATATCAAATTTTCCTTTTCCTTTATTATGTTCATTGGTAGGTGTTGATGCTCAAGTCTTGTAGTACTTTCTCACATGTCCAATCTTGTGAAAACTATAACAAACTAAACTTCCATTCATCTAACTCTTAGATTTACCTTTGAAATGTCCCCTGATATAATTTACTACAACATGACCATACTCACCACATAACTGACAACTGTACCATGTGTTGTAATCCCAATTGATTTTGTTTCCTTGCTTGGGTGCATTTTATTACTTCTTAGGTGTCCAGTTAGGTTTAGCCTTTGATTTGCATTCTTGAGCTCTATGTCCATACTTTTGACAGTTGTAGCAATGACCTTCAAATTTAGGTGCAATTGGTGTATTTCTAGCTTTAAATCTACACTCATGTGCTTGTTGTCCTTTCTTCTTGTAATTAAAATAATTACCAATGAATTTAGGCATAGGGTTTTTCTTACCAATCTTGCTTCCATAAATGTTTTTTGTATGGCCTAGCTTTCCACAATGATAACATGTAGGTTTATTCTTTGGCTTTACATTTCTTTTTTCTCAACTCTTTGATGATTCTCCTTCTTTAGAAGATGATAGGTACTCGATGTAGTCTAGAACAAATGTGTCATGAGGTCTTCTTTGTGATCTCATTAGCTCTTCATAATATCTCATAGATTCTTTAGGTTTGTTCAATATTTCAATCAACTCCTTTTCAGGGTTCAGTTTATTCTTTAGATGCTCATTCTCAGATTTCATATTTCTAATTTCAACATCCTTTCTATTAAACTCTTGAGTTGTAAGAAGTAGCTTGTTAGCCATGTCAAACTGATTTTGAGTAAGCCTTTGCACTTCATTGTTCTTATCATTAAGTCTTATAGATATATGGCTTTTTTCCTCTTCATCTTTCTTTTTCTGTTTAGTCACTTCACACAATATTACTGACTAGATTTAATGTTCTCTCTTTAGTGCTTTGAATTCTTCATTCAACGTGTTGTTCTTTTCCAATAGATCTACTACTGTTGCATCACTCTCACTAGAATTTCCATCATCAAGTAAACCTTTAGTGCCTTCCTAATATTGTGTATTATTCTGCATGATTGACAAGTCTTTTCTTTTCATTAGTGATTCCCTTAGTTCTTCTTTTGATGATTCATGTTTCTACAATACAAGTTGTATCTCAAGCTTCTGGTTTTCAATAATCTTTTCGAACTTGTAGGCCTCCATCTCAAAGATCTTTTATCTCAGGTGGTTAGACTTCTGCTAAGAGAACAAAGCTCTGATACAAATTATTGGAAGTCTATTGGGAAAGTGAGATACTGAGAGGGGGGAGGGGTGAATTAGGCTCTATAAAACTTTTAACCTTCTAAAAATTATCAAATTGATATCTTTCACCACTAACCCTTATCTCATAAATATCACAAATCTTAGAAACATATATTGCACTAATGTAATAGATCTAATCTACTGATCATAACCATAAACATAAAAGTAAATGATCAACACATAACACAAAAAATTGGTTACCCGAAAACCCTCCAAGGTGAAGGTTAAACTGGGGTGGGGATGAGACCCACAAATCTTCACTACTATAATAAAAAATTTCACCTATTAAGGCTATAATTTTGATCACTTTTGACGATCTACCCCATGAGACATCTTCCCTACTAAGAGATTACAAGACTTATACAGTCTACCTTGATTAGAGGATTTAAAACTTACAACAAAGTAAGAACTCTATTAGGAGATTTACAGAGGCATATTAGGACCACTTTGTTAAGAGACTTACCCTGATTCACTCTACTAAAAATATATCAGTACCTGATCCTTTAGTTAGCACTATGATGCTTGCTTACAAATCTCCTCTTTCTATTGTTTGATCTTTCTCTAATCTGATATAACTTTTTTCTTCACTTCACTTCTCTACCTTGCTTCACCTTCAAACTCTTCTTAAGCATCCAAACTTTTCTTCTCGTGTATACATTCTTCTCTTTCTAAAATTAGGTTTTGGATCCTCCTTATAGAACTAACAAGAGAAGGTTCTAGATAAAGATCAACGATCCAGATTTCTCTTTTGTCTCTTAAACCTACCATTTTTCTGATTGGTTAAAAACCTTGCATAGGGATTAATGATCCAACTCATCACACGTAATCAACTCCTTAAATTACTCCTGAATCATTAAATCATGCAATAAGTTGACCAAAAATGGTTTACCTCAGTGTTTGTGCAAATCTAAACTAATATATCAAAACTGGTTCACTCGGCATATAAACACTCTGACACTCAATCATGACTAGTTCTTCATGTTGTCCCTCATCTTTTGAACACTCGACATTCACTAGATAACTTGGCATAAACTAACTCTATGTTACTTATCACAAACTAACTTCTATCTTACTCAACATGTATAGGAGCACTCGATGACCATAGAATTTCTTGACCTTAACTAAAATATGAACAATTCTAAATACATTGCTCAACCTTAGTAGAATGACTTAGTCATAGTGATGATAGACCAACTCTTCCAAATAAATAAATAAGTGTTTGACACTAATAGACAACACACTATAGGGATCAACACACATATGGTGAGTCAAATATTGGGGTGATCTACGTAGACCACTTGGATTGATCCTTGCACCAAGATACTAAGTGGCTAAATAAATGTGACATCTAACTTAGGTGTCTATTAATGATTCTGTTCATAGCATACCTCTTGCATCTAATATAGAACATAGGCCTTGTAGCCACAAGATAATTTAAAACTAGAAATTTCCCCATGATCACAATCCATGAGCGTCCTCACTAAAATGAATGAATATAATATGCCCCCTAGGGTTTTCACCTTTGTCTAGGGCTTTTTGATTATAGTGGGCTAGATTAGCTAGGTTTTCTTGTTCCCACTTGGGTCATTCTTATTGTTAGTGTAAATTATTATTTACACTTTACTTAAGTTTACTTAGGATAAATGCATTTATTTATTAGTTGTCATCTAGGAGTTAGCATACTTTTACGTATTAACTTGTTGACAACACAAGAGTTTGTTCCTACCTTGTCATACTTATCATCTTGTCTACATGGAGGATAATCCACCTTTTGTGGATGTATGTTGAGTTGTCATGCTTATCTCCTAGCACTTTCTAGCTCATTCTAGAAGCTTCCTAGAGGTCTTTATGAATAGGCTCTCCTAGTGTATATCATATCATATTGTACATCAATTTACATTTTATTTGAGAATACAATTTTCTTATTTTTATACCAAACCCTTGCCTCTTCTTGTCTTTTTCTTCTTTGTGAAAAGTTTTCTAAGTGTAGGTGATTCGAGGGCTTGTGGATTTGATTTGCATATTTGCTCAAATCCAACATGGTATCAGAGCCAAATCTATTGTAGCTTGTTAAGTATTTAGAGAAAAAGGAGAAAGAGGGTTTGACATAATAGATCTGACATTTTTTGGGCTTTCTTCTTTATTTTTTGGAGGTGTGATGATGACAATTCAAAAAAAAAAACTACAGAGGTGATTTTCAAATAGTGATATCTCCCTCATACAGAATCCTTTTTCCGAGCAACTTTTTTTGTTTTAGGATAGGATTTCATGATCTACACATTGGTGCAGGTTGTTTGAGATCTTTGTTCCTGAATTTTTTTGCAAGTCATAAATTCCATTTTTTGCACCTTCAAAGGCTTTGTTCAGGCTCATATGGAAACATATTTCGATGCTATTTTTTAAAAAAGTGCATAATTTATTGTCTACTTTCCAGATTTGAAATCAATTTGGTGTAGTATTGAGCTCCTATTTTTGGCATTGAAGTAGAGGCTTAAATTTCCTCCCTCTCTGCATCTGGCATCCAAGTTTTTTTCTTAGTTTTTTTGCTTTCAGGAGTTGTTTCTTTGGTTTTGAGGGATATATTTATACGTTGTGGGGGGAGCATTTTCTTTTCTATAATTTACCTTAGAATTGACCCTTCTTCTTCCATCTTCTTCTCTCAATGTTGGATCCCTCTGTGACCCGGCTAATGCCACAACTATGACACTTGGAAAGCACAAATGACTTGACTTCTTATGTCTCAAGGCTTATGTTCATGTCTGGATGAGAACCAACCTGTCTTGCAGTGCCCTTTTGAGTTTCTTCAACACAGAATCAAAATGGATGAAGCTATGGGATTGATTGCACTGAACATCTTCAATAGTCTATTGTTTCACCTGGATGGTTTGACCACTCCTCAAGCTTTTTGGACCAAGTTCTACAACTTTTTTGGCATAGTAAATGAGTTTCAAGTGCTACAACTTGATGCAGAGTTGACTTCTTTGACACTTTCCAACTTCCCCACCATTGAGGACTTCTTGGTGAAGTTCAAATCTCTGTGTACAGTTTTGCAAGGATGTGGGAAAAGAAAAATAGATCATGAGTGTATCTTTTTGATACTCTTAAAGTTGTGAGGACAGTATCAGATCTTTTCTTCTACTTTCTACTCCACTATGGATGCCTTGGGTAACAAACATCATATGCCTTCTTTTGAGACATTCTGTGACAGGTTAACTGGTGAGCAGTCCAAGCTCACTTAGGTGGATTCACTTATAAGTTCATAGTCATAGGCATTGCTTGCCAGGGATACACAGGAGTAGAAGCTAAAGTAGATATCATATTCCTCTTAGTACTTTATTGGTCCATCATCTTCTTCTACGAAGAAGGCAAAAAAGAAGACTAAGATTCCTACCTGTTCCTATTGTCAAAAGGGACCTCATGATGAGTCACATTATTTTCAGAAGAGATTTGATGGCTATGAGAAACAGATTGTAGATTTGCAAGCTCTTCTTCAGAAGAGCATTATTTCCTCTCCATCCTCTTCTACCTCATAGGGGTCTACCTTTTAGTCTTCTTCCACATCTACACTAGATTTTGGATAGGGTCATGCATTACTAGCATCCATTGCATCCCCTTCCCAGGTCCCTTGAATACTAGATTCAGGTGCTTCTCACTATATGACATCTTCTCAAGGTGTCTTCTCTACTCTTGAGGCTCCTCATATTCTCATGGGGAATAACACTACTCTACCAGTGTACGGGAAAGGTTTAGTTGGCATTCAGGATGGCACCTTCAATGATGTATTGTATGTTCCATTTCTGTCTGCAAACCTTCTCTCGATTTCTCAAATTACATGTAGTGGATTAGGGAAGACAATTGAGTTCATTGCAGATTCAGTCTTCATTCAGGATAGTGCAACAGGAGACCTTATTGCCATAGGGATAGTTGATCATTCCACCTGTCTCTACACCTTCTCGCACTTTGGTCCACCATCTCTATTGTCAAAGCACACTTCTTCTCTTCTGTGAGAGTATCATGTGGTGCAATCAGGATACTTGAACCTTTGTATTATTCTTGAGATCACTGTTTTGCCTCCCACACCACATCCAATTGAGGTCTTTTCTCTTTAGCAGGATTCTTCTTTAGCTCTATCTGACCCTCTAGCTCCATTCATCGAGCCTCCAGGTACACCTCTTGCGGATTCTACAGAGGACATTCATCTTCTCTTTCATGATAGTGTTAGCACACTTGCATTGGGGATTCCCTTTTAGGATCCTCATGTTTTTTCCTGTCAACATCAGTTAGGCCTTCTAATTTCATCTCTCCTTCAGGGGTTTCCTTGTTCTATGCCTTTGTTTCTTCTGCATTGGAGTTTCATTGGTTTGATCATTTCTACAAGGGCTCCATCATTTTGGGGGGGCTTTGGTGTCTCTTCTCATGGGGTTATGGTTGTATTTATGGTTTTGAGAGAGTCTCTTGAGACATTTTCAGTCATTGTCCTTCGGGGATCTTGTTGAGGCCTTCCTTTATGTTTTTTTAGCATGTTTATACTTACCTCTTTTTGGGGGAGGGTTTGTCCCATGCGATTTTTGTTGGAAATAATCAAGACTAGCTAGGTTACTGAGAGGCGAGGGGTGAATCAGTAACCTCAAAAAATTTAAATCAATTCAATACTTGATCCATACATCATTCATTCATCTAATCTACTGTATGCATGAGAAAGATAAACATTTGCAACACATGAACACAGAATTTTGGTGACCTAGAAACCTTCCAAATAGAAAGTAAAACTGGGGTGGGTATGATACCCACAAAACTTCATTACTGCAGTATGAAGTTAGCTTGTTAGGGCTTACATTGATCACTTCTGATGATCTGCTCTGTTAAGAGCAATTTAGATTGGTAGATCCACCTTGTTAGAGGATTTACAAACATACAATTAAGTACGCACTCTGTTAGGAGATTTATACAAAGACTGTTAAGTCTACCTTGTTAAAGGATTTACAAAACTGATTCATTTGTTAGGATGAAATAGTGGATCTACTTACAACTTGATTGCTTATTAGATCCTTGAAGTACAGATCACCTCTTGTGACTGATGAATCTTTACTGCTCCTTGTAGACCTTGTTGAATACTCTGCTCTGCTATTGATTCACTTTTTATCCTTCTCAAAGCATTACATGTCCATTCCTTTTTCATACTCATACTTTTGCAAATGATATAATACATTACATATATACCATTCCAATAATTACAATTGCAAGGTCAACCAAAACACAAGTGAAAAAAATATTATTGAGTCGCCCAAACAGTAGAAAACTTGAGTTCTTCAAGCTGACTTGGTAACCTTCTGATACTCGACATCCACTACATTACTCAGCATCGTCATGCACTTGGTAGAAGTAGAAGCTCGGTCCATACTAATCACACAATGTAGCTTGGAACTCAGTAACCATTGGAGACTTGATAGATATAGTATCACTTCGGTAAAAACTGAATCCTTCGTTTACCTTGTTCTCACTCAGTAAACACTATACTTTCATCACTCGATAAACACTAGCTTCCATCACACAAACTGATGACTTGATAGACACTATGAAGCTTGGTGAACACTGTATGCTCGGTAGATACTACTGGGCTGCACACTCACTCGGTAGCTTTAGGAATGCTCGGTATGAACTACTGGACTACACACTCACTTGGTAGCTTTAGGAATGCTCGGTATGAACTACTGGACTACACACTCACTTGGTGGCTTCAAGAATGCTCGGTATGAGCTACTTAACTGATGAACCTACAAGGTAACCACTGAATGCTTGGTATACACTGTAGATTGAGTGATGAACTTGGTAATCATTCAGAATCGAATAAGTGTTGTCACTAATGACAAATACAATATAATACCAACAATTTTCCTTCTTTGCCCATTTTCAAAGGTTGCATTTCTTTGCATTTGTACATGGGTACCTAACATGGCCTAGTTGTTGGGACCCATTCTGGATTTCATCTTAGCTTTTGTGAGCTTAAGTGCATTCCCCTATGTTGCACTTAAGGGGGGGTGTTAGTGTAAATTATTATTTATACTTTACTTAAGTTTACTTAGGATAAATGCATTTATGTATTAGTTGTCATCTAGGAGTTAGCATACTTTTACGTATTGACTTGTTGACAACACAGGAGTTTGTTCCTACCTTTTCATACTTATCCTCTTGTCTACGTGGAGGGTAATCCACCTTTTGTGGATGTATGTTGAGTTGTCATGCTTATCTCCTAGTGCTTTCTAGCTCATTCTAGAAGCTTCCTAGAGGCCTTTATAAACATGCTCTCCTAGTGTATTATCATATCATATTGTACAATAATTTACATATTATCTGAGAATACAATTTTCTTATTTTTAGACCAAACCCTTTCCTCTTGTCTTTTTCTTCTCTATAATAGGTTTTCTACATGTAGGTGATTTCAGGGCTTGTGGATTTGATTTGTGTATTTGCTCAAATCCAACACTTATTGGTATCTTCCCACCAATAATAGGCCCTCTAAAGGTACAAGACCTCACTAAGATATATACACAAATTTGGATAACAAATGGAGGTCAAGATTTATGATTAACCTAAAAGAGGTGAAGAGAATACTCTCCTACTCCAAGTGCTTCTCCCAAACACACCAAGCAAAGATTAATTAAGGCCCCTAAAGATTGACTTATCCTCTCACTTTCTTGATCACACTAGTGGGTCAAGATTTTTTATTTCCTTAGAAGGACAAGAGTATACTATCCTACCATCAATATGTCCCTTACTAATGAGTTATTAATCACCTCTAAAATGAAAAGCTAATGTAAAAGCACAATAATAAAATATTTTGCCTTTGCTTTTTTCTTTAGGGTAGCCTTGCAAAACTACTTGTGAGCAGCCCTTTTGTTTGCAATCTCCTTTAGCAATCAAGTTCCTACAAAACTACAAGATAGGGCTATAATGTCCCCATTCCTAGAATGCAGTTTGATAATTAATATGAAAAATAACAAGCAAATAAAATAATAGCATAATACAAATTGTGATTAATGACAATAGTATACCAATATATATTTATAATAACAAAAAGTATTAAATAATATCAATAAATTATAAAAGATAATAATATAACACTATAATTATATTACTATTTGAAATAAAAGATGAGCCATTATACTTAATATAATAGTTTATTATTAAATTTAGATTTAATATAATAAATCAAATTATATAGTAAATATATTAATCAATATCAAAAATAAAAAAAATTATATTCATAATAAATAAAATTTTATACTCAACATACTATATTACCTATTGGATGACCAAACTAGTAGATGCGACCCTTCATAGACCATTAATGTTGCCAAATATATATTGAAGGATACATAGAGGATGGATAGTCAATAAGATATATATCATCCCATCAATGATAAGAAGTTAAGATAATGCTAAAACACATTCAACCCATAATTCTATCGATGTCAAAGATAGGAGTTACTTGTTGAATAAAATAATAGAGACATAAAATATACTGAATGTGTTACAAATTAAGGAAGTGATTCGAAGTAATAAGATTCAATTTCCAATATGATATTGTCTATGAACAAATTCAAGAAATCAACAAAAAAATAATGTGTTGTACATATCCCATTTGGGTTTCTCATTTTTGAGTATTGGCCTACTATTAACCATTGGTTTATACATCTTGAGAGTAATATCAAGAGAATAGGGGTGATGAGAAGCGTAATAATAACAAAGACCAAATAAATTATATTTGCAGTGAATGAATAAGAGAAGACTAGCAGAGGATATCCCAATTCAATACCATAAGTAATACAAAATATAATAGCAACTACATAATTCAAAGATAATAAAGATTGTTATACTTTTGCTTTGTCAAGATAGTACCTAATTCATAAACATATTTAAGACTTGAAGGCAACAAATTGTAACAATTTTCTTTGTAAGATAATCTCTCCTAACTTCAAACTGAAACTCGAAAGGGACACCACAATGGTATCAGAGGATATTTTTGCCATCATGTGAGTGAAGGCTTATGCAAACCTATAAGAGGAGGACAAATAATACTATAGTGAATAAATTAACAAATGAGGTGAGATCCTATATGGAGAAAAATATCCAAACCAACCAAACCATACTGAATCAAATGGAAACATCAAATCAAGAACTTCTCCAAGCATTGCAAGATATGAGAATTTCTATCAACAATTTAAGACAACCCAATCAAGCAAGAGATACTATCTCTACTCACTCATAAAATAATAATGTGTTTTCTACAACTAGAATAACATAACCATCATTCTTATGTAGAGCAGGGCTACCAAGGGAAGAAGTAATAGAGTAACCAATGATTAGGACTGAAAATATTGCAAGGGCATATGCAACTATAGAATCTAACATTAGAGAAGTGCTATCATTCAAGAAAATTTTGTGAAGATGAATGAAGGGAGACATGCAAAAGGCTTGTAAATGAAGAACTTAAACATAAAATCAACAAAATAAAAGTTCCAAAATTTGATGAGTCAAAAAAGATTACACTGCATCAGTAGTTAGAAAAATTAAATACATTTTTTACCCTAAACTCCATGATAGAAGAAGATGTCGTCCAATTTTCTATAGTCCATCTAGAGGGAGCCACACATGATTGGTGGACCCATGGACATATCTCATTGGGACATATAGATGTAAAACCCTATGAAGAATTCTCTCAAAAACTCATGAACATATTTGATGATAAGGACATTGAATGGTATTTCCAAGAATGAACTCAACTTAGAAAAACTGGAACAGTGGAAGGATTCACCCACAAATTCCAAAAGTTATCAGTCATGGTCCTAATTTTTTTGCAAAAGATACTTATATATTTATGGAAGGATTAAAAGACTCAACCAGACATGTGATAAAACTGCATGAACCTCAAAACTTGAAAGAAGCCATTAGAAAAGAAAAAATGGTAGAATTAAATCCTTCAAAAGAAAGATCTAAGAGTTTTTCAGCAAAGATAGAACATAGAAATGACTAAAGAAAAGATCATAGAGAAAAATAATGTTATTTCTGCAAAGGACATTGGAATGTTGGACATCAATGCTAAGGCAAGGATGCTTTCAAGAAAAAAGAGGACATATTGAAGAAAAGCCTATTTTCAGGTGCATAGAACCATGGGCATCAAGACACAAGTGTAGAGAAAGACATTAAACCAATAGTATTGAAGCATCATCCAAGAGAGAAACATAAGAGTCACATAAGAAAGCAAGGTCTAATCCAAGATATCTCAATAGTATCCAAGCACAAAATGAAAGAGGTAAGCAATGGTCTTTTGAAGAAATTTGACTTGATGCATAAATTTGAGAATGAAATTAGTAACCATTACTAGAGAAGGAAAAGATAAAAATGGAATAAGAAATTAGTAAATATATTCACTTCTAGTTAGTGAAAACTATTTCAAATCAACAAATAAGATGGTGAACATTTGATTACCAACTTGAAGAAAGAAAATTGTACTAAAACAAAAAAATCAATGCAAAATGTTTAGTTACATTTACTTACACTCAAAATCTTTTTAAAAATTTCCTTATAAACTATAGAGACCATACACTTCTAGAGGCCTAGGAAGGGATAATGTCTCTCCCAAGAATTATAGAGATAGGTAATCCTAAAGGGATATCTAGAGGCCTTAGGACGAGATAAAGTCTCTCCTAAAGATTAAATAGAGGGGGATAATTCTAAAGGGATATCCCTACTAACCTGGGACAAGATAAAGTCTCTCATAAGGATCACGGTGATGAGTACATCCAAAAGGGATACTCATAGAAGCCTAGGATGAGATAAAGTCTCTCCTAAGGATTAAATAAAGAGGGATTATCCTAAAGGGACATCCTTAGAGATCTTGGGCGAGATAAAGTCTCTCCTAATGGTAGGATAAAATCTCTCCTAAAGGGATATCTACACAGGCCTAAGGGCATGATATAATCTCCCCTAAGGATTACAGATGCATACTAAAAGAGTATTAATAAGACTTGGAAGGGATACAGTCCCTACCAAAGACTATAAGGATTACTTTTTAGGACTCATTTTGGGCAAGACAACACATTACAAGAAGCATGAAAATACTACAATATATTTAGATAAGTTTTCTTTCTTCTATATTCTAAGTATTTCAAATCAAATATTATAATTTTTCAAAATTGACATATATATAAATATATATAATTGCTCTAACTTCAAGATGAAATTTTTGTTTTAGGATCATTGGACTAAATATCAGAGTTACATTGAGAATTTGTATTGCTTGAGGACAAACAATTTAGAGAAGGGCAAACTGTAATGTCCTCATTCCTGGAATATAGTTCAATAATTAATATGAAAAATAATGAGCAAATAAAATAATAACATAATATAAATTCTCATTAATGACAATAGTATATATATATTTATAATAACAAATAGTATTAAAAATATCAATAAATTATAAAATCTAATAATATAACTATATTATTATTCGAAATAAAAGATGAACCATTATACTTAGTATTATAGTTTATTATTAAATTTATTAAAATAATAAATCAAATATATAGTAAATATATTGATCAATGTCAATAATAAAACTTTTATATTCAACATACTATATTACCTATCACATGACCAAGCTAGTGGATGCGACTCTTTAGAGACCATTAACATTGCCAAATATATATTGAAGGATATTGAGAGGAGGGACAATCAAAAAGATATATATCATCCCATCAATGATAAGAAGTTAAGATAGCGTTAAAACATATTCAACCCATAATTCAGTTGACATCAAAGACACAAGTTAATTGTCAAAAAAATAGGAGAGATATAAAATATACTAAATATGTTACAAATTGAGGAAGTAATTGGAAGTAATAAGATTTGATTTGTAATCTATTATTGTCTATGACCAAATTCAGGAAATCATCGAAACTTTTATCTGTTGTATGTATCCCATTTGGGTTTCTCACTTCTAAGTATTGGCCTATTATCAACCATCAGTTTATACATCTTGAGAGTAATATCAAGAGATCAGGGACAATCAAAAGCATACTAATAACAAAGACCAAATAAATTATATTTGCAATGAATGAATAAGAGAAGACTAGAAGAGGATGTCTCAAATCAGTACCACAAATAATAGAAAATATATTAGCAACTACATAATTGGAAGATACTAATGATTGTTATACTTTTGCTCTGTCAAGATAGCACCTAATTCATAAATGTAATTAAGACTTGAAGAAAACAAACTATAACATTTGTCTTGGTAAGATAATCTCTCCTAACTTTAGACTGAAACTTAGAAGGGGTACCACAAGGGCATCAAACATATGTAAAAGAAATAAAAACCCTGCAAAACCACTTGTAAGGAGATGTTAGAAGGTTAGGAAACTCAAAATGAAAGGAAACAAATAAAAACTAGACCACTAGACTCAGACTTTGTAGGCAAATAGAACTGAGCGAGACTTTACAGACTAATAGAAAGTAATGCGATACTCCTCAAAGAAGCTAGACAATATTTTAGGCCTAGGCGATAGATTGTGCTAAACTAAAATGATATAGAATGATAACCATTGATCTATTTTGCCAGTTGCAAGAAATGTCATCCCGTCGTACTAAGAAATGGTGTACAATATTCTTGTAAGCAAGAAAAATAGAGATGAACTTGTGAGAACAAAATACAAGAAAAATGCAAGGAAAATAGAAATATAGCTAAAAACTAGAGTCTAGCCCCATGGTGGGAACAAAAAATGTATGTGTAAAAGTGTGACAAACACTTCTCTAAGACATTTTATCCAAGGGATCCACTGGACTAGGAACCTTGAATAGCAACTTAGAGCTTCCTCTGTATGACGTGTAAGAATCAAAGAGGTATAGATTGTGGTTCTCAAATGAAGCCAATAGAGATGCTTGCAAGGTGCACCATAAAATAGAAGATTCAAACGAAGATAAAATGCAAAGCTAGCTAAGATGAGAGTGTAAGAACTAAGCTAGGTGCAAATGCAAGTAAAAGAAGCTAATCTAACAAAGATGAGTATTACAATGACCCTAGTTAAGTTAGATTTGCTATGCTAAATGCAAGTAAAAGAAACACTAAACTAGTATGCAAGTGCAAGATGTGTGCTCAAGAATGCAAGTAAACAAAATTGCAATAACACTAATATGAAATCAAAAAGATGAAGAGTGAGGAGAGAGTCTCCTTTTACAGAGCAAAGGACGATAGATATTAAGAGGCAAAATCTACGGTGCAGAATAATCCTCATGTTGATTTTGGCACAGTAGAATTCTAAGAGACAAGATCAATGGTTATGTTTAAAAGGCAAAATAGATCATTCTATTGCCTTACAAAGTGTGCATTCAAGTGTAGACAAAAATACCTTTCTTTTATTTTAAATTAGATTTTTTTTTTAATGTGCACACATAAGATAAAGGGGACATGTTCTTGTAATTAAATAAAGACTTAGGATAAGGTGGTCAAACCATATGATATAATTGAATAAATAATTAAAATAAGGATTTGATCAAAGATGATAGATTAAATAGATACGTGCAAGATCAATTAAGCATAATATATGATAATAGAAAGGGGGCTCCTGTTTTAGATGATCATTTTTGAGTGATTATACTTGGAGGGCTAGGGTTTCTTATATCACTTTCTTGAAGGAGGTTAGCTTGGGGTTTCTACTTTGCCTATCTCCATTTTTCGGTACTTCCACAAAAAATATCTTTCACTGCCGTTGAAGAACTCGAGTTGCAAACTAGATTGTTCAACATCGAGATAGAGTTAGGGTTTGATGAATTAGGATGAAATGAATATAGAGACAAAATTAAAGGACCCTAGGAAGAGCCTAGATCCCTGAGCAATGAGGATGTCATCAATGTGCTGACATACATGGTGGTATAGGATATGCTCTACGTACAAAGCGTAGAGTGTACAACCTAGTTGCTGAGTGCCTTTCTACATTCATTTTTTTTTTCAATTTTCACAAGCTTGATATAAATATAAGTTATTTTAGAATATAATATATCTATTATACAAATACTTTGACAATAAATTTTTTAAATTAATTACACAAATAATATCATTAGACAATAACTTTCTTGTAAAATTAAATATCAATTGTACAAAATTATTTTACAATAACTCGCATACAATTTTCTTTTCCATAGAGCAAAAATAATTTAAGAGAAAAAAAACAATAGATCTACCATCTTACAAACTTCTTTTAATCTTTTCAACATATCCACCTCTTGGTCTGATTACATACAACCTAAGCATAAAGGTGGTTTGGGTTTAATTGATCTGAAACTCAAGGGATTTGCTTGATAGCTAAATGGATTATCAGAAGAAGTGGATACACCTTGGAAAATTCTTATCCAACACAAAATTGAACTTGTCACTTTTAAAGGAAAACGAGAGGTTGTGGATTGGTTAGACAATATTCTTCATGTGCTCATTTCTTCACTATTAACGCTCACCTTCTCTTTAGTTGATTTGAAAAGCATGACAAAAGGTTTGTCATCTTTTAAGATGGAGAGATGCTTCTCTCTAGCATGGTTTCAACTTTTCCATCTCTTCTATTTGGTGAAACAAGCATATATTGTATCATGACCAACCTTTGTCTCCTAGCTTTTTGAAAGTCATGTTTGCTGTTCAAAAAAGACATCAATAAGACGGGGAAAAATTGTTCAAAAAAAGCATCAATAAGGTGGGGGATATTTGCAACTGCTTCCTAATCTACCCATAATTTTTTTTCCTAAACAGTAAATGGAATTACAAATTTAGTGAGAAATACTAGACTAAACTTTCTGCTCAAAATTGGAAGTCAAAAATCAATGCAAAAGCACAATTAATGGCTTGGAAAATACTACATTACAAGTTGTCAATTGGTGGCAGGTTGAAATTCATTATAGTTCAACCCATTAGTTGTCCTTTATGCCATAAACATGAAAATATTATACACATTTTTTTGGGTTGCCACTTTGTTAAGAAGTATAAGAATTCTCTATTTCACTGAATTCTCTATTTCACTATCTACCAATTATTTTTTGGTCATAATCTTAATTGGAAAGAGGCCTTTACTTGGAATTGGGCTTGAAAACAATGTTATTGCTAAAGGAGTTCATCAAACAATTTTATTGCATTGTTGGAGAGTCTGGTCTTACATCTCTTTTCTCTCAATTGCGGAGGGATTCCAAGAGGAGCTTAAAGCTCACACATCAAATTCAATGCATCCAATGTCAAGTTCTTCAGCTCATTAGAAATCCAATAGAACTTCAACCTCTTATTTGAATTTTACATAAAAATGGTTATGATTTGTAATTTTTTTAAAGGTATGTATGAATAATATCTCTTTTGTTTATGATTTGTTTTAGCTGCTACTATATTATGAAGTTGTTTGTATCATGTAAATGTTATATAATCATTCTCTATTCTCTTATAGTTCCTTTCAAACTACTATTCTTTCTTTTATAATTTACATTTTACCAATATAAATGAAAAAAACATTAAAAAAATCCTCAACCTCAATTTTTAAATTTTGAAAAGGACAAATCGATAAGTAGGAGATAATTTCCAGAGCTAGTCAAATTGTGATATGAATATCAGGATTTAACTATGCGATTTTGAGTCAAACTCGATGACCCATATTTCATGAGTAGTGATTCAACATGAATCCATCTCTCATGAGAATAAATGGAACACTTAGCACTCATTGGATCTAGGTGATGCTCACAGGGGTGAAGCACCGGGACTTCCCGGGAGGTCACCCATCCCAGTACTACTCCAGCCTGAGCACACTTAACTACGAAGTTTCCTCCTTAGTTAAGCCCAAAGCTTGCAACCCCATTTGCAAAACCTTCACCAAGTGTTGATGGATTCATGTTGAATCACTACTCATGAAATATGGGTCATCGAGTTTGACTCAAAATCACACAGTTAAATCCTGATATTCATATCACAATTTGACTAGCTGTGAAAATTATCTCCTACTTATCAATTAATGAGCTTAAGGGGCTTTCTAATGAATGGTTCATAAGGCACAACACTTGGTGAAAGTTTTGCAAATGGGGTTGCAAGCTTTGGGTTTAACTAAGGAGGAAACTCCGTAATTAAGCGCGCTCAAGCTGGAGTAGTACTGGGATGGTTGACCTCCCGGGAAGTCCCGGTGCTTCACCCCTGTGAGCATCACCTAGATCCAATGAGTGCTAAGTGTTCCATTTATTCTCATGAGAGATGGATTCATGTTGAATCACTACTCATGAAATATGGGTCATCGAGTTTGACTCAAAATCACACAGTTAAATCCTGATATTCATATCACAATTTGACTAGCTGTGGAAATTATCTCCTACTTATCAATTGATGAGCTTAAGGCGCTTTCTAATGAATGGTTCATAAGGCACAACACTTGCTGAAGGTTTTGCAAATGGGGTTGCAAGCTTTGGGTTTAACTAAGGAGGAAACTCCGTAGTTAAGCGCGCTCAGGCTGGAGTAATATTGGGATGGGTGACCTCCTGGGAAGTCCCGGTGCTTCACCCCTGTGAGCATCACCTAGATCCAATGAGTGCTAAGTGTTCCATTTATTCTCATGAGAGATGGATTCATGTTGAATCACTACTCATGAAATATGGGTCATCGAGTTTGACTCAAAATCACACAGTTAAATCCTGATATTCATATCACAATTTGACTAGCTGTGGAAATTATCTCCTACTTATCAATTGATGAGCTTAAGGGGCTTTCTAATGAATGGTTCATAAGGCACAACACTTGGTGAAAGTTTTGCAAATGGGGTTGCAAGCTTTGGGTTTAACTAAGGAGGAAACTCCGTAGTTAAGAGCGCTCAGGCTGGAGTAGTACTGGGATGGGTGACCTCCCGGGAAGTCCCGGTGCTTCACCCCTGTGAGCATCACCTAGATCCAATGAGTGCTAAGTGTTCCATTTATTCTCATTAGAGATGGATTCATGTTGAATCACTACTCATGAAATATGGGTCATCGAGTTTGACTCAAAATCACACAGTTAAATCCTGATATTCATATCACAATTTGACTAGCTGTGGAAATTATCTCCTACTTATCAATTGATGAGCTTAAGGGGCTTTCTAATGAATGGTTCATAAGGCACAACACTTGCTGAAGGTTTTGCAAATGGGGTTGCAAGCTTTGGGTTTAACTAAAGAGGAAACTCCGTAGTTAAGCGCACTCAAGCTGGAGTAGTACTGGGATGGGTGACCTCCCGAGAAGTTCCGGTGCTTCACCCCTGTGAGCATCGCCTAGAGCCAATGAGTGCTAAGTGTTCCATTTATTCTCATGAGAGATGGATTCATGTTGAATCACTACTCATGAAATATGGGTCATCGAATTTGACTCAAAATCACACAGTTAAATCCTGATATTCATATCACAAAAGGACAAATCGATCAAATCATTGATTCCGAGAACGGAGTATAAAACCGTATTCTATCGAACTCGTCTATCTGGTAATCTTAAGCCACCACTCGCTGCAATTGCAAAATGAAATTTCCATGCCACACACCTTAAGCCTCTTTCAGACAAAATTGTTTCCGGGGCACGCTTGCAGTTATAGTCCATCTTTCTCCTCAAGAGTTCTTCGTTTTGGGAAATTAAGAAAAGTCGCTAATGTTGAAGATAAATCTAAGCCCACGAGGATGAAGAGGAAAATAAAAGTGGGAATAGCAATAGATTTTTAGAGATTTTCTGCTGAAGTTCAATGTCATTCTCTTCTTGTCCCTGTATTTCAAGGCATACAATTCTTTCAGGCAGTTCTGTTTCTAAACATGTTGCCCTCAGGAGCTCAAAAATATGGTGTTCAGCATTCAGCTTTCTCAGCTCAAGACTCCATCATAAGAGTAAGTGGGTTCTCCTATTGGGCATGGCTTCTTCTTCTTCACGCAATCACCAAGAAAATCGTGTTAGTAAATTATGCACGCAGGAGCATGAATTTGATGCCATACAGGACTTAATACTCTCCTCCCCACCAACCAGACCGAGTGACAGGAATAAGGGCACCACCGACAAGGGCAACCGTTCCTCAACTACTGCACTTGAGAGGAAAGCTTTACAAATTTTGGGTTCTCCTCACTTTTCACCGAGAGACAGAGCAGATGCAATGAATGGACTCCTGGATTTGCTAGAGCATAAGAGTGTTTCAACAGCTTATGCATTTGAATTCATCAGATATGCTGGGAAGCTGATTGATGAGCTCATAAGAGAGGCAAAAGAGAATTTTACGGGAATAGAAACGGAGCAGCGAGACACAACTGAAGATATTGGTAATGGTAAGCCTTCTTTGTCAACGAGACATCCTCTTTGATCCGAATAAATTGCATGTTTGCAGTTACGAATTGCACGGTTGGATAGACGGTGCTTTTGTTTCACAGGATTTGAATTTGACTTAGTTGTAGATGTTTATTCTTACACGAAACGACTGTATAGAAGAAAACATTGATCAGTTATGATCATACAATTCTCTTTTAGAAAATATATATCATCATTACATACATAAAGGAACATAAAAACTGTCTACAAGAGCACGCATACATATACTCTGCCAATGTTTTCAGTAACATAAATAGCTTCATTTGTGGATGGAAAATTCTCGATCGAAGGATCTAAATGATACATATACAAGTACTAATGGCCGGTACCATGTATAACCTACGATGGTCCGCATGTTTGTAATCTTGTCCATCCATTGCTAACTCAAAATTATTACAAGGAGGCAAGCACATTAGATGTATGCGTAAAATAAGATTTCTTTTTGGATATGTACAATGATAATTGCAGATGAATGCAGAGTCATCTCTTTCTGTATTATTGCTTTCCCTTGGACTGAAAATTGACGATGATGAAGTTGCAGACAAAACGAAAGAGCCTTCAGTGCTTTTTGAAAGGAAGCCAGGATTTGGCTTGGAAGATCCATGGGAAGTTCTTGACTATCCATCGATTGCAAACAAAGTGTATATTTGTGCTGAGAGAAGAGGGATTGCGAGATTGGTGGTATATTTTCAGGTTCTCAACATGAAAGCATCCGACATACCCAAAGTAATCCCTTATGCTGAATTGGGAATTGATGTCGCAATGACAAAAGTTGAGTTCTTAAGAAGTATTGGGGTGAGATCACAGCATCTTGCATCTGTTCTTGCAAGTTGGCCTGAAATCCTCACTTATCAATGTGACAGTCTGGCATTAGTGGTCGAGTACCTCAAGAGCATTGGGCTTCTGCAGAAGGAAATTGTAGCAATCGTTGTGAAATATCCAGAGGTTCTTGGACAGAGTGTTGAATTGGAACTCAAGAAAAATGTAGACTTTCTTCAAGAGATTGGATCATCTTTTAAAGACGTGAAGACTCTTATAACTAGACATCCAAGCTTAATTCTTCAGAATGTAAATCCGAAGCTTGGCCTACTGGTGGATTACTTAATAGGTGCTGGAATACAGAAGAAGCATATTGGCCCCTTATTGGTAAAGAGGCCGATCCTGATCAACAGTAACCTAGAGAAAGATATATTGCCTGTCATAAATTACTTGAAGAACCTGAATGCAAGTGCAGATGATATAGACAAAATAATTACATCTTTTCCTGGACTGTTTTGCTATGATGTTGAAAAGGTATGTGAACTCTTTTTCAGTTTTCCAATTGCAAGTATGATTTTTATGTAGATGATTGGATAGAAACTTGATCTAAAACCAGGATTCTTTGAAATTTGAATAATATTGGGCATACAAACTTCTATGTAACAATTAGGGAAGGTTGCCCAATTCTATGAGCACTGAAAGGTTTAGAGTATGCGGAAGTGCCTTGATTAATGCTGATAAAGTGTGAATACAAGATTCACTATGTTTTTTCATACGGGGTTTCATGATCACAATAATAATCAGAATCCATGGTCTTTGTTTACCATTGTTATACATATAGGTAATTAGTAAAGACCACTTACTGTTGCTAGTTTGCGCTAATATTAATTTGGGTCCAATATTTGTTGTGAATAACTAGCAGAGTTGAAGCTTTTAGTTCCATAATGGCAGCAAAGAAACTCAGCCCACTTCATACCCAAATATATATTTTTTCATATAATTTCTATTTTCAGGTAAAATGAAGGCCAGTCCTAGTCTGGTAAGTCATTGTCGAATCCTTAACTGCCATTGCCAGGATTGTTGTATTTTCAGGTTCTTACCTTTGTCTTTGCATAGCTTGGATTGAAATTGGTAGAACATTCAACAAACACATACAGATCTTTTTACCATTAATGCACAAATGAAATGTTATATAATATATTATTTCACTATAACTTTTATATCGATATGCATTGACTTATAGAGCTTGTGGTTTCCTATACAAAACTTCTCCAACCAATTAACTATCACAAAACTAACATTTGCCAGGATTATAGACATTGACTTATAGAGCTTGTGGTAAGTCATTGTCGAATCCTTAATTGCCATTGCCAGGATTGTTGTATTTTCAGGTTCTTACCTTTGTCTTTGCATAGCTTGGATTGAGATTGGTAGAACAAACACATACAGATCATTTTACCATTATTGCATGATTAAAATGTTATATAATATATTATTTCACCAAAACTTTTATATCGATATGCATCGACTTATAGAGCTTGTGGTTTCCTATACAAAACTTCACCAACCAATTAACTATCACAAAACTAACATTTGTTTTATTTTTATACCAACAATATTTTTTGTATCTAATTACTAACCTATATTGACTAGCGTAAGATGTAATTTTTTGACATTTCCCCTTATTGTATTAAAACCAAATAGAACCATATATTCTTCATAAACCTCTCTTTGAAGACAATTCTTGGCCAAAACGAACTTCAAGCTACCTTATAACCCTTATAAAGATGTAGCTCCTGAGCTGAATTTTAATGTCCTAAATTGATTTTTTCCTAGTTTTTGCAACTTTACAATGAACAATTATGAAACTTTTAACACATTGGATCATCAAGATTTCAATGTGGGTAAGGGAAGAGCATATGGTGAAAGGATTAGAATAATACATGTGGCAGCAGGTTGTACAACTCAACATTGCAAAGTCAAACTGTTACAAGATTCGGATACTACAAAAACCAGGGATAACATTAACCAGGGAAGGAGGATCAACAAAAACACCATGGGAAGGGATATGAGCCACCCTAGTAGTGTAAAGAGGACCATCAAACGCTTTAATCATCTCAAAATGATCAAAGGTGATAGGAAGTGAAGATTTAAGTTCAGGTGGAGGCAACTGCAAAGGTTGAGATTGATATTCAACATGATTAACCACATGATCAGTTTCTTCCACCTTGTCATCATAAATGATATTAGTAATAGGAAAGAAGGTTGAGTAATAATATTTGCTGAATGAGAAGGTCAAGGATTGGTGTAAATTTGCAAGTTCTGATTAGGAGGCGCAACAAATTTATCATACTATTAACGTCAACACCAATGGATATAGCGTTGGAATCAATAATGTAACATATGAATTTTCCCAAAGTAAAAATAGATGATTTTGCCCTAGGGTTAGGTCTCAAAGTATTTGCCCTATAATTTATGACCGTTAAATGATCACATAGAGGAAATGAGCGTATCTCTACACCAAGAAAATATTATCATGATAATGGCTACAACTAAAGATAACGTATTCTAACCCATATATAATCATTTGAAAAGAATTGACAATCATAATCTCAACCATTTATAATCATTTGAAAGAAACTGACAATTCTAGTCTAAGCCATTTATGTTTATTTGAAAGGAAACTAGAAATGAAATCTATGCTGATAAATTAATACGGAGATAGATAAGAATACAGATTTCATACATGTAACTGAAATAACTGTCGTTGTGTTGATCAAGCCTCGGCTATCGGAGCCAATAGCAACAAGCAGGAATGATAATAGTTGAGGAAAATAGAAAAGTATCGAGATCAATTACAAGAGACATATTAAAGTCAAACGTAGGCAGTGTGGATTCCTGAACCTTGAACACCAGACAAAGCCAAACGGAAGTATCATATACTCTTCGAAAAGGATGACCATTCTTGCGGATTCATCACCACCTAAAGGTAACCTTGCCGGTAGGAGAGAAATTATTACAAAGCCAATGCCACAGTCAGACCGGGAGACATTGATGGCAAACCCACAATCTAATCAACCTCAACAGAAGTAGCAAGTAGACGGCCAACTATCACGCACAACAAACAGAAACAGTAAAAGCAATATGGACGGGAATATAGAAGAACGGTTCAGTTGTAACAATACAGGTGTTACCTTACACTCAAAATACAAGCAAAGAGAGAAGAGTTGCACAGAAATAGTCGTCCATCTCTCATTGAAGACAACAAGTCTGGTAAAAAGATGTGGGAAGAATCAAACAGGCATAGTAGGCACAAATAATACAATCTCTAGTGTAAGCCAACATCTCTTATACCGTGCAAGTGTTAGCAACTAATGAGGGCAGAGATAAAATAGCGAATGGGCTCCAAAAATCAAATCAGGTGAATTAATAGAGACTACGTAATAACTACTACCTAGCAAGGGACTAACTTAGAGAGTGCATCCAAGATATATGAAGGAATTACAAAATCAATTCATTAGCCGAACGAACACTCAATATCAGTCTTGGGTGATCAGAGTAAAGTTAGGAATAAGTATTTTCAAATAGAGGTTACAACATTCAAATTAAATCCAGTAGCGGGGACATTACATGTATATTATTATTCACATCCAATATGGAAATATAATGGTAAGGAGAAACCGTAAATCATAAGGGTCATTAAGGATAATTTTAGTTTACAAGAGCTAATCACCTAAGTTATATTCAATCATTTACATCAGATACCAAGGGCATTGACCATGCATTAACAAATTCATAATATTATAATGGAATCAAGAATGTAATTCATGAAAAGATTAAAGAATTCAAGCTAATTGTCCCTGAATGCAAAGACATCCTAGGTGGGGACATTACAAAGAAGAGGAGAAGCATTGACATAGGCTTAACCTCCCAACCACAGACCTTATATTATCCCCACACAATCTTTAATCAAGAAAGGCCCTCCCTACCCTGGGTTAGGCTTGGGGCACTATAGTCCAGCAATCCGAGCTTACCAGTGTTAGAGTGTCTACTCAACAATAGGCAATGTTGAGGATATTCCTCTTCCAACCATTGCTTTGTGTAGTTGGCACAACCAACCTCTTTGTGATAAAAAAAATAATTAGGCAAGCATGCCTCTGATTGTCCTTGGCCAAGGATTTAGATGGGCAAGAAATAACTTGATCACCACCACTCGACTTGACAACAGAGTATAATTTGGACAATCATGAGCTGACTTGACTTTTAATA
Source organism: Cupressus sempervirens (assembly GCA_028749045.1). NCBI lineage: Eukaryota > Viridiplantae > Streptophyta > Pinopsida > Cupressales > Cupressaceae > Cupressus > Cupressus sempervirens. Next base: position 636,433,580 of record CM053793.1, read on the forward strand.
ACCTGTTATAAAATGTTCATGTATGAAAGTTCTGATCATATTGTTTTCTTTCCCTTGGCAGGAATCCTCTCCTCTTCACCCTTTAACTTTGGCTTCACTAGCCTTGGGTGAATCCCTAGAGACTACCACTTAATATTGAGATCTTTATCACATGGTTTCTTTGAATAAAATCCATAGCTGGTATACAACAAATACTAACATGTATGTTAGTTTATCATAATTTGCAGTTAGATTCTGTATCAAAATTCTCATAAAGAAAGTAGCCAAGTATATGTGTACAGGAAAAATGCATGATGTCCCTATGGTTATTGGATCTGCATATTGAGTCTGGGATTTAGAAACATATTTAATCCATGCTCATAGATATGCTCCTAATGCAACTATAACAGAACTATACTAGCAATGATGCTGAATGGAAACTTAGAATGGAGTGAATTCCATAACTTGTAATGAATTTTAGTGGTCAATAGTAATCGGCTTAGCAAGATATCTCCACTCGGAACTGTCAGCCTGAGATGTTGGTGAAATGGGGAGAGAAGAAAATAGAAGAGGGAATAACAGTGCCGAACTGCAAAAGCGGAGTCGTATAGCTCTCCAACTTGGTACCATGTTATCGGTTTCCAAGATCATTAGTTTTAAAAGATCATCGGTTTTATTAAAAGATCGATTTGAAAGATGGACGTCAACTTGAGATGGCCGCCTCTTAATGAGGGGAATTATAAAGTATTTTTCCATGGTTTCTTAAAAACATTATATATATGTATCTATATAAATATATAATTTAAATATAATGTATCATGACGCTGTTTTGTTATATCTATAATTGTACCTATATGTATACGTACACCTATATATGTGTGTGACTTAGAGAATACATATAATTTATTTCTCACATCATATTCCCTCTGTATATGCATGCTTATATATATATATATATACATACATACATACATACATATACATATACATATACTAATAAGTATGATTTATAGATATCATTAGAGTATCATGGTGACATCACACACATATAATTAACTTATAATGATAACACTGCCGGGGTCTCAAAACAATAAAGAGGTAATTGTTTTAAACAAGAAATTTAGATGTTAATTGATTTTAAATGTTTGACCAAGTAGCTCATGATTGTCCAATGGTCTACTCTATTGTGAGGTCGTTAAATCCTTTATTAAGGTAGTTAGAGGTCATACTTGATGATTTGGCGATGGACTAGGATATTGCCCCATTCCTTGAATCCTGTTTTGCAATGCTTTCTTCTCTTTGTCTGCTTCTGCAACCACCACATTCCCACAATAATAACAAGTTACTCCATTTAAATCAAACATTAGAATATTTTGATTGATAAATGTAACAATAGCTGACCATCATAATCTATAAATAAGTAAACATGATAAATAGTTAACCGATTTCCAATACACAAGATTATAACAAATCAATTTCACATGAAACAAGAGACGCAATGTGTCAAAGTTGCTGCCAACAAAGGATATGGAGAGAGCTAAAAGAGAAAATGATATGTTATTATAAGGACAAGTAAAGGTAGAATGATAGAAAGAGTTGCAAGGAATTTTAAAAATATTAATAATTATATTATTTTAAGAAATATATAAATAACAATAAAAATTATATTATATGAATGAACTGCTTATTTATAAGTTGAAATATTTAATTTTAAAAATAAATTGTTGATTGCTTAATTCAACTACCAAAATATCTAGTAAGTTTGAGGGGCAATATTAGTTTTACAATTTGTAAAATAATAAAAATAAAAAATAGAGCAAGATTGTAAAATAGTAGCTAGTAAAACATAGTGTAAACTTAAAGAAATAGCATTTTACAATTGAAAAAAAAAAACATCAATGTAAAACTAATAAATATATTTAAAATAAGAAATATACAACATTTAATTCTATATTTGAACTTGGTAAGAAAAATAGATTGTGATAATTAATATTGATTAGAAATTCATTTTTGTCCATAGTGGTGTGAGGTGGAAGATAAAATAATTATTTTTTTGAAAAATCTAATCAACTTGTCACAAATGTGGAAAGGATAAAGTTGTTGAATGCATGATAGATTTGTTAGAAAATATTTGTATTTTTGTTGAAGAAAATTGAATTTTTTCCCTACCAAAAATAGTATGGTCCAATAGAATGAATGAAAAATGTGATTTATAAAATAATGAAAAATCACAAAAAGATATCAACATTTGAAGTTTGTTATAATCTTTTAAATTCCATGAGTTGATTGGTCAACTGAATTGAAAAATTGAACTGAATGAAAGCAATAGTATCCTGCCTTTGGCAGGAACTAATAAAAGGTCAACTATAAGTTCTCTTTTCACATGATCATGACATTTGATAGTTTTAACTAATTATTGCAACGGCTATAAACTTATTTTAATTAGGTCAAAATTTGGGATGTAACATACCCTCCCCTTTATGTTTTCATCGTCCTTGATGAACTTTTACAAATAAAATTTAAAAAGTACTTATGTAATCACATAATGTTTTAATTACAACAAGAAAAATGTTAATGCTCTAGTCCTAGAGAAAAGATGGGGAAATTTCTGGAAAATCTCATCATAGTCTTTCCAGGTAGCGTTCTCTTCAGCATACTAGTCCAATTGAACCTTGCATTGGGTTATGTCTCGATTTCATAAGCGAAGCTTACGCACCTCGATTATTTTGAGTAGTTGTATTTCGACCACCCTTGGGTCTCGTACCTATAAAAGATTCCAATCAATTATATGTTCATGATGAATGATATATTTCTTAAGATATGACACATGGAAGACATCATGCATCTTGGCAAGGGTTGAAGGTAGTGTGATTTTGTAGGCTATCGGGTTTACAACCTCTAACACCTCAAAGGGTCCCACATATCTTAGGGCCAATTTGGCATTCTTCCTGAACTTAATGGTACTTTTTGTGGTTTAACCTTTAATAGAATTTTTTTTCTATTGAGAAGTCTCTAGGTATTCTTTTTGCATCTGCATAGCTTTTTTGCCTATCATTTGCTTTTTTAGCCTCTGACGAATTTGAATTACTTGTTCTTCCATCTCTTTTAGCATTTCCGGCTCAATGATAATTCTGTCTTCAATGCGATTCCGGCTTGCAGGAGTTCTGCATTTACGACCGTATAGGGCCTCAAAGGGTGCCATCTTAATAGTGGATTGATAAGTGTTATTATAAGAAAATTCTACAAAGGGTAGGTACATCTTCTATTGGTATTGTCAATTCATGCAATAGACTCTTAGAAGGTCCTCCAAAACTTGGTTTTCTCTTTTGATCTGGCCGTTGGTTCTCGGATGATAAGAAGAACTAATATTTAGTTTGGTTCCCAAGGCTGAAAATAATGTTTTCCAGAATTTGGATCTTATGCTGGCATCCCTGTTAGATATAATCTTTTCTGGGACTCCATGGAGTGTGAAAATTTCTCGCACAAACTTGTGAACAATTTTTGGTTCTCCATCAGTCAAGTTACCGGGAATGAAGTGAGCCACTTTGGCTAATCTGTCCACTACTACTAGAATGGTGTTGTGTCTGTTCCGGGTCATGGGTAACCCTTGTATGAAATCCATAGTGATTATCTGCCATTTCCATCTAGGTACCTCATTCGGGTGTAGGAGGCTAGTTGGGTAACGATGTTCTGCCTTGACTCTTTGACACTCCAAGCATCCAACTACATAATCCGTTATTTCTCTTTTCACTCCCTTCCCAAAATACAATGGTTTTATATCTGACATCATCTTGGTCACTCTAGGATGTCCAGAATAGGGAGCTATGTGGAATTCTCTTAAAATCATTCTTTGGATTTCTAGAACTTTGGGTATGTACATCTTCCCTCCGTATCTCAATAACCCGTCCTCTTCCAATTTTGTAATCTTTATACCTGGGATCTTGCGGGTCTCTGAGAAGTGCGTGGCTGATCTCAATGTAGAAATCATCGTGTCAAATATTGCAGTACTTGATCTTTAAGTCTGATATTTATGATGGCCACAACAGAGATATGCCTTCGCTGGCTTAAGGCATCTACTACCTTATTTTCCTTGCCCTTAATGTAGTTAATTTCAAAATCGTAATTTGTTAGAAATTCCGACCATCTCCTTTGTTTGGTGTTAAGGTTAGGCTGAGTAAAAATATACTTCAAGCCGTGGTGATTTGATCGAAGTTCAAAAGGTTACCCTATCAGATAATGTCTCCACATTTGGAGGGCATGCACAATGGCGGCTGATTCTAAATCATGTAGGGTGTAATTTTGTTCATAACTTTTCAGCTTCCTTGTCTCATGCAACTACTTGATCCTCTTGCATCAGTACACCTCCTAATCCTTCCCCGAATACATCAATTATTTTCCACAAATTCCTCTTGGGGATCTAGTACTCTAAGTATTGGTGCAGTAGTTAACTTCTCCTTCAGATACTCAAAGGTTGTTTGACATTTTTTAGTCCAAATGAATTTCTTCCCTTTTCTTTGAAGCAAGGTGATTGGGTAGGCTATCCTAGAAAGATCTCTAACAATTTTTTTATAAAATCCTGCTAGACCCATGAAACTCCTGACCTCTGTCACATTCTTAGGTATAGGCCATTCTGTGATGTCTTTAATCTTTGTAGGGTCTACGGCTATCCCTTGAGCTGTTATAATGTGTCCTAAGTATTGGATCTCCTTTTGATTAAAAACACACTTAGAAAACTTTCCGTATAGTTTATGTTCTCGTAACCTCTGTAGAACTATCTCTAAATTCTCTTGATGTTGTCTTTCATTTTAGGAGTAGATTAGAATGTCATCAATAGAGACCAATACAAATTTATCCAAATAGTCTTGAAAAATGCTATTCATAAGCTTCATGAAGGCTGCCGGAGCATTGGTTAGCCCGAAGGGTAGTACAGTAAATTCATGATGTCCATATCTAGTTCTGAATGCAGTCTTGTGAATGTCTTCATCTTTAATGCGGAGCTGATGATACCTTGACCTTAGGTCAATTTTTGAAAATACAGTAGCACCTCTCATATGATCAAATAGATTATCAATTCTAGGAAGCAGGTACCGGTTCTTAATGGTGACCTTGTTAAGCATCCTATAAACTATGCACAGTCTCATAGTTCCATCCTTTTTCCTGACAAACAACACCGGGGCTCCCCAGGGTGAGACACTGGTTTGAATAAGTTTCTTATCTAGCATACCTTGCAACTATATTTGGAATTCCATCAACTCTGTGGTGGTCATTCGATAAGGAGCTTGGGATATAGGTTCTACCCCAGGTAACCAAGTCTATAGTAAAATCAAACACTCTAGATGGGGGTAGTCCTAGAAGTTCTTCTGGAAACACATCCTGAAATTTCTTGAGATATGGATACTTATCCTTAAATGATTTTTCCGATTTCTCCCTTATTTCTCCATCTTCCAGATCATTTCTGTTCTTTCTCAAGTCCTTAACCTTAATTGCGAAAATCTCACATCCTTTTCTTTCACATCTTTTGAGTTGCATGGCAGATATCTGGCATGATTTGATTTTGTGCAAAACTCCCTTGATACTTACAGGATTGCCTCAATCATCCAAACATTCTACTATCTTGGCGAGGCAATTGACTTTGGCCTTGTGTTCACTAAGCCAATTGATGCCCATGATGATGTCATAGGACCCAGGAGGTGCTACGTATAGATTCAATTCTATAGAGAAATTTGGAAAATCAACTTGAGCCTCAAATAGACACTACTCTACCTTAGTCCTTGACTAGTTTGCATACTCGACTGTCCATGGTTTTGCCATAAAACTAGACCCTTTTGGAAATCTACTTAACAACTTTGGGGATATAAATCATTCTGAGGCTCCGGTATCTATTGATATAGAAATAGGGTTTCCGTAAATCTTACCCAGAGTTTCAATTGAACCTACTTGCTGGTCTCCCTGCCGATTATCCAATGCTGCATGAATCCTCTGCTGGTAAACGTTCTGTTGTGGTGGTAGTGGAGGTCAAGGTGGTTGATTGGTGTTCAACTTGCCAGGGCATTTGTTGGTGTAGTGATCCCCACCACAATTGTAGTATCCTGCTGGTGGTCCTTTCTTTTCATTTCCTTTACTGTTCCCGTTCGTATTGCAATTACCTTTGAATTCTTTATTACCATTTCCTCTCGGTTCTGGTTTATTGGGTTTGAAGTTCTTAAATTGCTTTTTGTAGGATTCTGAATCCGTTCCCATTGAGTTCCAATGTTTTCCTTTTATTATCCCGGATAGAATATCTCTTTTCACTTTATGTTCTTGACAAACAACTTTTTCTAGGGCTTCTTCCATGGTTTGAGGAGTAAGAACATTTATTGCTCCTCCAATCTTGTTATTTAATCCCATGATAAACTTTCTAACTTTTAGGTTCTTGTCTTGTTGATAAGGAGGTACGTATTTCAACAAGCAAGTGAATTTTTCTTAGTATTTGTGTACATACATATCCCCTTACTTAAGGTTCTGGAAGTCCAACAACTTTTGGTCGTAGAAGGTTTAAGGTAACCATTAGTTCTTAAAGATTGTTACGAACTTGCCTTATGTAATTTCAATTGTCTTGATATTTAGTTCTACCTCGGTGTTTTCCTACCAAGTAGCTGCTTCACCTGAAAAATGATATATTCCCCAAACTGCTTTTGAAGTTTTAGAGAAATTCCTAATTTGAAAATATTGTTCCATTTTGGTCAGCCAAGCTTCTGCATCCTCTCCGGATTCAGAACCAAAAAACTTAGGAGGTTTGATCTTTTTGATATCCGAAGATAAGTCATTAACTATTTCAAGTTTCTTTTGATTCTCAGTTTGTGTGAGTGAGGCTTAATCATTCCTTTCACTGTGTCCAGAATTTTCATGTTCAGTTTTGGGAGGAGGCGAGGATTGCATCTCCTCTTGACCTTGCCTTATTTGGGCTACCAAATCATTCATTTTCCTTTCCATATTTTCTAGCTTCATTTGCGTGTCTTGCAAAACCTGAAGCAGTAGATCTGAGGGAAAGGGTGGATTGTTCTCATTAGTTATTTCATTGTCTGCGGTGTTCCCATTGCTGTTCATGTTTCCTATTTTGGTTGGCCTATAAGTAAATACAAGGTTTAACGCAATTTCTTGTTCATACTTTCCCCCTTTAAAAAAAAAAGCACAAGAATAGACAAGAATTTTGCTAATTGCTTATTTATTTCCTTAATTTCTTAGCCACATTTGTAGCAGGTTTTATTTACCAAACTCCCTCTTCTGAGGGTATTACAATGAAATACAAATTTGATCATTCGATGTCCTATTGTGGGGTTTTTTGTTCAGTTTCAGTTCTGTGCATATCCCACACCATTCAAGTTTTAGGAAAGAGCATAAGGGGGTTAGTTTGACGGGCATTCCATGCTATGATGATTTTGTCCCTATAAGTTGCCTTCCAGGCAAGAGTCCATCTCATCCTTTCCTTCTTCATTCGTTGTGGTGCTTAAGGTTTCATTGTCCTGGGGCATGGAACAATAGGAATAGTCATACTTTGGCATGTTCTTAATCAAGTAGAAAAATATAGGATGCTGTGCTTCCTTGTGAGGAGTCTTCCGTATATGCATCCTGCTACATTTATATCTAAAATTTTCAGGTTTACTAATTTGCTAAGTGATGTGCCTGAGGTTCAGTGTTGAACCTAGTGCTTTGATACCATATGTAACATATGAATTTTCCCAAAGTAAAAATAGATGATTTTCCCCTAGGCTTAGGTCTCATAGTATTTGCCCTATAATATATATAGAAAATTTGTGCCCTAGAATTTATAACCGTTAAATGATCACATAGAGGAAATGAGCATATATCTAGATCAAGGAAATATTATCATTATAATGGCTACAACTAAAGATAATGTATTCTAACCTATATATAATCGTTTGAAAAGAATTGACAATCATAATCTCAACCATTTATAATCATTTGAAAGAAACTGACAATTCTAGGCTAAGCCATTTATATTTATTTGAAAGGAAACTAGAAACAAAATCTATGTTGATAAATTAATAAGGAGATAGATAAGAATTCAAATCTCATACATGGAATTGAAATAACTGCCATTGTGTTGATCAAGCCTTGGCTATTGGAGAAGAGGAGAAGCATTGACATAGGCTTCTGCAGACCTTATGTTATCCCCACACAATCTTTAATCAAGAAAGGACCTCCCTACATTGGGTTAGGCTTGGGGCACTATAGTTCAGCTATCCGAGCTAACTGGTGTTAGAGTGTCCGCTCAACAGTAGGCAAGGTTGAGGATATTCCTCCTCTAACCATTGCTCTGTGTAGCTGGCACCACCGACCTCTTTGTGATAAAAAAAAGGCAAACATGCCTCTAATTGACCTTGGCCAAGGATTTAGATGGGCAATAAATAATCCAATCACCACTGCTCGACTTGACAACAGAGTATAATTTGGACAATCATGAGCTGACATGATTTTTTAATAACCTCTTTTAAAATGTTCATGTAAGAAAGTTCTGATCATATTGTTTTCTTTTACTTGGTAGGAATCATCTCCTCTGCACCCATTAACTTTGGCTTCACTAGCCTTGGGTGAATCCCCAGAGACTACCACATAATACTGAGATCTTTATCACATGGTTTCTTTGAATAAAATCGATAGCTGGTATACAATGAATACTAGCGTGTATATTAGTATATCATAATTTGCAATCGGATTTTGTATCAGAATTGTTATAATGAAAATAACCAAGTATATGTATACATGAAAAATGCATGATGTCCCTATGGTTATTGGATCTACATATCGAGTCTGGGATTCAGAAACAAATTTAATCCATGCTCATAGATGTGCTCCTAATGCAACCGTAACAAAACTATACTATCAATGATGCTGAATGGAAACTTAGAATGGAGTGAATTCCATAACTTGTAATAAAATTTTTTAGTGGTTGATAGTAATTGGCTCAGCAAGATGTATATACACCCGTGTGGTAGGAACTGTCAGCTTGAGATGCTGGTGAAATGGGGAGAGAAGAAAATAGAAGAGGGAATTAGAAAGGGAATAACAATGCCGAACTGGTCTGAAGTCACGCGTAATAGCAATACGATTTCATATTCATCTACAACCACGGAGTCTTATCGCAACTCGGTACCATTTTCTTAGTTTCCAAGATCATCGGTTTTAAAAATCGTTAGTTTTATTAAAAGATCATCGATTTGAAAGATGGACACCAACTTCAGATGGCCACCTCTTAACAAGGGGAATTATAAAGTTTATATTTTTCCATGGTTTCTTAAAAGCATTATATATATATGTATATATATATATATGTATATATAAATATATAATTAAAATATAATGTATCATCATGCTATTTTGTTATATCTATAATCGTACCTATATGTATACATACATCTATATACGTGTGTAATTTAGAGAATACATATTATTTATTTCTAACATCATATTCCCTCTGTATACGCACGCATATATACACACAAAGACACACACACACACATACTAATAAGTATGTTTTATAGATATCATCAGAGTATCATGGTGACATCATATATATATATATATATATATATATATATATATATATATATATATATATATATATATATATATATATATATATATATATATATATATATATATATATATATATATATATATATAACTTATAATGATAACATTGCCGGGGTCTCAGAACAACAGAGAGGTAATTGTTCTAAACAAGAAATTTAGATGTTTATTGATTTTAAATGTTTGACCAAGTAGCTCATGATTGTCCAATGTGTACTCTATTGTGAGGTCACTAAATCCTTTATCAAGGTAGTTAGAGGTCATACTAGATGGTCTTATGATGGACTAGGATAGTGCCCCATTACTTGAATCTCGTTTAGCAATGTTTTCTCCCCTATGTCTACTCTTGCAACCACGAGTGCAACATTTCCACAATAATAACAAGTTCCTCCATTTAAATCAAATATTAGAATATATTAATTGATAAATGTAACAATGACTGACTATCATTATCAATAAATAAGTAAACATGATAAACAATTAACCAATTTCCAGTACACAAGATTATAACAAATCAATTTCACATAAAATAAACGGTTAACTATAATTTCCTTTTTCACATGATCATGACATTTGATAGTTTTAACTAATTATTGCAACAACTATAAACTTATTTTAATTAGGTTAAAATTTGGGATGTAACAGATAAGATCTTGAATAGTATTTTTCAAAGCATAGCACTTTTGAGTATCATGGCTAGGTCGACAATGATATTGACAAAAAGCATTTTGATTAAATGATATGGAAGGAAGTTTAATAATATTAGCATTAATTAACTTTGACATCACATGTAAAGGTTCAGATAAAGAAGTGTACTGACGATGAGGATGATACTCAAAGGAAAAAGGAGCAGTACCTTTGGATGCTGCAGGAACTTGATCATCTACTGTGTTTGTTGTCTTGTTGATATTGATGTAGTTGGGTTTAGAAAACTTGTTTTGGTGAATAACGACATCACTTTTATCAACAGTCACATGAGCCATTAGAGTGGTGTTCTCAAGTTAGCTCACTTAGTGACAATGGTGAAGCATTGTACAAAGATGAGAGAAAGAAGTATTTATAATGCATTATAATTTAATCAGTTAAATCAATTAATCTACATGTGTTTATAATGCATTAACTAATGTTTTGAAATTGTTGAACGAAAGCATTGACAAGCTTTTGAAATTAAGCAATTGAATAAGGGGGTAAAGAGCAATACCATTGCAAAGCTTTGTCCCCAAAGGTTTGTATAAACAAGTTAGCCATGAGCCTATAATCGTGAGAAAAAGCACTACATATAGTTTGGAAATTCCTAACATGAATCATAGGACCACCCTTACCACTGTAAGTCTCAAGACGAGGTATTTCAACATGTTAAAGGAATAACAACATGAAGGATGCCTAAAGACTAGAGAGAGAGGATTAGCAATGTCACATGTAGGAATGATGTATTTGGATTAAGTGAATTGAGCAACTTGTTATTGTAGAGCCATTACAATTTGAAGCAAGCTACTAATGGTGGGATTGGGAGATGCGATAGTAGGCATAGATACATCAGATGTATTAGAAAAAGTTGTAAGAAGTAGAGGCAACATTGAAAGTGGTAGGTGGAAGATTTGGTGAAGTGGGAAGAGGATTAGAATACGTGTAAGGTACAACATCATATGAAGGCAATGAAGAAGGTATCGAAGTAGGAGGAACACTTGTGGGAAGTGTGGGGTTTGAAAAACCAACACTTAGAGAATTAGAGACTTGTCTGGAAGTCATCATAAGAGGTGGCACATAAGTGGAAATGCTAGGAATGAAAGTTGAAATAGGAATGGAGGGTTCAATAGTTGTAGAAGGAGGATTGTATCCTAACTCTTGAGCACATTCCATCAAAGGCTTACCATATAAGATGAGAAATGCCACGCAAAATGGAAATGTTATTGTCATCATGATTAATAAGTTTCTTTACAACTTTAATAGTGACAACATTATTAGGATTTTGATTTTCTTGCACAAGCTAATTATCCAGTTTGTCAAATTCTTGAGTGAGTTTGTCAACATGGGGAGGAGGACTCTTGAGGCTTCAACTTCATCATGAGAAGAGTGAGAAGCGTTATTCTCCACGATAGGATTAAAGATCATGAGAGAGAATGTTGGTATCATTATGGGTTCTAGGAAAGAAAGAGGAATCATGATCAAAAGAGCCCATGAGTCTACATATTCTTCTAATGACAGTGTTACAGGTTGGACTTAATGTGATATAGTTCATAAAAGGGAAGATCACACAAAGATAATCCAATGAGATCTAGCCACAAAGAAGACCTAAATGTCACTAATGCAAATAAGATCATTCAAAGTAGATCTAGATGCACAAATGAAGTAGATCTAACACCAAAATGAAACAAAGGAGGGAATACATGGGGTTCACCAAAAACAGATGAACACTCAATGTAAAGAAGTGTAATACATTAGGTTCACCAAAAGAAGATGAACACTCAATATACAAAAGGAAGTGTAACGTGTCGAGTTCACCAAAATATTTAGAGGGAAAATGGAAGTGATGAATTTGTTAATGTAAACTAGATGAAATAAGTTCATTGATTAAACATCTTCAACCTAAGCCATTCAATACAAGATAAAGAAGGGCTTTCAAACATAACTGTAATGTAATTCAAGTTAGATTAGCAGAACCCAAGTAAGATCAAGGGATGCCAATACTAAACCCAAATTATATTAAGGAAGTACGCAAGCAAGTCCTCTTTCATGCAATGTACATTAACCTTTAGATTTGCAATGTAATCAAGTGAATTTTTTGATTAAGTGTGAGATTCATTAACTTGCCTAAGATTGAATGATTCAAATGTAGGAAACACATTAACAGTCCTAATAAAGCAAGAAATTGGATCTGAGATACAAGAGGAAGAGAGAGAAAGTGACACACCTTGAAGAGAGTACAAAACATTTTTTTGCTTAGAAAACTGCTAATTGGAGACAATGACACATAATTGGCTGCGGATTTGGAATCAAGATAGAAAACCCAAAAAATCCTGGAAAGTGCAAATCACCTAGTATAGGTTGACCTATACCAGTATATGTTCTATCAGATTGACGTGTTCCCGAAGTATAAAAACATAGTCGACCTCAGGTATCCTAGAAGCTTCCAGCTGTAGGTTTTCGAATCCAAATTCACAATTCCGATAACTTGTTCTTGCACACAAGAAAAAATGTTTTTTGTTTGGAGGGAGGGACTTGCCTTGGCTAAGCCCCCATTTAAGAATTAACCTTGAAAGAGACAAGTATGTAAAAGCGTGTAAAGAAGTAAGATAAATACAATGATTCACCTTACTTGATGAAACCCTTGTTAGGAAGAGTTTCGTTATGCAAGATGTTGATGTTGAGCTCAATAGGAATGTAGGATATCTCTACAATTGCAATGGTTCTAATCAATACCAAATCATGGAGCCATGGATGTAGATGAGCACCAAGGAAGAAGAAATTGAGTGCTACGATGTAGATTTCCTCCCTCGATGACCAACAAAATACTAGATCTTGAAGAGGGAATGCTCACAACAAATACTTAAATCTTGAGAAGAGCTTGAGAATTGCCTTGAATATGCTTACCTGATGAGAGAGTGCTTGTAATCGTGTGTGTATGTTGCTTGTGGCTGTGCTAGGTGTGCTTGGATGTCAAAATGAAGTGCCCAAGGTTCCTTATATATTAGCTTTCGGGGTTGAAAACAAGGCAAGCCGACACTGTCACTACATTTAACAATTTAAACACTAGAGACAAAAATGGTCCTGACACTAATATAGGTCATGGTACAGGTCGACTGGGTTGACCTATACTAGGATTATCTCGAGGAGGGATAATCTCGGGATCTCGAAAATTGCACAGAAAGAATTGGGAAAAAGTAGAAAGAGCCGTTTGAGCACAAATGTATCAAGGGAGCATAAAATCGCTAAAGGACAAGAGCCAAAGAGTTCTAAAGGATGGGTGCTTCCATTTTAAGATGGTACACCAACCTAGCTTGGAAATTTGTTCCAAGTTAGGTCGGATTTCCAACATGTTTTGGGATCTCCATTATGAGGTAAATTTCAAAAGTTTTGCTAATTGTGAAAACTCAATGTGCAACCCAGAAATTTTGCTCGATCTTCCCTCTAATGTTTGAAATCAGAATTCAACCATCCAATTCAGAATTCAATCACTGAAATCCAAATCCCCTTCTTTGATCAAATCCTTCTCAAGTGTTGTTTGAAGGTTGTAAACTGTCAATCTTGAAATTGAAGCAACACTTGTCTTTTCTTTAAACATTCTCATCAATTTTCAAATTCACCCTTGGGCAAGGTTTTGGAGTGTGCATCAAGGAAGATCAAATTTTGCAAGTGCATTCAAGATGCACATTGGAATTTCACCTTGATTTGGAAATTTTGTTGGATATCCAGTTGCACTTTTAGATTCACTCACGATGTTAAGTCCATTATCTTAAATAGCATTACAAAATTTCACTGAGTAATGGATCTAACTCACTTCAGGATTGAAGCTTGCAAGTGAGGATCGATCTATTACGATAATATATAATCATCTGTTATTAGTTAATGGTAATCTATTGTAAATATTTAGTTAGCTTTAGTTAACTGTTAGTTTTCTTTCAGCTAGAATAGAATGGTTCTATTCTTTACGATCATTTCCTAAGGAAACATCGTTCCATTCTTTTGTATATAATGACTTCTCGGTCTCTGTTAATAACAAACAAATATTTTCCATTACTTCATAATATTGGTATTAGAGCCAATACCCTAATTAGTTTTTTGTTATTAGTTAATGGTAATCTATTGTAAATATTTTGTTAGCTTTAGTTAGCTGTAGATAACTGTTAGTTTTCTTTCAGTTAGAATAGAATGTTTCTATTCTTTATGATTGTTTCCTAAGGAAATATCATTCCATTCTTTTGTATATAATGACCTCTCGGTCTTTGTTAATAACAAGCAAATATTTTCCAATTACTTTGTAATATGATTTGCATGTTCTAAGACCTTGCTCAAGCTTCCTATTTCCCATCTTATCAACCTTGAGATTTCAAAAATGCTAACAAACTAAAACTAAACTAAACTAAACAAACTACAAAATTACCAAGTAAAAAAAAATGGGGGTCCTCATTTCAACGGGGCATGTGTATTTTCAAAAAAGAACCTTGGTTACATAATCAGCTCTAGGGGATTAGCATTGGTCGAGAAAAAATCAAAGCAATTCTCGATTGGTCTCCACTGATAACTGTTACATATCTGAAGGTTTTTTTGTTTTATGTGGTTTCTAAGGGTTATCATGGTTTTCTGCTCTACTCATAGATTAGCCAAAAAAAGGGGGCATTTGCATGGTTCAATCAGGGTAGAAATCATTTGATATTTCCATACAGGTAATGAGCACATACCCTCTTTTGGCTATTCCTGACTTCTCCAAGCCATTTGAGCTTGAATGTAATGCTTCTGGTGAGGGAATAGGCGCAGTTGCAATGTAAAACAAGAGCCCAATTGCTAATGAGGGAAAGAAGTTGAGTGGTGGACAAAAATGCTATTCAATCTATGTCAAGGAGATGCTTGTCACTATGTATGCTTTGATAAAGTTCATACGATACCTTGCGAGGTAAATTTATTGGCAAATCAGATCATAATTGTTAAGTTTAGCAATCAGACTGAAAGGAAATAACAGTATGAATAAACTATGCAACACATAACACAGTTTTATCCTGGGAAAACCTTCCTTTTGGAGGTGAAAAACTCAATAGTAATTCTTAGATTATATTGATCAAATGGTAGAAATCATGGTACAACTCTGCCAATCGTAAGTCAACAGGATGACTGTAATTTATCTGCAATTTATAAATCAGATATAGATCTCTTATGCTAACAGCTGTCTTCAATCTAGTCTGCTGCTACTTGAATTTAAATCTTCTTTGCTGCTCCTTTACAAGTCTCTTGAATTGATGATGGAATGAAGACTTTGATCTCCAATATATATGCCTTAACAATTGAGGCACATCTCTTAGTTGGCCGACTAGGTTAAATTTATTTAATATGTATTCTTGGGGCCACCATATATTGGAGCCGACCCAAGCATGACTGCAACTAACAATAACATCTAGGTCGGCCCAAGAAGGGATCCAATCTAGCTACAAAATCAACACTCCCTCTTAGCTAGGGAGGATTCCTTTTGAATAACCAAGTCATATAGTGACAACCATCATAGCTGCTCTTAGAGGATGGGTCCATCATGGCTAATACTATTGATGGATTTTAAATAAAACACAAGTGCTTATTGTCATCTTAACATGATGTTCATCATAGCTACTCCTAGAGTGTGAACAAGCACAATCATTGAATATCTTCCATGACATCCACAATACCTACTTGTAGAGGGTGAATTCATCACGCCTAGTCGTAGTGTATGAAAAAGGTCTTATACCTCAAGCTTCTCCCAAAGAAGGGTGCATTACCACCTTGCCTACTTGCAGAGGGTGGTTCCACCATACCTAGTCATATAGGGTGGATAATGAGGGCTTGCACCTTTGACTTCTCTCAAAGAAGAATGCATTACTGACTTTCCTACTCATAGAGGGTGGTTCCACCATACCTACGCTTCTCTTAGAAGTACGTGAACTTCACTCGAGCAAGAGGCTTGGTGAGAACATTTTTTGTTTGCTCTTTAGTGCTAATGTACTTCAGCTAAGTAGCATTCCTTTGCACCATATTTGGGACACAGTGATATTTGATCTCTACAGGCTTTGTTCTATCATGAAACTCAAGATTGACAAAAAAGCTTCACGCAACTCTAGTTATTGCAATGAATAATTGTAGGATCCAACAATTACCCAAACAATCTTGCAAGAAGCATCCAAAGCCATATAGCTTCTTGTGTTGCTACACTGGCTACAACATATTCAACTTCTAATGTACTTTGGTAAATACATGATTGTTTCCTGCTGCACCAAGAAATCATGACAGATCCCAGACTAAAACAAAACCTACTGGCACTCTTCCAATCAATAACACTTCCTGCCCAATTAAAATCTGTATAGCCTTGTAAGTCCATACTGGAAGAATATTTCAAGCCATATCAAACTATGCCAAACAAATATCTCAAGATATGCTTGGCTGCAACTAGATGTATTGGTCTGGGTTCACACATGAGCTGGCTAAGTGCACTTACTGCATAGCAAATATCTGGTCTAGTATTAACTAGATACATCTAGGACCTTATCAACTATCTATATAGAGTAGGATCCACAAGGTCTGAACTAGTTGCTGATTCACTTTTCTTCAAGTTGGTTTCTATGAAGGTTGCATGGCTACTCGTACCCACACCCCTAGTATTCGTACCCACATACCCAAGTACCGGATACACGTATCCTATATATTGGGTACTTGGTGGAGAGCATCATAGCTAAGGACCTTGATTAAGATTTCTGATTTTTTTTTCGGATTTTGTTTGCGTATCAGCTTGTTGTTTATCAAGCTTAATTCAATACTTAATCAGTTTGAAACTTTGATACAATATTGATAAATAATAAACTTTATCACTGTTCAAGACAGTAGTTCATCATTTGCAATATGTCATTGTTATATGATTTATGATCTTCTTGTTCATGTTTAAAGTCTGCCTTCTTTGTTATGCATCTAATCATTTATCATGTATTATTATTACAAACATATAGCGAATCTAAAACTAAAAGAAATACATTACATTTGCAAACTTTATCATAGTTTTTGTTTTGAAAAACCATTGTCATGACTCATAATTTGAGATTTTCTATAAATATAAAAGTACAATTAAAAATAAAGTTTGACATACCCAAGTATCCCCGCCCCTATTATGAAAAATAGTTGTACCCGTACTTGTGCTGGTACCCTAAGTACCTCAAGTACCCACGTCCCCAGGCAACCTTGGTTTCTATTGGTGTAGACATAGACTACATTCCAAATCTCTTTAAAACATAGTTCCAAAATTCGGAATTGGATTGAAATCGTCAAGGCTGACTTGACTCGTGAATTGGCTATGACTCGGCTACAAATTGACAAAGTGAAAAACCCTTAAAATTTAGAGATTTTAATGATTTAAAAATGATTTCATGCACCCTTTATTGAATATAACTTAAACACACTATAATATCATCAAATAGAATCAACATACATAAACAAGGGACATAAATGATAAATCCATCATATATGTAAAATATAAATTGTAGTTGAAGGAAATTGAAAACATAGAATCATATGACATAGATATATAGAATTATGAATGTTGTCAAATCATAAATGTATTTAAAATCCATGAAAGGGATGACATCAAATATTCCATGAAACACGTATGCGTAACACTAAAGTGTAAAGTGCTATGTTCCCTCGAGTTTTTGGGACGGGGACGTCGGGACAGGTTTCTAGGATGACAATTTTTTTTGCTGATTTTGGGGATGGGGGGGACGGTAAACAAGGACGATCATATATATATATATATATATATATATATATATATATATATATATGTATGTATGAAAATTTTAAAATATACATTGAAATTTGCAAATATATGTCATTCATATGAAACTAAGCACAAATTATGTCATTTAAACATTATAGGACCTTAACATACACCATTTGAATACTATCTAGGAAATAATAACTGATGCAATTCTCAATTGTCAATATGCATATCAATATGTGAACAAAAATACAATTTTAGTAGTGAACAATATCATAGAAATATGAAAATGTAATAAACCCAACGGGTTATAACTTTGTCAAACACCAAATTCTTCTCTAATTTAGTTGTTTGACATTTCATCAAACACTTTGCAAGCAAGCTCTGATACCACTGTAAATATCCTTTGAATTTTGAATTAAACTTTCTGATTCTTTAACTTGAGAATTTCGTCAAACACTTTGCACACAAGGGATATAAATAGATATATGCCAAACTTTAATTGATACGCTTGCAAAGCTCCAAACAGCCAACAACAAATGTTTTTTGTATTTTTTTGAAACATATAGCATTGGCTAGAAATGAAAAAATATGTATCTACAACAATAAGACATCAGGGCAACACCTGCTATGATTTCAAATGATATTCTAATCCTTTTTGACAAGATTTTGATATAAATTAGATTACAACAGATTTAAAAAACCCTACCAATGCCCTAAATATCTACTCTCAAACAATGCAAAATGCAATAGATGGAAACTTGGAATTGCTCCAAAAATCTGAGTTTTACTGCAGCAAGTCACTGCAGCGACGACACTGTAGCAGCGCTACTGTAGCAATGTTATTGTAGTGACATTACTGTAGCAGTGATATTGTAGCAAAGTTAGTGTAGCAATATCCAACTTATTCCTTATTCCACAAATTTGGCCCTAGGCCACAAATTTGGCACAATGAAAAGACTGATTTGTCTTCTCCAACACCCGCAACCCTTTGGAAGATATTTCACCACCTCAGTTATGCAAATCAATGGCAGTGTTCATTCCCAACAATCAATGTAGCAATTGCAAAAACCTTTTGGCTCCACAAGCTATCCAAAATAGTAGATGGCAACACATTTGATGCTCAACAATGAGGCTGACTTCCGTATTTATTGTTTTCCTCCAATAGATGGACCTCCTTCTAGAAGAAATAAAATAATATTTAATTCTTCCTTCTAGAAGATTCTTTTAATTAATTTATTTAACTTTTAGTCACTTTTAATTAAATCAATTAAATATAAAGTCACCTTTTAATTTTTAATTTATTTAATGACTTTATAAGAAATTAATTTAATCAATTTCTCCTTATTTACCCACTTAGCCTTTAGAATGTAAAGGCTAAGAACTCCACTGAGATGCTAAAAAGATGGGGACATTATAGGAAATCTAAATATGCGCAAAGGCCAAAGGGTTGCTATAAAGTTTCATAATCACGTTCAAGTTCAACATAAAA
The DNA here is from genome assembly GCA_028749045.1 of Cupressus sempervirens. Lineage (NCBI taxonomy): Eukaryota > Viridiplantae > Streptophyta > Pinopsida > Cupressales > Cupressaceae > Cupressus > Cupressus sempervirens. The sequence continues at coordinate 636,453,085 of CM053793.1, forward strand.
AACAACATATAGAAAAATGAAGCAGACTGCGGCTCCTAGTCTGCTTCCGCTACCATGGCATCAAAATCAGAGTCCTCATTCTCACTATCATGCTCCACAAGAAGCGTAGTCGCATCCAATGGAACCCCAACTAATCCTGGTGCTGTCTCATCTTCATCTATCTAGGCCACATCCTTTGGCTCAACATCCCACTGCAAAGCTTGAGTTTGCCTATACTTTGGAGTCTGACGATCCACAAGTCGAAGAGCATGATGCACTGCTAGTAGCTTCTTCACTCATTTAAAGTCTATTCCTCTTGATGGAGTGGATAAATGAATATGTGGATCAATTACTCTCTGCAACTGAGTTATTAGCAACCTATGCAAGGAGGCGAGTGGCAAGTATTTTCAACTCCGGTGTATCTCTCTTATGCCAGGTCCACCATCCAATATGATCTCTTTGTGCCAAAACTGCTCTATCCAACCTCGCTTGTGGCTTACTCAAGTTTGGGCCACAAAGGTTAGTGAAATCAAGGAACTGTGCACGATGAGTAGATGCCTCTTGAGTTGAAAACATCTCATCAGTGGCTCTTGTGAAGCCATCTAATACCTTAGGATCATCACATGGGAGGCCCCTTCCACCCAACTTTGCATACTATGTGGGATTTAAAGCAAAGTCCACCGAATGAAGCGGGGTATTCATTATGTTCCACCTCCACATCACAATAGGCCTAATATGCTCCCCGTAAAATCCCAATGTAAGATCCTTTGCTGCAATGATTTTTTTCATCTTCCCCAACATGTTGTCAGAAGTCTCATATATCTCTCCAAGACTAGGAGTCTCAGTATCAACATATCTAATGACATCTAAAATGCATCCTATGATAGAGAAAATATATCTGCAAGATGCAAACAAAAATTAAAATCAGAAATTGAAATTTTAAGTTAGTATGAAAATCAGCAAGCAAAAGGTTAAAATTAAATATAAAAATCAACAACCTACCTCATTTGGGCCACCAGTTGTCATCAAGGATCCTTTGCTTCACCACTTTTCCTTTAGAGGACTTAGAATTGGACCATTGTCCCCACTTTGGATTCACCACCATCAATTGGATGGCGTCATGCACCTCAATCATCCTCTCCATCAAGATGAAGTGTGTGCAATACCTATATAGACAATTATAAATTAAAATAAAGTTAAACATTAAACACATCACATGTAAGTTTGTAACAATTATAAATAAAAATAAACTGAAGCGAATTAAACTAAAGTAAAATTGACATGCCTTGTCTCGGTTGGTTTGTAAAACTCCTTAGAGAAGGACCTGGACAAAGCAAGTGAAGTGTGGTGGTACATTTAAACATTTTCACTTCTCTAGCTTCTAACACCACTTGTTTCACCCATTCAATCTTCCCTATGTTCTTCAATGCATTGTTTAATGCTTGAACACGAAGGGGTGCAAAAGATGTGCTTGTAAACTCCCTCTACCATCAAACCGACTGATTTGCATATACGTGCAAAATCGGTGATCACCTGTACTTGATGCAGGAACACCCTGGGTTGTCTTGTAATCCTGCACTTTTGTTCATTCTGCCAGTTGCTACCGAGTTCTTAGCGGATACCGAGCGTTTAGTTGATGCCGAGTGATTCTTTGGTTGCCGAGTTATCCCTTTGGTTGTGGAGTTCCTTTGGGTGCCGAGTCATTCCTTCGGTTGTCAAGTGTTGGAGGATGCCGAGTTCATAGTTGATGTCGAGTGATTCCTCTGGATGCCAAGCTTGTGTGGTTGTTGAGTGTTTGTCTGGATGCTGAGTGCCAGTGTTTTGTGAAGCTTTCGTTTGCCGAGTTATTTGTGTCTGGTTCCCGTTTGGGCCGACCTTGCTTGTATTTAATTTATGTAGCCGACTTGTGGCTTTTCTATGTTCTAGAATCTTTTGTAAGCCGTTTTGGCAAGTATTTAAGGAAGTATAGGATTGAGTTTAGGGGAAGAACTCAAAGGATTTAAAAGAGGAAACCATGTGTTTGGAAGTGCGAATTTGTAAGAGGTAATTGTGTATTGGCCATAACCCATAAGTCCTTACAACTGGGCATGTATGCGAATTATTTTGAATAATCAATAAGATAATTTGTTCTCTCCCTCCTTGGTGCTGTTCTAGTGTTGTGTTTCTGCTGTGTTGACTCTTGCAGGGTGGATTGGATAGCTGGGTGTGCCTTTGGCCCTAGTTATATTCTTTTCTCCTTGTGTCAGGTGGTATCAGAGCTTGAGGTTCATCCTTGTGGCGATTGGATCTTGTAGAACCCTGAGTGAATTTGGTTGTAGGGTGGTAGATCTGCAGATTTGACCTATAACTTACAGAGGTTACGATCTTGCAGGAACCTAATTTAAAAGATGGTTCGAGGTAGAGGAAATGCTGATAATGCAATATTGGCTACATTGAGACAGATTGCAGCCAGATTAGATGCTGTAGAGACAACCCAAAGGAGAGGAGCACATCTTGATGATGTAAGTGATGATGAAGCAGTAACACTAAACCCTAATCCAGAACCTAAAGAAGACCAAGATGAAGCAAGGTTGTTAAGAGTATTGCCTATAGCAAATTCAAAGCCTGCTATCGAAGTTGTTCCTTATGATGGGAAATTGGACACCAATGTTGTGTTGGATTGGATCTCTGAAATGGAGAAGTTTTTTGAGTATGAAAACACTCCTGGTAATAGGAAAGTGAAGATTGCAGTTACAAGGTTGAAAGGTCGTGCCTCATTGTGGTGGGAGCATTTGCAAACTGATAGACAAAGGAGAGGAAAGGAGAAGATCAGAACTTGGGTGAAGATGGTGAGCAAGGTGAAGAACAAATTCCTCCTTGCTGATTACCAAGTTAGCTTGTTGAGAAAGATGCAAAATTTGAGACAAAGAGACATGAGTATGAAGGAGTATACTGAGGAATTCTATAGATTGGACATCAGATCTAGACATGTGGATGATGATATTGAAAAAATTGCAAGGTACCTAAATGGGTTGAGATCTAGAACTCAAGATGAAATAAGTTTTGTGAAATTGGAAAGTGTGGAAGAAGCATACCAATATGCCCTGAAAGCTGAGGAGATCTTGACAAAGAAGCATGAACAAAGACAAAGAGGTAGAGGTGGTAGATTCCAGAGAGGTAGAGGTAGATCTTATGGAGAAGGTGGCATATTTGATAGTTTTGTACAAGATAAAGACAAATCTGAATGGAAGAATGATGACAAAGGCAAGATTGAGTGGAAAGATGGTGATTCCTACCGTGGTGGTATTGGTTCTTACCGAGGAAGAGGTAATTCTTATTCTAGAGGTGGTTTTCATGGTAATTGTTTCAGATGTGGTAAAGAGGGACATATATCTTTTGAATGTAGATCCTCTGAAAGTAAGCAAGGTAATAGAAATGCTATGATTCAAGGAGATGATGAGGGTTCACCAAGTGGACCTGAGGCTAGTGAAAATCTAATGGTGAAAAGAACCTTATGTAATAAGGGAAGTGATGAGGAACTTGTTTTAAGAAGAAGTCTTTTCAAGACTAGATGTAAGATGGTTGGAAAATGTTGCAAAGTGATCATTGATTGTGGAAGTTCTACAAATTTGGCATTAGAAGAACTGGTTACAAAGTTGTAGTTGCAAAGGCTGAAGCATTCCAAACCCTATCATGTTTCATGGATCAGAGATGAACATAAGATATTGGTAAGTGAGCAATGCCTTTGAAGTTCAAAATTAGACATTATTTTGATGAAGTTTTGTGTGATATTATGCTTATGGATTGTTGTCATATTTTATTGGGTAGACCTTGGCAATATGATAGATATGCTATACATGATGGAAGATTGAATCAATATACTCTTTGAATGAATGAGAAGAAGCAAATATTGTTGCCTTTGATTGAAAGTCCAGATGAGTTTAGTTGTACTGTAATAAAAGTTTGCATGGTTAATGGAAAGCAATTTGAAAGGGAAGTAAAGAAGAATCAAGTCTGTTTTGCTATAGTTCTTAGAGGACCAAGTGTTGGTAGTAATGACTGAGCAACAAAAGCTGGTAATGAACGAGTGACAACAGATAGTGGTAGCCAAGTATCAGAAGAAATTGCAAAGTTGCTGAATGAGTATAAAGAGATTGTTGTTGAGGATATTCTTGATGGTTTACCGCCAGTGAGAAGCATAGGTCATTGTATGGATCTGATTCTGGGAGCTAGTTTGCCAAACAAGGCACCATATAGATTGACACCTACAGAGAATGAAGAACTTAACAGGCAAGTGTATGAATTGTTGCAGAAAGGTTTGATCAGAGAAAACTCGAGTCCATGTGCTGTACTTGCTGTATTAGCACCTAAGAAGAATGGAGAATGGAGAATGTGTACTGATCCCAGAGCTATTAACAAGATCACAGTGAAATATAGGTTTCCTATGCTGAGGATGGATGACATAATGGATTGCTTGAGTGGAGCAAAGTATTTTACCAAGATTGATTTGAAGAGTGGCTATCATCAGATCAGAATCAGAGAAGGTGATGAATGGAAGACTGCTTTCAAGATAAAGGATGGTTTGTATGAATGGTTGGTTATGTCTATTGGTTTGACTAATGCACCTAGTATTTTCATGAGGTTGATGAATGAAGTTCTGAAAAGATTCTTAGGTAAGTTTGTGATTGTTTATTTGGATGATATTTTGATATTCAGTAAGACTAAGGTAGAACATCTTGTGCATGTTAGACAAATATTGCAGAGATTGAAAGAGGAAAAGTTGATGATTAATCTGAAAAAGTGTTCTTTTATGCAAGAAGAGATTGTGTATTTGAGATTTGTGATTCCAGTTGATGGTTTGAGAATGGATCCAGAGAAGGTTAAAGCAATTTTGGAATGACCTACACCTGAGAATATGGGCGAGGTAAGATCATTTCATAGTTTGACTAGTTTTTATAGAAAGTTTATAAGGAATTTCAGTTCTGTTTGTAATGCCATGATTGAGACAATGAGAGGAGATAAAAAGGAATTCAAGTGGACACATGGAGCTGATAAGAGTTTTGAGACTTTGAAACAAAAGGTTGTTGTATTGGCTTTATCTGATTTCAACAAAGTATTTCAAGTTGAATGTGATGCAAGTAGCAGTGCAATAAGAGCTATATTGAGTCAAGAAGGCCAACCTATTGCTTTTTTTAGTGAAAAGTTGAATGATGCTAAAATGAAATATTCTGTGTATGATCAAGAATTTAATGCTATTTTTCAAGCCTTGAAGAAGTGGAGACATTATTTGATTCATAAGGAGTTTGTGTTGTATACTAATCGTAAAGCTTTACAATACTTGGGAAGTCAACATAAATTGAATCAGAGACATATGAAGTGGGTTGAGTATTTGCAAAGTTTTACATTTGTGATTAAGCATAAGAGTGGAGAGTTGCTGATGCATTGAGTAGAAGACGTGTTTTATTGACCGAGATGAAGGTTGAAGTTCTTGGTTTTGATGAAATGAAAGAGTTGTATGGCACTAAACCTGATTTTTTTGAGGCATGGAGAGAGTGCAGAGCACCAAATCTGACAGATCACATAAGCAAGTATGATGAGTATTTCATTCAAGAGGGTATGTTGTTCAAAAGTATTCAGTTGTGTATTCCTAGAAGTTCTATGAGATTGAATCTGATTAAGGAAAAGCATAGTGGTGGATTGGCTGGACATTTTGGAATTGACAAGACATTGAGTTTGCTGAAGGATAAGTATTATTGGCCACAAATGTATAAGGATGTTCAGAAATTTGTGAAGAGTTGTGGAGTTTGTCAAGTTGCAAAAGGAGTAAGTTAGAATATTGGTTTGTATACACCTATTGTTGTTCATGAGAAACCTTGGAGTGACATCAGTATGGATTTTGTTCTTGAATTGCCAAAAACAGTGAAGGGGTATGATTCTATGTTTGTTGTTGTGGATAGATTTTCTAAAATGGCTCATTTCATACCATGTAAGAAGACATCAAATGCTGAGCATATTGCGGAACTTTTCTTCAAAGAGATTGTGAGATTGCATGGATTACTAAGAAGTATTATTTCTGACAGAGACAGTAAGTTTGTTAGTTATTTTTGGAAGACTTTGTGGAAGAAGATGGGTACTGAGTTGAAGTTTAGTTCTACATTTCATCTATAGACAGATGGACAGAAAAAGGTTGTGAATAGAAGCTTGAGTAATTTGTTGAAATGTTTAGTGTGAGATAAGCAAAGTAATTGGGAAGTAGTGTTGGCACAAGTTGAATTTGCATATAATAATTCTGTGAATAGGAGTACAGGGAAGACACCTTTTGAGATTGTTACTGGAATGTGGCCTAGAGGAGTATCAGATTTGAGGGATGTTGCTGGTGAGGAAAAGAAAAGTGTTGCAGGAGAAGAATTTGCTGATTTTATGGAATTTTTGCATAAGGAAGTGAAGTTGAGGTTGGAACAAAGTAATCAGAAGTAAAAGGAGAATGCTGATAAGTCCAGAAGACATTATGATTTTGAAGTTGGTGATGAGATGATGGTTCATTTGAAGAAAGGAAGATTTTCTATTGGAACATATAGTAAGCTGAAGATAAAGAAGTTTGGACCTTGTAAGATCTTGAAGAAGTTTGACAGTGGTAATGCATATGAAGTTGAGTTACCTGATGACATAGGTATATTTCCTATATTCAATGTTGCTGATTTATGTATGTATGATGAGTCAGATGATGAAGTTGTTGTATCAGATGATTATCCTAAAAAACAGATTGAAGAAGTTGAATAGATATTGGATCAGAGAGTAGATAAGAGTACAAGAGGAAAATATTACTATGATTATTTGGTGAAGTGGAAGAACAAACCTATTGAAGATGCTTCATGGATTTCTCAATCCGAGTTGGATTCAACTCAGGTTGTGACATACCGATGATTCAGGAGAATCATTTCTTCCAACCCTGGTTGTCTGATGCAGGAGCATCCTGGGTTGTCTTGTAATCCTGCACTTTTGTTCATTCTGCCAATTGCTACCGAGTCCTTCTTTGGTTGCCGAGTTATCCCTTTGGTTGCCAAGTTCTTTTGGTTGCCGAGTGATTCTTTTGGTTGTTGAGTTCCTTTGGATGTCGAGTCATTCCTTTGGTTGCTGAGCATTGGAGGATGCCGAGTGATTCCTGTGGATGCTGAGTGATTCTTGTGGTTGCCAAGTGTTAGTTTGGATGCTAAGTGCCAGTGTTTTTTGTGAAGCTTTCTTTTGCCGAGTTATCTGTCTGGTTCCCGTTTGGGCTGACCTTGCTTGTATTTAATTTATGTATCCAACTTGTGGCTTTTTTATGTTCTAGAATCTTTTGTAAGCCATTTTGGCAAGTATTTAAGGAAGTCTAGGATTGAGTTTAGGGGAAGCACTTAGAGGATTTAGGAAGTGCGAATTTGTAAGTGGTTATTATGTATTGGCTGTAAACCTAGAAGGCCTTACAGCTGGGCATGTATGCGAATTATTTTGAATAATTATTAAAGACCCCTGATGGATCTCTGCCGCTAATTTGCTGTAGCTTTATTATATTTTTTCTTTTTAATTTTCTTTTTCCTGTTTATTAAAGTTTTCTTGCAGAACTAGACGGAAATGTAGAAGAGTTTGTTTGTTTTTGCGTTTTTGATGATTATTCAACATAGAAATGAGGAGCAAATGATATGAAAAGAGTCTGAAAATAAATAACAATATGCAGCAAAATCAGAATTGATACAAATCGTACTAGGCAGATCTCTGAATTATAGAGCCAAATAAAGGATGTAGTACATTTTTTCTAACAATGACGCCAAACTGGCTGATGGAAAAGGACTGTGAACATGCAAACGTTTGCTGCTGATTATCCGACTCTATTTCAAAGTGCTGCAAATGGCGGCTACTACCGCAAGGCTCACTTTCCCATGTACCAATAATCGTGCCCAGCTAAACAATACTGCAGACCCAAGCTGAAATGGCGTCCTCCTTCCCTGATAACAGCTGATACCACGGAAAATTCCAAGACCAAATACTGCTGAGGGTTACGTCCCAGCCAGTAAATACCCTGGGGTTTCCGTCCCAGAATAAAATCGCCCAAGCAGAGCAAATTTGTAAACAAGTTTAAAATGCATAATATGAATGAGGAATGACGCCTCCATCTCCTTATAACCCCTTCCAAAGCAAATCGAACCCTAAAGTGACTCCAGAAGGCGTTGGGTTACAAAAGTGATTTAAGTCTTATTTTAAAGTGGCAATGTTACTAAAAATGACCTTTTTTCTCCATAAACATAAATCCGTTCACTGAATCGCCCTGAGACCAAAGAGAAAGATTTAGAAAAGTTCAAGACCTTTCCAACAAGCTATCACACCAAGGGGTACGCATCCAAATGAGGTCAAAATTCCCCTTATTACTCCAAAATGGCTATTAACTTAGCCTTATTTAATTATTAAACGCTAACTTAGGAAATATTAAAAATATAACCCAAATAGCTACAAAATGCCCAACTGACATCACAAACCATAAAATCATCCTGTCACCTGTCTGTGACTGAAGTCGAAAATCAAGGATCCACTGGCAGTCTCATCCCTAAAATCTAGGGGTGCTCCTAAATTTTAGGAAACAAGCTCTATCCCTCTGAAACAGAACCCAAAGAGCAAACTCATGGAAACCCAACCTTGTGCATGATCATACCTCCTAAAAAGTAGGAATGAACCCCATAAATATAGGAACTGTCTCCTAAAAACAAGGAACGTCTCCCAATTGATCAATAACCGTTAGAACACCAAGTCCCCAACACTGAATAACCATACTGGGTCTCTATCCAACACTGTCAGCCTACAAGGCCCCATAATAAGCTGACTCACATGTCTTTGCTAGACTGAGCTAGAGTGGGGACATGACAGTCCTCCCCTCTCGGAGATGCTTGCCCACAAGCAACTGTAATGCTGGATGCTGTAAAATGCTCACCCTCCCAGGTGGCATCCTCTATGGGAAGATCTCTCCATCGAACCAAATACTCTCGAATCACCCGGCTTCTCAGCCGCCGTTCCCTCACCCCAAGAATCTCATCAGGGACCAAAATCAATTTACCTTTCTCATCCATAGGAGGTAACTCGGGTGAAACCGTAATATGCTGTCCAAGGGCCTTTTTCAGGCAAGATACATGAAATACATTATGAACTCTGCTGCCAGGTGGTAACTCAACCTCATATGCAACCTCTCCCACTCGCCTGAGTATCCTATATGGACCATAAAAATGTGGTTTGAGCTTCTCAGCTCCCCCCCCTTTTTAGGGTGCTTTGCCGATATGGTTGTAAGCGTAGAAAGACCATATCATCCACCTCAAATGCTCTCTCAATCCTGTGCCTGTCAGCGTACATCTTTTGTTGATTTTGGGCATGCCGTAAATTCTCCCTAAGAGATCTCATGACATCTTGGTTTTCCTGTAACCAATCTTGAGCCAAGGGTACTCTACTGTCACTAAATGCCAAATCAATGAAAGATAATGCCTCATATCCATAGAGAGCTCTGAAAGGCGTTATGCCAATGGACATATGATGCGTAGTATTATAACAATACTTGCCCAAATGCAACCAACGCACCCATGCTTTTTGCTGTCCTGACACATAGTTACGCAAATATCCCTCAACCCACTTGTTGACTATTTCTGTCTGCCCATCAGTTTGAGGGTGGTAACTAGTACTAGGTGTCAACAAAGTACCTGCTAGCCTAAAAAGTTCCTGCCAGAAGGAACTCATAAATCTGCTGTCCCTATCACTCACAATGGTCTTGGGAAGACCATGAAGTCTAAACACCTCTTTGAAGAATAACTCAGCCACCTGAGATGCTGTAAAATCTAACGCAATCGGAAAGAAGTGGGCATACTTTGTTAGCCTATCCACAACAACGTAAATGCAATCTTTCCCCTGAACCCTAGGAAGACCTGTAATGAAATCCATTGAGATCCCCATCCACTTCTGTTCCGGTATAGGTAATGGCTGCAATAATCCTGCTGGGTAGGTATGCTCCGACTTGTTCTGCTGACAAGTCATACACTCACAGACATGGCGTAAAACATCATCTTTGAGACCCTTCCAAGAGAATCTCTCACGAACCACCCTGTAAGTCTTACCATATCCTGGGTGTCCTACTGTAGGAGTATCATGGAGAGCATGCAAAATTTGTTCCTTCAATTGAGAACCTGGAACAAGGTAAACCCTTCCTTTGTAGTAGATAATATCATCTACCACACTGTATCTGTCATCCACTATCAACCCTTCCAAGATCTCACAAGCATACTGATCCTTGGAGTACTCAACTAAAAGTTGAGCCTTCCAATCCGCTGAAATCTCGCTCAATGAACATAGGGCAGCCAATGAAGGTTTCCTAGAGAGTGCATCAGCCACAGTATTATTCTTCCCCTTTATGAATTCGATGTCAAAGTCATAAGCCTGAATTTTGCTAACCCATTTTTGTTTTCGATCATTGAGCTTTGTTTGATTTAGGAAATACTTCAGACTGTTATGGTCTGTTCTCACCACAAATTTGCTGCCAACAAGATACTGTCTGAACTTAGCTAACGCATGCATAATAGCCAACATTTCCTTATCATAGGTAGAGTACAACTTTTCATTGTTTTGCAGCTTCCTACTGTCATAGGCAATGGGGTGTCTATTCTGCATCAACACTGCTCCTATACCCAAACCCGAAGCATCACACTCTAGGACAAATGGCTGCGAGAAATCAGGTAGTGCCAAAACGGGGCAAGTACTCATAACCTCCTTGAGTCTATCAAAGACCCCATGTGCTTGTTCTGTTCATCTGAAAGCCCCTTTCTCAGTGAGATCTGTCAAAGGTGCTGCCAACTGCGAGAAACCCTTCACAAATCTTCTATAATAAGCACACAATCCAAGGAATCCTTGTAACTCAGTAATGTTCCATTGAATAGGTCAATTTTGAATCATTTGAATCTTCTTTTCATGCACCTTCACCCCCTCAGCATTGATCACATGACCCAAATATAACACTTCCCTCAATCCAAACTCACATTTGGAGAGCTTAGCAAATAGAGATTGACTCTCCATTATGCTAAGTACCTCCTCGAGATGTCTGAGGTGGTCCTCCCAAGTACTGCTGTAAATCAATATGTCGTCAAAAAACACTAGAACCGATTTTCTCAACTGCTTGTTGAAGATATGATTCATACAGGACTGGAAAGTAGTTGGTGCATTAGTAAGGCCAAAAGGCATTACCAGAAACTCATAGTGCCCGTAGTGACAACGGAAGGCAGTCTTGTGTACATCCTTTGCCCGTACCCATATTTGATGATAGCCTGAACGAAGATCAATCTTAGAAAAGTAGACAGCCCCATTTAACTCATCTAACAACTCATCAATGTGCGGAATGGGATATCTGTTTTTTATTGTCTTCTTGTTCAAAGCTCTATAGTCTACACACATCCGTAGAGTCCCATCCTTCTTCTTAACCAGCACTATTGAAGAAGCAAAGGGGCTGGAACTAGGCCGAATGAAACCCATGTCCAATAGCTCATGAATAGGATAACTGGAGAGGGTAGCCATAGCTACTTTAGCTGATGCCATAGGCTTAGGGGTGTCTAACTCCAACTGTGTCTGAAACTGCTCAACATCCTCTATATTATCCTCAATATCAGTATCAGGAACCTCCTCATCCCCTAACTCAGAAGTCACCTCAATCAAATGAACCTTTCCTTTACCCATACAACGGTGTCCTGGTTCCCATGGTTCTTTGCAGGAAAAACACAACTTTTTCCTCCTCAATTCATTCCTCGTCTCCTGATTCATCCAAGGAGTTTTAGATGAGGTCCCTCCTTTGTTCTGTGATGTATTGATCTTCTGTGCAGGCCGTGAATCTCTAAATGGTTTCTTATCTGCCTGATAAGAAGTGGGAACAGTATCCAGTCTCAATGTCACATCAATAGCCTCCTTAAGAGTAGCTGGTTGGAAAGCACGTACCAACCCCTTTAGCCTATCTTGCAAACCCTCAATGAACAACATCACACTACGTTTCTGGGGCATATCAGGTACCATAACTGCAATATGCTGGAACTCATTAATATAGGCTTCTGCATGACCAGTTTGTTTAAGGTGAGCCAACTCTCTGTAATAAAGTTCTGTATCCTTACAGTCAAACCGTGCAATGAGTCGCTCGGTGAACTCAGCATAGGAGTGAACTAAGGCATGATCTTGGGTGACCAATCCATGGTGCCACCAATCATAGGCAATCCCCTCTAAATGCAACACAACAAACTGAATAGCCTCACGCTCAGGCATGGGCCTTAATGAAAGATATATGTCTAGCTTGTGGACCCAAGCTCGTGCGCTAGTGTCTCCTGAGCTATTATATGGGGCTAATGTAATCTTCTCAGTAGCTTTGTTGAGGTCATAATTCTGCTGCTGCTGTGGTAGTCTATTACCACGATCTCCCCTGAACCTGTTTGTATCTCTACGCTGTGCACAATACTGGGGAAGAGGGAAGACGTCCCTAACCTTAGGAGGTAGAGCTCTCCACTCAGCTGTGGCCGCCAAAACTGACTCCTGAAACCCCACTTCTGGTGGTTCCACCTGTGCTGGCCGTTCACCTGGTATGAATTGGGGAAGCAGTGGCCTATTTGCAGTAGGTGTATGATGGCGATGCCTCCTACTGGAATGAAGGGAGGTCCCAACTGAAGAATGGGACTGATGGCTGTGCTGACTACCAGCCACTGAAACTGATCTACCTTGCCTGCCTCTGTGTCCACCCATCTCCAAACGCTCCAAGGTATCCTGTAATCTGTCTAAAGCCTGAGCAATCCTAGGCTGAGTAGTGAATAGGGTCCCCACCATCTCTCTTTCTTCTGCCTCTGTAGGCATGCCGTCGCTAGCAGCACCCTGTGCCTCACCCATAGTTGGTATCTGTGTGTCTCTGGTGGCCTCTGCTTGCCACTGGTTTCTCCTGCGCTTGTAGAACCTGTGTATTTCTCCACCAGGATGCATAGATTTGTATTCAATCCACCAACTAGTGACTACCCAGATGCCAATATGAATTATCAAAACTTTTTAGCCAGTACCCAGATGCTGAAATGAATTATCAAAACTTTTTATTCAATACCCAAAAGCCAAAAACTGTTGTAATAATTTCTCACAAACCCTACAGGCTGGCAGGATGTAAGCTCTAATACCACTGAAAGATCCCTGATGGATCTCTGCCGCTAATCTGCTGTAGCTTTATTATATATATTTTTTTTAATTTTCTTTTTCCTGCTTGTTAAAGTTTTCTTGCAGAACTAGACGGAAATGCAGAAGAGTTTGTTTGTTTTTGCATTTTTGATGATTATTCAACATAGAAATGAGAAGGAGCAAATGATATGAAAAGAGTCTGAAAATAAATAACAATATGCAGCAAAATCAGAATTGATACAAATCGTACCAGGCAGATCTCTGAATTATAGAGCCAAATAAAGGATCCAGTACATTTTCCCTAACAATGACGCCAAACTGGCTGATGAAAAAGGACTGTGAACATGCAAACATTTGCTGCTGATTATCCGACTCTCTATATTTCAAAGTGCTGCAAATGGCGGCTACTGCTGCAAGGCTCACTTTCCCATGTACCAATAATCGTGCCCAGCTAAACAATACTGCAGACCCAAGCTGAAATGGCGTCCTCCTTCCCTGATAACAGTTGATACCACTGAAAATTCCAAGACCAAATACTGCTGAGGGTTACGTCCCAGCCAGTAAATACCCTGGGGTTTGCGTCCTAGAATAAAATCGCCCAAGCAGAGCAAATTTGTAAACAAGTTTAAAATGCATAATATGAATGAGGAATGGCGCCTCCATCTCCTTATAACCCCTTCCAAAGCAAATCGAAACCTAAAGTGACTTCAAAAGGCGTTGGGTTACAAAAGTGATTTAAGTCTTATTTTAAAGTGGCAATGTTACTAAAAATGACCCTTTTTCTCCATAGACATAAATCCGTTCACTGAATCGCCCTGAGACCAAAGAGAAAGATTTAGAAAAGTTCAAGACCTTTCCAATGAGCTATCACACCAAGGGGTACGCATCCAAATGAGGTCAAAATTCCCCTTATTACTCCAAAATGGCTATTAACTTAGCCTTATTTAATTATTAAACGCTAACTTAGGAAATATTAAAAATATAACCCAAATAGCTACAAAATGCCCAACTGACATCACAAACCATAAAATCATCCTGTCACATGTCTGTGACTGAAGTCGGAAATCAAGGATCCACTGGCAGTCTCATCCCTAAAATCTAGGGATGCTCCTAAATTTTAGGAAACAAGCTCTATCCCTTTGAAACTGAACCCAAAGAGAAAACTCATGGAAACCCAACCCTGTGCATGATCATAGCTCCTAAAAAGTAGGAATGAACCCCATAAATATAGGAACTGTCTCCTAAAAACAAGGAACGTCTCCCAACTAATCAATAACCGCCAGAACACCAAGTCCCCAACACTGAATAACCATACTGGGTCTCTATCCAACGCTGTCAGCCTACAAGACCCCATAATAAGCTGACTCACATGTCTTTACTAGATTGAGCTAGAGTGGGGACATGACAAATTAATAAGATAATTTGTTCTCTCCCTCCTTGGTGCTGTTCTGGTGTTGTGTTTTCACTGTTGACTCTTGCAGGGTGGATTGGGTAGCTGGGTGTGCCTTTGGCCCTAGTTATATTCTTTTCTCCTTGTGTCAGTACTACATTAGCCAGCCCAACCTCCTCTATGACATCCCTCAAAATGGTGAAGTGGAACTCTGCATCCTTCCTCTTTCCTGAGCAATCTATGGCTTTCAAAAAATAAGAGCCAATAGGGGATGTAACAATGATATTGATGAGTGGTTGATGGCTAACATTGATCCACCCATCCATCATAATAGAGCACCTTGTCCTAACCCAAGTACGTTTGTAAAGCAATCGTAGAGTACTCATTATCTTGGACACTAGTTCGTAGCTTATGCTCACCAAGGGGTACAAATGAGGGATTTATAGTCTATATATTTTTCACTATTTGTTTAAAATAAGTGGAACAAATTGCATAATATGGGATACCATTAGCAATAAAGAATCTACCAATAGATGCCTCACGATTTCCCTTTGCCTGTGCATTAAACAAACTTTCCACCGAGCCCTTCTCACCACTATCAATCTGCCTCTTCTCTCTAGTCTCAGTAGGGCTGCCACTAGTACCAATGGTGGATGGCATATGCTTAGATGATTGTGAGTGAATAGATGGTGATGTTATTGTCAAATTTTGCCCCCTCATTTTAGCCTCTAAGTGTAATCTTTGACATTCTAATCTCTCATTAGTCAACTTAGGACAAGTTTTGACTCCGTGATAGACAACACCTAAAAAGTGTGACTTTACCCTTGTATAGCTGCCCCTAAAATCATCAAGACAAACATGGCAATGCCACACCCTAGTCCCTTCTACATTCTTTTTAGTTTGTTCCCTAAGTGTGATAAATTGGGGAAGAGGTTTTTTTCTATTGAAAGGACCCTTTGCATAGTCTTTCATGATGGTGGAGAGACATTTAAATAAATCACTTTTGGGCTCAGCTTCTTTCCTAGTGCCACTACTAGCAATATCAGCTCCAACTATATATTCCTCATCCCCACTACTACTAATACTTCCATTGCTGCTCATTGTGCTTTGTTTTGAAATTTAGATATGCAATGAAAATATGAGGTGAAACAATGGAAAAAAATGACTCTTCCAAGTTGTGAATCTATTTAAAAAATATAAAATTGAAGCAAAAAGATTTGCATACGTGGTGCACAATAGAGGAAGCTCAAACCCCTGCTCAATCTTTTGGAAGCAAAAAAGTCACCTCTTCTTGCAAAATGAAAACCCGTCTGCTGCTATAAAATTCCAACTTCACATTAAAAAAAAAAAATGTCAAAACTAGCATTGTGTGATCGTTTTTGACCTTTCAGGGCTATTGGAGAGGTGTGACCCATTGGACAGCCAAGTATGCATAATTTTTTTATGTGTTTTGCTTTGATTTTTTTTGGGCACCCAAAATAAAGGGGACGGACGAGGGACGTCTGTGGTGTCCCCTTTTGTACTGGGGACATCTGTACGTCCTGTTTTTTCAGCCAGAAGTCCCCATGTTTTCAAGACATCTCCTGACAATTTAGAGAAATTGGGGACGGGGGAACGACATCCCATACCTACCCCCCCATCTTGGGGATGTCCCTATTTTCGAAACTCGGCCTTTTTGGGCGGGGACGCATCCCCAGGTTATGTAGGTATAGATAGTAACACTATAACTTCAATACAAATAGCTTGATATCTTTACTTCTAATTGTTGGAAAATTTTAATTCTTTGGATTCTGTTAGTGCATTTAATTATCTTCCCATTGGTTTTGATCTCATGTTAAGAGGCTTTGTATTTGAGGAGATATGGCAAGCCCTAGATCAAGAATTCATAGAAAATTAATGATTATAGTATTTATCGCTTTGATTATATGATATATGATATATATGATCTAACGAAAGGTTTAAAATGCTACACATGATTGAAAGAGGTTAAGGAGGATCTACTTACTTGTCTAAGAATGTTTGAGTTCATAGTATGTTCGGTCAAGGATTATCAATGTTATATGTAAATTGTAACCTTATATTTGATGTGTTTCCAAAACACCAATATTTGTTGATCAATCAATATAAATAATCATAACTCATTGAGATGCAACAAAAAAAAGAAACCAACAATTTTTATTTTTTTTACAAAAACAAAAAATATTTAGCCGAGTCATGAGGCACATAGCGCGGTGATTTAGGTAAAAATGCCCAACTCAACAATTTTTCACTATTACTTGCTAATCCTCTTTACTGAGTCACCAAAACTCTCATGGTGTTGTTTGTATCACCAAATCTCCAGAATCGCGGTGATTTTGGGATCTCTAATTTAGAATGTCAATTTTGATTGATGTTTCATCTTATGTCATGCCCTTAAATATACGACATGGACAGCTATTTTGAATGTATATAGCTGGTTTGAATGCTTTTAGAAAAGTTTGCATGTCTTGATCATGATTTGTAGCTTTTGCTGCTTCAACTATTATTCGGTTCGTTAATTCTACAACCACATTTTTGCATGGTTTGTAGGGAACACAAAACTTGTTAGAAATAGATAATACTGAGGGGGGGGTGTAACATCTAGTTTTCAGGGGTCTAATTTATCATTCAACATACTCAAGGAATACAGTTTCTACTTCATTTCATAGGAAGATAGTTATATCATTCATGTTCATGTGAATAAGATTTACCGTCAAAAACAGTTATACAATTTTTTTTAAACTAAAAACTTGAATTACCATCAAATGAAATTACTACAGAAATTGAAAACCACTTACCTTAGGAAAACTAAGATCGAAATCAAACTAGAGATGCTTCTGCAACCACTCGGGTTAGTCCACAAATACACTATAACAATTTCATATGATGACTAACATCTAAAAAACCACTATCTAAAATTCACTATATTTTAAATTAGGGCATCACATAGCATCGGATTCAATTAGGGCCTTTGATACCGCTATATCACTTAGGACTTCTGCTCCCATGCATTCAATTAGGGCTTTCAGTACCACGGATTCAATTAGGGCTTCTAGTACCACAGATTAAATCTAGGGCTTCCGCGACGACGAAATCATTATAGGGCTTCAGATCTCTTTTCCTTCCGACTTCTTAACTGTGACAGTAACTCAAGGTTAGAAATATACTTATAATCGACATTCATTGAATGAAAAACAATCCAAGAATCCATCTCTTAGATCTAGATGTAAATAATAGTAAGAATGAAATCCTCTCAATTTAATCTTACCTCTTCATAAATAATAATGATAATACCTGTTTCCAATAAATATAGGAATGCATAGCTTATCTCTATTTGACGATTGTCCGACATCTTGTGAGAGGTGAAACATTGTTAGGGGCTTAACCACCCGACCTTGAACCACAACAAATCCCCACACAATCTCCATTGAGAAAGGCCCCCCTACTCGGAATTGACAGGAAACATCTTACCAACCACTGGGCATCATAATATATAACACGCCATGCGACTTGGTAGCAGGAGATCACCATAATAGGAATATGCATGGGCTATTAATTAATATTAAATGATAAATATTGAAATGTCATAACTGATATTGGTTCATATTATTGAGGATTCATCACCCATCTATTTGACTTCACAGCCGGGTGAGTCCCAGGTATTCGGGATTCTCAGAGCAGACGACTCCTTTATTTATTCATCCATCATTTCATATTCTATGATTATGTTCTTAAGAGTTCTCAAAATGTCAACATTCTTGTAAATCTTTTTAACGAGTTCATCTACACCTCACCATAATCTAGCCATCAGGGCGGTGACTCCTTGGTGCCTGAACAATTAACCTTTACTGTTATGTCTTGTACCTTATTCACCTTATTCTGGCTCTTAGCCTGGTGAGTTTCCTTGGTACTCAGTTTTGATATTCAATTCAGATTTTAACAATATTCCATACTATATATTATCTTTTATCAAGAAAGAAAGTCATTAAAAAGAATTTACAGAATAATACATATTCGGATATTATGGTGAAAAACAATCCTATAATCGGATCAATGCTATGGCAATCGATTTAAACTTGAACATATATAAATTTGGAATGATTGCAGTTAGCTTAATATATTCCATCCTTTACAAATAAATTTAAAAGGCTGAAAAGAAAAACGTATGGCTTCATACTTTCAATAACAAAGAAAAACTTTTGTCAAACTTGCATAGGATTAAACCTATGTCTGACTCAACATCAAAAAAAAAAAAAAATTAAAGAAATGAATAACCACTCCTTACGTGACACACTGTCACCTTAGTCGGAGAAGGCTCCCGCATGGTTTTGATTGGCCTCTTTGCTTTGTATTCCGCTATGAATGATAATGGTAATAAGAGGTGCAAGAATAATTAGACTCCGAAGGCTATTGGCACAATATTCTGTTTAATAAATTCAATGAACAAATCGTGCATGGAAAGAAACGATTCCAAGGCATATGAAATTGCCACAAGGAAAATCAGAACAGAGTTTTGATAGCTCGAAATACACAGACTAATTATGTGATATTCAGGGGACTATCAACCGTTCAGGATTAAAGGAAAGGAATGTTGAAAGCTTGGTGAAAGCCAAGATACGACAAAGGTTGCATAATAATATTGAGCCGACTATACGGCTACCCAGCTGTTACCAAGAAAACCATCTGAATACCAATCAATCAAATTATAAGAAGAAGGAAAATAATTAAAAGATTGGAAAAGTTGAATGATTATACAATTCAGATTGCCAAATATTAAATTGATTTTCTATGCCAAGTGTTATCATTTAAGAGTAAAGAATATTAAATTGAAAAGGAAAGTTGTAATTCGAAAATTATAATAATTCTAAAGTTATTATAATTCAAATACTATTAAAATCTTATATGCACTTATAAACATCACTTGATTATTAAATTATAATGGTGCTAAATGATTTTATATTTAAATATACGTTTATAAATATTTATTAAAAACAATATAACAAAAAACAAATTAAAGTTCTTAAGATACGTTTTATATTTTAACTCAATTATTTTATTTAAATTATTTATTTAAATAACTTATGCAATTCCACAGATGTCTCCTATTTCAAATTGCTAGGTCCTTAACTCGTCTACTAGTGATGGTGATGCCCTACCTAATTCTTTTCTGACAATGCTTCCACCCCTTCAACAAGCTCCCTGCAAGGAATTTCTCTGTAATTAAATTATAAATTATAAATAATCATATCAGTTAACCTTTCATCTTAATTCCATGAATTCGCGATTAACGATTCACTAGCATGTCATCTTCACTTGAAATCATAATGACTATCTTACCATTTTGCCAGATTATATCAAATTAAACTGCGAATTGACTTCAAGTGAACCTTAACGTCCATATTTCAAGCTAGGTCAAAAATTGGGATGTAACATACCATTCCCCTTGAGGTTCATTGTCCTCGATGAACTGGAAATTGCAACGAACAATATAAAGGAGTATTTTAAAATTGGAATGTAACGTAGCATTTGCCTTGTGATTCATTGGCCTCGATGACCTCTGCAGTTTAGATACTAAAAGAATATTCCACATACAAGATATACATATAACATTGTGATATCATTTCTTTTCTCAATTGGGTCAGAATGAAAATCATAATTGAAACTCAAGATACTTGCACGGTAATACAAAATTTATCACGTACTCACCTGAGTTCTCTTTACCTTGTGGTTTTCTTAACATCTTTTGAGTTGATTCTATTTCATGTTCCTGTCATACTCATGCAGGCACTCACCATATCATTAGTTCAATTTCATTTTGATATCTTCATTTAGGAAAATTTTTTAGGGTTTAGTGACTGAAAGTAAGATAAGCATTCAAAATTGAAATTCTCCAACCAGCAAGTTCTATATCATAACTTGAGCATAATTTAAATCACTCATATGTACCATCTGGCACATGGCCCTTATTAGTGGATAGATCTTCCTTACAACTTACAAATTACTTGTAATAGGTTAGTGAATCCATGTTTTTCCATTGCAACCTTGGCCTTCAAGCCCAATATTTCATTAGAATAATCATTTCATAATAGGATATCTCCAAAACAATATAAAACAGCTCAATAAGTAAAGTCAACATCGCATGTGTATTATACACGTATAACAATGTGTCAAAAGATAAAAACATGATATACTATGCATGATCATCAAATCAAGATCATAAGCATTTGAAAAATTCTCATGAGAATTCATCATTCCTTTGTAAATATTTGGAAATTCATCTTTCCCATTTTTGGGATTCAGGTTTCCATGCCCATTTCATCAAAAGTTTACATCTGTAAACGAGCATTGATAGTTCCAGCTCCTTACTGAAGCACATAATGATTTTGTAATTCAATCAACATCAGAAGAGATCATGGTTCATAGTTTGTTTTCATTTAGTTCAAGTTCAAAATAGGTAACAATTTATTTTTGACATTAATTTGGGTCGACAAGCCTGCTCATGATGGATTTAGATAACATTTTATCAAGATTATAAATTGTGTTTGGATTGCACAAGTCCAGTCATCAAACCCTTTTTAATCTTTTCATTCTGGTTTTGCCACTGAGTAATCAGGTGGGTTGAAGTCCCAACAATTATTCGAAGGAATAATTGAAGCGTCTGGACAACAACTCGATCAATTTGTTGGGGCAAGTCTTCCTAATTCCACCCTGGCCAAGGATTTCAAAATTTGGGTCGTTAAACCTGATCTCCACCACTCAGCTTGCCAATCTTTTTATCTTTTTAATTAGGTTCAACTCTATGATATCATAGTTTATAAATTTGTCCATTTCATATCATTTCAGCCTTTCTGGCTATTCTGAATGATTTTCCATTGTGTTTTTCCAGTTTTGATTGCAATATCCAGATATGCAAAAATAAATCTTTTTCAACATTTATATTTTTAATTTCTCAGAAATAGTGCTGGACTCAAGGTTTCAGTGTTGAACCCAGCGCTCTGATACCATATGTAACATCCGGTTTTCAAGGGTCTAATTTATCACTCAACATACTCAAGGAATACGGTTTCTAATTTGTTTCATAGGAAGACAGTTATATCATTCATGTTCATGTGAATAAGATTTACTGTTAAAAACAGTTATACAAATTTTTTTAAAACTAAAAACTTGAATTACCATCAAATGAAATTTCTATAGAAATTGAAAACCACTTACCTCAGGAAAACTAAGATCGAAATCAAACTAGAGATGCTTTTGCAACCACTCGAGTTGGTCCACAAATACACTATAACAATTTCATATGATGACTAACATCTAAAAAACCACTATCTAAATACCACGATATTTTAAATTAGGGCATCACATATCGTCGGATTCACTTAGGGCTTTTGATACCGCTATATCACTTAGGACTTTTGCTACCACGGATTCAATTAGGGCTTTTAGTACCATGGATTCAATTAGGGCTTCCAATACCACGGATTAAATCTAGGGCTTCCGCGACGACGAAATCATTATAGGGCTTCAGATCTCTTTTCCTTCCGACTTATTAACTGTGACAATAACTCAAGGTTAGAAATATACTTATAATCGATAGTCATTAAATGAAAAACAATCCTTGAATCCATCTCTTAGATCTAGATGTAAATAACAGTAAGCATGAAATCCTCTCAATTTAATCTTACCTCTTCATAAATAATAATGATAATACCTGTTTCCAATAAACATAGGAATGCATAACTTATCTCTATCTAATGCTTGTCCGACATTTTGAGAGAGGTGAAACATTGTCAAGGGCTTAACCACCCAACCTCGGACCACAACAAATCCCCACACAATCTCCATTGAGAAAGGCCCTCCTTACCCAGAATTGACAGGAAACATCTTACCAACCACTGGGTATCATGATATATAACATGCCATACGACTTGGCAGCAGGAGATCACCATAACAGGAATATGCATGAGCTATTAATTCATATTAAATGATAAATATTGAAATGTCATAATTAATACTGGTTCATATTATTGAGGATTCATCACCCATCTATTTGACATTACAGCCGGGTGAGTCCTAGGTATTCGGGATTCTCAGAGTAGACAGCTCCTTTATTTATTCATCCATCATTTCATATTCTATGATTATGTTCTTAAGAGTTCTCAAAATGTCAACATTCTTGTATTTCTTTTTAACGAGTTCATCTACACCTCCTCACCATAATCTGGCCATCAGGCCGGTGACTCCTTGGTGCCTGAACAATTAACCTTTACTGTTATGTCT
Source organism: Cupressus sempervirens (assembly GCA_028749045.1). Taxonomy (NCBI): domain Eukaryota; kingdom Viridiplantae; phylum Streptophyta; class Pinopsida; order Cupressales; family Cupressaceae; genus Cupressus; species Cupressus sempervirens. The sequence continues at coordinate 636,475,916 of CM053793.1, forward strand.
TGTACCTTATTCTGGATCTTAGCTTGGTGAGTTTCCTTGGTACTCAGTTTTGATATTCAATTCAGATTTTAACAATATTCCATACTATATATTATCTTTTATCAAGAAAGAAAGTCATTAAAAAGAATCTACAGAATAGTACATATTTGGATATTATGGTGAAAAACAATCCTATAACTGGATCAATGCTATGGCAGTCGATTTAAACTTGAACATATATAAATTTGGAATGACTGCAGTCAGCTTAATATATTCCATCCTTTACAAATAAATTTAAAAGGCTGAAAAGAAAAATGTATGGCTTCATACTTTCAATAACAAAGAAAAATGTTTGTCAAACTTGCATAGGATTAAACCTATGTCCGATTCAAAGAAAGGAACAACCACTCCTTATGTGACACATTGTCACCTTAGTCGGAGAAGGCTCCTGCATGGTTTTGATTCGCTTCTCTGCTCTGTATTCCACTGTGAATGATAATGGTAATAAGAGGTGCAAGAATGATCAAACTTCAGACACTATTGGCACAATATTCTGTTTAATAAATTCAATGAACAAATTGTGCATGGAAAGAAACGATTGCCACAAGGAAAATCAGAACAAAGTTCTGATAGCTCGAAATACACAGACTAATTATGTGATATTTAGGGGACTATCAACCGTTCAGGATTAAAGGAAAGGAACGGTGAAAGCTTGGTGAAAGCCAAGATACGACAAAGGTTGCATAATAATATTGAGCCGACTATACGGCTACCCAACTGTTACCAAGAAAACCATCCGAATACCAATCAATCAAATTATAAAAAGAAGGAAAATAATTATAAGATTGGAAAAGTTGAACGATTATACAATTTAGATCGCCAAATATTAAATTGATTTGCTATGCCAAGTGTTATCATTTAAGAGAAAAGAATATTAAATTGAAAAGGAAAGTTGTAATTCGAAAATTATAATAATTCTAAAGTTATTATAATTCGAAAATTATAATAATTCTAAAGTTATTATAATTCGAATACTATTAAAATCTTATATGCACTTATAAACATCACTTAATTGATTATTAAATTATAATGGTGCTAAATGATTTTATATTTAAATATACGTTTATAAATATTTATTAAAAACAATATAACAAAAAATAAATTAAAGCCCTTAAGATACGTTTTATATTTTAACTCAATTATTTTATTTAAATTATTTATTTAAATAACTCGTGCAATTCCATAGATGTATCCTGTTTCAAATCGCTAGGTCCTTTACCCATCTCCTAGTGATGGTGATGCCCTGCCTAATTCTTTTCTGACAATGCTTCCACCCTTTCGACAAGCTCGCTGCAAGGAATTTCTCTGTAATTAAATTATAAATTATAAATAATCATATCAGTTAACCTTTCATCTTAATTCCATGAATTCGTGATTAACGATTAACTAGCATGTCATCTTCACTTAAAATCATAACGACTAACTATCTTACTATTTTGCCAAATTATATCAAATTAAACTGCTAACTGACTTCAAGTGAACCTTAACGTCTATATTTCAAGCTAGGTCAAAAATTGGGATGTAACATACCATTCCCCTTAAGGTTCATCATCCTCGATGAATTGGATATTGTTAATTACTTTATAACTTGCATAAGAAAGTAAACCAACAATGTTGAACAGTAAATAAAACCATACACATGGGGAACTCATAATACCATTATTTGCTAACTAGGGAAACTCTGGTGGGGATGATACCCACAAGATGATCCACTAAACAAAAGAATCCTATTAAGGATATTGACCCTGTTACGATTCTATCAAATACATATAGTGTCTTGAGTCCTTGTTAGAAGACTAGGCCCTGTTAAAAGCCTCAACCCTGTTAGGAGTTGGTGGAACAAATACAATGTATGCTAGAAGAGCCCATTGCCCTAACATGTAATATACAAATAAGTTTCTTCACAAGAATAGGTATACATACAATATTGTCTCACTACTGTACTTTGCGAATCCTCTGATCATACACCAAATCTTGCATCATACAAAGCTTGCATATCATATAAACTTCCTTCATAATCGTTCTCATCACTTGCTCACTCCATTTTAGCTGTGCAAGATATGATCTTTACTTATACTGTACAATCTAACAAAACTCTTGATCAGTCGGCTTTACAGCTTCCACATGCTTGACTAATTATAAAATGATTTTAGGGTTCACATCTAGGATGTCGGCCCATCATGATTAAGTAATTACTTTGTTACCAAAATAATTCCTTAAGTCGTACAATTCAATTTTCTCACGTGCTCTATTCTGCTTTGTTAATTACCTGTACTAGTAATTCCTCTGTAATTAATGTCGTATTGTCCGTATAGACTTGCGCATTGACATACGTCATCATGACACTGTCATCGATCATTCCTCAATTGCGCAAGAGCTAACTCGAACTTTGTCATCTGTACATACAAAAAGTATCTCTATGCTGCTGCAAACTATCCAATACTTAATACAATTTTCTATCACTGATTTGATAATGAAATATCGAAATATGTATGTTGCCATAAATGACAACACTACCACATCTACCTAGCCATATTGCCAACAAAACTCCCTCTTGATCCCTACCTTAACACAAAAACCATGAAAACTACCGGAGGTGTATTCACCTTGTTGGCTAAAATTTTTGTATGTCACTAAATTGTGACTTTAGGCAACATTTCATGAGATTTCTCTCTCCTCTCAGCAATAGGGGAGACTCCCTTCTTACCATAGGTGGCTTCAATAGGAACTTAAGTGAAATTACAAAAAGGATGGTTATCTTGATCAATTCCTCTTTTTTCAAGAATGATTTGCATACAACTATAACTTTCCAACTTTACAAAAAGTGCCTTATTGCTACAATAATACCAATAACCCTGGAATTGACGTAAGAACAACCCAAGATGCAATGATTTACTTTTTATAGTTTTGTGAAACAAAAATAGGAACCTTAAGTCTCCTGCATTCGTCTTGAATAAAGATTCAAATAGAATAACCAGTAAGGCAAAAAGTCTCTTATTGGATCCTCTCAAATTCAATAAAAATACTTACAATTGAAGCCCAAAGTCTTCAAATCTAAGTGATTATAACCACTACTATGAATTACAATTTGTCCTTTTGCAACACAATGACTTCAAAAGTTCAAATTGACTCTGAATGTAATAGGCCACTCAAAGTCTGCACAATTAAATTCAAATCCCTCTTGATCAAAGTTCCAAAACTCACAATCAATATCCAGAAAATGTTGTCACATAACACCTTGAATCAACACAAAGTTTGAAAGAAAATTCCCTCTTTTATTAAAAGAAATCTGATTTTCATCCAAGCACAAACCCTTAAGAGTACACAATACAAATTGGTAGAATTATCTTGTCTTGCCAAAAGATGATTATTTACAATGAGCTCTCTCCTTTATATAGAAAAATAGACGGGAGAAAGGTGGAGAAAAAAGTGGAACAACCTCAACCACCTTGACTTATCTCTAAATATCTACTTGGACTTTGTTCCAAATTGCATGCTTAATGTGATTACATCTTAACTACATGAGCTAGTTATACAGGTGCATGTTATCCTGTACTTACAATATAGATGCTCTTTACATGTAACATTCCTACTGCCATTCTACTTAAAGCATATGAAAATCTGATTTGAAGTATTCGCATGGTATCAACCAGCTCCCTAAACTTCCATAGGGATTCACGTACAACTATAGCATCTGGTTCGCCGGTGTATTGCGGCATCATTGTAACCTTCTTGAGTAATGCTTGCTGCTCAATATATCTCTTTGTTAAAATCTCCATTTGATTTTGCTGATTCTTTAATGTATACTTCTAGCTTGCAAATGTATCCATTATACTGATGTTGAGGTCATCCACTTCAAGCTGGAAGTGGATGGCCTTTGCGAACTCTGTGAGAACATCTTGATTATTGAGTCTGTAATCTTTAATGATGATTTTGTGTGATAGTCCTCTGAATACCTCTCTGATTGTGCTTTCTTGGTTAGTTATCTTGGCTACTGCTGCCTTTGCATCTTTTACAAGTCCTTGTAGAACTTTCTCTTTGTTGGTCATCACATGTGTGTAATCATGGTACATTTCAACAGACGTGATGACTTCTTACTCACACAAGACGTCCAAATCAATCTTTGTCACGCTCTTCCAGACACCAAGATCCTTGTCCAACAACTTGAGTTGATGATTGAGTGACTTAAGAATGTCATCCAATCTAGCAGTAGTCTCTTACCCTTTTGTTGGTATAACTTCTCTTACCGAATGGTGTACTTGCGCAACATGTAACATGAAAGTGTCATAGTAAAACTTGGGTGTATAAAACCACAAATTCGAGGAAGGTATATATAGGGAAAGGGCATAGAATGGTTGAGGACAATGAATGAACAAATGGGTCAAGCTCAAAATGGCTAAAATAGCCAAAAATGGTTTTTTTTGGAGTGGATTGCATATGTGAACAACAAACTTTAAAATGTGCTAAAGTGTAATGAAATGGAAACATAACATACTTTAATAGGTGTAAGTCATACTATGTATCCGACAAGCATGTGGGAAATTCTTCTTCATCCATACGACAACTATATGGGGGTTCATGAAATGTGTATTGGTGGGACTTGCACTTGCATTCTCATGAGGGGAAAAGAGAGGTTTGCTTCCATATTAGAACGAGAGTTTATCCCCGACTGCATATGCAAGTAAATGGGACCTTGCATATGTAGCTTGAAAAAGAAGATGAAAGAGAAAGAAGTGACAACATATATTCAAAAACATGCAAATCTGAAAAATCTGAAAATCTAATCAAAGAAATTTCTTGGATTTAGAAAGATTGCAAGATGAAGTGTTAAATAGACTTCAAAACTTGACTCGATCCTTGCAAGAGATGAGTCAAAATTTGTAGCTTGCCAAGTGTAGGAAGTTGGAGTAAAAAATTGCATCATTTTAGCAACCGTTTTGACCAAGCAAAGTGCAACATGCAAAGAATTTGGAAAATGACATCCAAAGCATATCAAGTGATTTAGAAGACTTGAATGCAAGTTAGGAGGAGAGGAAATGCTTTCAAACTTACCTTGATCCAATCACTTGCTATTTTATGGTGCAAATTGCTTAAAACTAGGGCATTTTTGAGCAAAAATGTGCCCTAGATGGGTTGAGAAATGAAGAAAAACTCAAACTCCATATTGAGTAGCCCAATGTGTTCTTTGGGTGATTTTAGGCAAAAATGACCCGTAGATCATAAAAAACGATCACGAAATGTTCAAGATTTGAGCATTTGAAAGTTGGAAAACCCCTTTTTGGGAAAAACACAAAAAAGTGAAGTTTTGAGAACCAAAAATGTGTTTTTGGGCTAAAAAATGCTGAGTTTGGGTGTTTGATCAAAAAGTCTCATGCTATGGAGTAAAAAGGCACTTTTTGGTTGCATTTGCATGTGAAAATGAGCCCAAAAACCCTCCAAATGCAAGCTGCAAGTTAAAAACGAGATTTCCTTGTGCAAATGCATATATCATAATGCATGCAATGTGTTCCAAAATCGTCATTTTGTGTTTTTCATTAAGGACTTGGTGCAAAATGCACTTTTGGAGACGATATACATGTTTTTGAAAGACATGCATTGGGCAAAAAATCACCATTGGGCTTTAAAACATGAAAATACATTTTAAAATGCATATAATTGGGCCAAAAATTGCCACTTTTGATTAAGCTTTGTGGAAATGGGTTTTCTTTTATCACATACATATGCAATTGGGTCCAAAATCACCACTCAAAGTTAAGTGAAAACTTACTTTAGACATGCATTTACATGTTATAAAAACATGTTATTTGATTTAAAAAGTCTATTATGTGGTAATTTAAAAAGATGTATATGCATTGGGTTAGAAATACCCCATTTAAATGCATTGATATATAAGATAAACTTATACATGCAAAATCATATGTAAATGGGTTAGATTCTGCCACTTACATTGATTTATTGAGTTTTAAATATGCAAATGCATGTTAAAAACCCACTTAACACATAAAAATGTGTTATTGCATGGAAAAAGTCCATTTAAATTAATGTTGGGACTTATAATTTATTGGAAGTGGGTTTTCACATAGTGATTTGCATGTTGATGTATGCAATGTATAATAAAAATCCCACTTTATGCACTTAAGTTGTGTCATGCATTTATATTTAATATTTAACTATAGTTTTTAATAAAGTAACATAAAAAATAGTCTAGAAACAAACTATTTTCATAAAACATAAAAAACTATGGTCAAATCAACTCATAATGAGTTGAAATTTTAAAATGGACCACAAAATCCAATTGAAATATTAAATATAATTTTATATTGTGCAATTGCAAAAAAAAAAACCACTTTTATGAGATTTTTAATAAAAATATGCAGTTGTCCTGAAAAACCCAATTTTCCTCCTATAACTTGAGCTAAACAAATCTGATGCGGACCTAAGTTAGTTCAAATCGAGCGGAATTCCAAAGGCTATTTACCTAAGGCAAAAACAAGACCAAAAACTATTTATAAGACAAAAGAAAACACAAAAAAGACGTGAAAGTTTACCAAAAATCAAGTATTTGCAGTGCAAGAAGAAAAACTCTTACCAACAAACAATTGGGGATAATCTCTGTTGCCCCACTTTTTGTTTTCTAACCTATCGGCAAAAGTTAGTTTTGTGTAATAGATGAAGTGAGTCTAGTCCTCATTTTTGTTTGAGTCTAGGTCTAGGTCTAGGTCCCTAAAGTCTAGGGTGATCTTTATCGGATTTTTCCATTTCACCTTCTCTTTCTCTATAGTTGGGTGGGTGTTTCTTTTACCTTTTGATTGGTTGGGTAAGTTAGTACCTAGTCCAATAGAGATCAAATTTACTCATTACAGATAAGATATGTGCTCTATTTGCTTGCGGCGTATCATCTGTTGATAAAATGGGCATTTGCGGAATTTCAAAAATTGTCTTCTCCTCGGTGGGTTTCCAACCCATGAAAGGCAATTTCCCATGAAAGATCATTTCAAGACGTATATAATTCAAGAAGTTCCGAAAGGTGTAGAATTTCAAAGAAATTGATGTTTGAAATTTGAATCCAAGATAAGACTCTTAAACATTATTCAGATTCATTATTACTCAAATATTCAGCCTTGGCAAAAAACCTAAAATCGTCTTCTTCTCGACGGGTTTTCAACCCATGAAGACAGTTTTCCGCAAAGCAGTTTGAGGTGAAAAACAAGAGGTTAAATGGTTCTCAAACAGGTCCTTGCACCTTAACTAAGCATTCTCAATTACTAGAAATGCAATTGTCAAAGATTCGACGTAGAAGGAAGCTTTAGCGGAAAAATGAAAATTTTCTTCTCCTTGGCGGGTTTCCTACCCATGAAGACAATTTTCCGATTATTCAAGAAGGATTAAGCTAACGATTGAGTTTGGCCCCCCTACTAGATTTAGAGTATGCCAGAATGATGTTAGAACGGATCAAACCATTATGGAAAGAAGATATAATCAAAATCTCACTTCGTGGATTTTCCTCAATCGGGGTACCCCAATGGTAACTTTTCGAAACTTAAAGGAAAACATAAAAGTAAGTAATGGGCTTACAGAAAGTTACTGTTGAGCTCAACGGAACAGTGAAAAGACCCCTAAATGTCTGTTGAGTTTTTGCATTTACTATCCAATGGTATTTCCTTAAATTTCATCTGTGTGGCACAAATATTGAAGAATAACAGATGAATTCGGGCTCTCATATAAAGATGCACTAGCAGCTGAATGAGTTACATCTGTTCTTTGATTTCTCATTCTATCAATACGCATAGCTTTTGAAAAGTTTGCGACTGTTGCAGTTGTTGTCTCATTCAATCTTTCAATTCAAAATCTTATTCACAAACTCATGGCAACCAAGTTTGTGGGTTTCGATGGTTTGACTAGGATCAAGTCCCAATTGCAGAATTTCACGAACACATCCCTCCGCTTCTATGACATGGAAGATTTCCAAAGGATTGGTTTTCCGGTTACAATCCAAGCCCTAGAGCTGATATACAAATGCATTCATCACTAAAACCCAGAAACTTGATAAATTGTTCTAACTGATGATATAGTATTAATCTCAATCGATATGCAAACAGTGGTGAACTGGCTTTGTATGACAGAGCGGGAGGAGTTCTCTGACTTAAGCTTTGGTGGAGCCGTCTCAAAATTCTCAGCAAAGAAGATGATTTGGTGGAGGGAAATCATGAGGACATGATTCCAGAAGCAAGGGAGTAATAAGAGCAAAGTTCCCAAAACTTTGTTCGGAACCCACCTTAAGCCAGAAATTATTGATATTTTGGTTCTCTTGCATAGGTTGAAAGGTGAGGTAGAAGCTTTAAATTTCATTGAGTAATATTTCTTTTGAGTTCAAGTCATATGCTTAGATACCCAGTACATTGATTGGGCGCAAGAGGTAAGCGAAATTTTGTCCAATGCTCTTCAGACGGCCAAGTTTTACAATATGTTCTACATGTCTTCCTTCTTGATTTACATGTTGGCCTCATTGCAATTATGGCCCGACCTTCCAAGATAAGAGAATTTCCTTGACGATGTTAAGTCTTTGAACAAGTTGATGGGGTTGCCATGGGCTCCCCACTCTCCCCAGTTATTGCTAACCTTTATATGGAGCACTTTGAAGAGCTGGCCCTCTACTCTTTCCCCCTCAAGCCTAAATGGTGGAATCGGTACGTTGATGATACCAATGTTTGCTGGCCCCATGGAATTGATAAACTAGAAGAGTTTCATAAGCATCTTAACAACATCTCTCCTAGTATCGCTTTCACCAAAGAGCTTGAAACCAACAACCAATTGCCCTTCCTTGATGTTTTACTCATTAAGAAACCAGACGGCTCACTGGGACGTCGAGTGTTTCGGAAGGCCACGCACATCGATCTATACCTTCATGCCTCTTCTCACCACCATCCGAGCCAAAAAGTTGGCACCCTCAAGACCTTAGCCTTAAGAGCCCTCAGGATTTGTGATGATGACCACTTAAATTTGGAGTTGACCCACCTCCGCCAAGTCTTTAGATTAAATGGGTACTCCCACAAGCAAATTTCTAGGGCCTTTGTCCATGCTCGCTCTTTCTTTCTTTCCCTCTCTACTCCCCAACCCAACCCCTCTCCGCCTCCCGCTTTTATGTCACTTCCCTTTGTAGATGGGGTCTCCCAGAAGCTTGCCAAGATTTTGAGCAAAAAAGGCCTGCGCGTGGCCTTCAAACCTTGGTATAGGCTCAAGAATTGTACCCCCACTCTCAAAGATGCCAAAGATGTTTTTTCAGCATCAGGAGTCTACAAAGTTTCTTGCTCTTGCGGGATTTCGTATATAGGTGAAACTGGTTGTTCTTTCAACACTAGAATCAAGGAGCATAGTGCTGATAGTAGACACGACAGGGTTCATCAGTCTGCTTTAGCGGAGCACTCGTCAGCCACTAAGCACCACATTTGTTTAGAAGATGCCCAAATCTTATCCAAGGAGGACAACTATTTTAAAAGGAAGCTCAAAGAAGCAGTAGTTATCAACAGTCACCCCGTCAACCTCAACAGAGATGATGGGTGGACTTTAAACCCTTCGTGGCTTCCTATGCTGGCTAAGTACCAACGACCCTGATCCTTTGATCTTCTGAGTCCGTTGGTCTTTCCTCGCCTCCTTGCTCCTAGTTTCTCCCATGGTGGTGGCCTATTTGAGGTCGGTGATTGCTCTTTTCCTTTTGTTCTTTTTTCCCTCCTTTCTCTTTGTTGTCGTGATCTCTAGGACGCCCCCATCTGTGGTTCCTTTGTTTCCCTTGACTTTCTTTGTATCTTCATTCCTAATCTAGTGACCCTTTTCTTTTGATGTTCAGCTAATTCCTTGCTCTTCTTTTTTCTCTTGTTTTCTGGTGGTCCCCGGTGTTCTTTTTTTCCTTTTTGATCCTCCTATTTTGTTCATTTCTTCTTTTTATATATTTTTTCTTATATATTTTTAAGTGCTTATATATATACACACACACACACACACACACACATTAACATACATTTATGCTCTTTCTTCTTATATATATATATATATATATATATATATATATATATATATATATATTTGTATTTATATTTACACACTTGTGCGTATGTTGCTCTTCCTTTTCATTTGTGCTTTCTTACTTTTAATTTTTTCCTTTCATTCTTATTTTTTTGTTTCTCATTCTTAGTTCGTTTTTATTGTTATTTATTATTTGGTCAATTTTAGTTTTATGTTCATTTATTTTTATTATTATTATTGTTGTTATTGTTTTTATTATTTTTTATCCTTATTATTACTATTAATGTTATTATTATTATTATTTTCATTATTTTTAACACTTTTGTTGTTATTTATTATTTGGTCTTTTTTGTTTTCATTTTCAATTTTATTATTTTTATTATTTTTGTTATTGTTATTGTTTTTATTATTACTTTTAACCTTATTGTTATTGTTAGTGTTATTATTTTTATTATTGTTATTTTTAACATTTTCATTATTATTTTCTCCCTTTTGTTAACATGTTTGTAGCTCTTTATTTGATTCACCTTCTTTGGTCTTTATTGTTTTTATTATTTTTATTTATTTTTATATTTTTATTTTGAGTCATTTTCCATATTGAGTCTTTTTTCTTTTTGTTATTGATCCTTTTTTTCTTATCTATTTTTATTTTTTCTTATGTCTCCACTGCTATCATTTGAATCTTCTTTTGCCCTCACTCATTTTTACTTTACATTTTTTTTTGTTATTACTCTTTATTAATTGTATGCTTGTAGGTTTCAATGTTTTTCTTTTTGTTCGGTTTCATTCTTCGTTTTTTGGCGTGGTTCTTGGTGGTTACCCTTGAGTTATTGGTCCTTCTTTATTTGCTTTTATTGTTTGGTTTTCTTCTTCTCTCTTTTATTTAAACTCATTTTCTTCTTCTTTTAATCTCCCCCTCGATTCACGTGTCCCCCCCCACCTCCTCTCCTTCCTCTTATTATATCTCTGTGTTTCCTCCAGTCTGCTGCTTATTATTTTTCTCTTGCTCTTCATCCTGATGATGGATCACTGTGTGTGATCCGAAACGTTGATGCAAAAAACTTCAGACACAATCAAACTCCAAAAGAACTAATTAGATGTTAAGTCTTATGAGTTTTATCCATGTCTTCAATTACAGAATAGTTATGCAGATTATGTTAAGGTGAATGATGCGTTTACCATGAGGATTTGCAAGGAACTACAGGGATGCGCGGAAAGGAGATTCAGCCTAGAAACCATGGCCACCATCAGTCAGTTTGGATGTTACTTTATTCAGTTCTCATTGTTTCTTATTTGCATCTTGCAACATTTGATGGTTTTCCCTTGAAACTACCAAGGTATCCAGATGACATGATCGTGTTGATCAAGATTATACAACAAGCTCTGCAAGTGAACATACTGAGCGGAAGCCTGAAGAAGAAAGAATAGGAATTCCCCATGAAAGTTGGAGCCTTCAACTGCGACTCCTGGTCCGATGCCAAGAACATGATGAAGGTGTTTGAGAGAAATATAAGTTGGACAAGTATAAAGTCCTGAGGCCTATGTTTGACTCGAATGGGTATGCTAGAGATGTCCTACAGATTGGGAGCGTGATAAAACACATTACCACCATTGAGGATTATTGGGCTGATTGCAAGGATGAGTTCGAGAGCCCTAATCGAGCCTTTGCGAGGTTGATAGTCGACCAAGCAAAGATGTATAAGGTGAACATTGATGTAGATGGAGTTGAAGAGGATGGTTAAAATATGTATAGCAATACTTATTTGACCAAGCTGAGGAACACTCCCATAAGTTCAAAACCTTTTGAAGATGCTATGAAGGATCTAGATATGACGATGGATAGAATCTACAAGAGAACTAGAAAGTGGGTCGAGTGGACCACGACACGACGAAGCAGAAGTAAAGGCATGCCCGCCCAGTCCTCCCCAAATGTGGCCGCACCTTCATCTTCTCAAGGTGGTGCTTTAGGCACATTCCTCCCTCTCACTCAAAGACCCGCTTAGCCAGCCAGAAGAGGTGATCAACCTCCTGACAAGAACATACCACTTGATAAAACTTGTCAGGATGGTTTAGTGCCAGTGATCGGAATAGAGACAGAGCCCAAGAAGAAGGCGGAAGAATTGAAGGACAATGCAGTCATGGTGGCTCTCGCACCCCACAACAGTCCAATTCCATCCATAAGCACTGCATTATCCCTACCATGTAGCCCCCAAATACAAGTGGTTGACCTTGGAGATGGAGGGAGTAGTGAAAGTGAATCTACGGAGTCAGATGAAGTAGCAAAGGAAACATTTGGAGCAGAGAAAGCATTTGAAGTGGAGAAAGTGTCTGAAGCTCCAAAACTCATTCCCTTGACTCCAAAGAATCCTTTCTCTTTATCTTCAAAGACATTGACTCCTGTTAGGAGGAAAATGTTTAGTGTAGATACACTAGGGACCACGTCTAAGTTAATTGGCATTGAGTCATGGCTTGAGAATACCTTAGACAGAAAGAGGAAAAGAAAAGAAGAGGGAGCCCCAAACAAAGAAACTTTATCTCTAGCTGTCTGTTTTGGGTTGGCATTGACTAAAGTTAAGAAGCAGAAGACTGTCAATTCTTGGTCAAGATCCTGATACAGGACACTGAACAATGGAGATTGCTAAGCCCACCCAGGAGGGGAGAATTGAAGACCTAGTTATAGATGACTTCACATTGCAGTCTCTGGACCTCGAAGAAGTTAGAGATGACACCAAAGTGGGTCTGTGGAAATCAACAAACGAAGTAATAGAGGGACAACTTGAAGGTCTCAAATTGGCCAAAGTCAGAATGAAGGTGAAGACCACGAACTTACTTAGCTTCATCAGATAACTAATTACCCCATTAGCAAGTATTTTGGGAGTGTCCCTCAACAACGACCCTACAACTACAGACATTCAGGCTATCATCTCCCAGGTACAAGAAGACAAGCACTTTGGGCAAATTGGTAGGGAGTGGACTGGAAAACTCAAGTTTGAAGGACTTGCAATCTTAGAGCGACTCGGTAATGCAGTACTGAGGCTCAAAACGAAGAAAAATAACATCTCAACTAACCGGGCTACCCTGTCAACAGAAAAGGCCAAGAGTGAGGATTGCATCTCCTTATTGAAAATGGTCATCCAAATAAAGGCTAAGGAAGCTGCGGAGGAAAAGATTCTGCCAAAGGGGGATTAGCCCTTATTTGAATGACTACAAAGTATGCAATTCAAAGCTGAAATGACTTTAGTGGCAGAAGAAGGATTAAAGAAACAAAGAGAAAAGTTAAAGAGGAGTAGGACAAAAACTATGAATTACTAAAAGGTCTACACACTGACTCCTAAACCAGTGGACAAGGGAAAGGAATAATAGGAGTTTCTATCATGCAAAAGAATTTCTCTAGTTATCTAGATAATCTAACAGAGAAATCTTCTAATTATTAGAACAGAGTGTCGGATCTCCAACGGCTCAATGGGTGTGTATACGTGGCGATGGAGGAAATACAAGAAAGTTTGAATGCTATCAAAGACCTGGCCCGAGAGCACTCCAAGCGGCTCTTGAGATACACCAACGTTCATGTTCACCGACACAAAGATCTTATTCCTATCATTGTCGCCGCTAAGGCCTAAAAGGCAAAGTCGAAAAAGGGAAAGAAGGCGAAGTGACATCTCTCATGCCTTTTCGTATTTTGATGAGCAATTGTAACTGATAACTAGCTCCTTGCCATTTGTCATTTTTGAGGAGATGAACCGGTTTAGTTCCTTTTTGTAACGGTCATCTTGGAATCCTATATGTACCTAATTGAAAGATTAATGAAAGGTCGGCTAGTTTTTGGTGTGAAATACTTCATGTTGCAAAGACAAGTTGAATGTGTTTTATATCAATTATTTACTATTCCATTGTTTGTGATAGTTTAAGATATCTCTTTTAGTTGAATGGAGTTAAGGAATAAACAAAGCTTTGTTCCCTTGTTCAATGTAACAAATTGAGGATAATAATAGTGTTATTGAAGGTAAAAGGAGATTCTATCTTGCATTATTCTTTAAGTTAGTCCCTTGCATATTATAGTTAGAAGTGTTTTGTTAAATAACTAATTCATAGATAGAATTCATTACTGTATTGTCAAATTTTGTGGGTTCATAAGTTGTGCGAGTTCACAGATTTGATTAGCACTAACACTTGAATCTTTGCCTGAATTGGTTCCTGTTTAGGCCTAACATGGTTTACCTCTTCTGTTCTCTAGTCAAGAACTAACCCCACTTAGAATTAGGAACAACCAAGATTCATTGTGAATCGCAAACTCAAGGGAGTTGTACCTACGAATTTAGAGAGAAGTCAATCACTCAGTTATGATTTCCCAATTGTTGTAACCAGTCATTGTTCACGAATATTGGGCATTCAAAGAGTTGAATAAAAGAACAATCGGTTTACCAACAATCTCAATGGAAAACCTTCAAAAGAACACATAGACAAGCCTACACAAGGAACAAGTCCAGGATAATGAATTGTTTTCATGATGCCTCATCAATGTGTTAAAACAAAGAGGATCTGTCTACAAATTCATAAGAAAATTCCATAGGCTTGCCTCAATTTTGTAATGTCAAAATTGAGGACCACACCTCCTTTTTCAGATTTTAACACTTTAATTCTTTTCCTGGATAAGTTTTCAACCAATGCCTTAAACTCTTTGAAGCTACCTAGGACTTCATCAAATTCTTTTGATTTTAGGAAATAGATCCATGTTTTTCTAGAATAGTCGTCAATAAAGATTACATAATATAATAATCCACTTTGAGAGGCAACAAACATAAGTCCACATAAATCAGAATGTACAAGAGCTAATTTCTCCTTTGCCTTACTTTTACTTTGATGAAATGTGAAATGACTTCTTAGTATTTTCACACATAGCACAACCTTTACAAGTATCTTTATTAATATGAATAAGTTTAGGCATACCTTTGACCATCTTTTCTAGTGTAGGAAGATCTTAGAAGTGGAGATTCTCAAGTCTTGTATGCCATAAGTTGCTTGATTTAGGGAATTCATGAAGAAGTGCCTGAGTTGGCTGACCTAAAAGCTTGTATAAGCTATCATACCGGTTTCCAATGACACGACTAGATTGTCATGTTCCCAAATTTCAATGTAATAATTTAATTAATAAATTAATTGGTCCCAAAATTTTAAAAATATAATAAAAGAACCTTTTATTAGCTACTTCAATTAATTAATATGGGGCCCAAGTTAATAATATTTGTATTTGTGGTTTCAAATTATTTAGTATATTTTGGACCCATTTTTATTTTTGTTTTCGTACGTGTTGTCATTGGTTATCTTTGTAAACCCTTAGGGGTTCCTTTGAAGGGTATTTAAGTAGAACATATAGGTAGTAGTTCTTATGCGATTTGGATTATTTTCTTTGTACTACGAATTCCTATTGGAGTTCTCTGTGGTTCACCATTTCGTAAGTGAAAGATCTTCCTTACTTGGCTAATACAGTTTCGGTGGGATTCAATCCTCACCCTATTCCGATTCTCTGTATTACTTTGCTCGGATCTGACAAATCTGTGCATCATCTTCATTTGCAGTAATAAATATTGTTTGTGGAACTTCCTTAATTCTGTTGGCATCCATTTGTTCTTGCAATCTGGAGTACATATTTTATATCATTGATCATTTGGAATCATGTGTGCATAAAATCAGTATTAGCGAACTCGTTGGTGTGAAGGCACTGTACGACTCCACATACATCACCAAAATATCAAAGTCACTTCCGTACGAACTCACCCAACACCGTATGCCACTCCTCTACACTACAGTCAACAACATTCACTCACCGTACGACCTTCTACATTACCATACGACCTGCGCTCCACACCTTAGAAACTGCCTTGGCTTTAGCCATATGGTCTCTTGGGTCAACTGTACGGACTGTCTGTTTATTGTATAGACAACATTCAATGTTGTTTCGAAGTGCGTTTGACTTCCAATCTGTGCGCTAAGTCAGAGTATCTCAGAGTTTTCCTTTGGAACATTACAGTGGTATTAGAGAAATTGCCTTCAAGTCGAGATCCCCTTCGAGAAGTCATTGCCCTTGGGTTGAGATCCCCTTCGAGTCGAGATCCCCTTTGGATCAAGATTGCCTTCGGACAGAGATTCCCTTTGGGCTGAGATCCCCTTTGGACCGAGATTGCCTTCGGGCCGAGCGCCCCTTACGGACATTATAGTGGTATCAGAGCAATTTCCTTCGGCTCGAGATCCCCTTTAGCTTGAGATCCCCTTTGGGTCAAGATCCCCTTCAGGCCGAATTGTCTTTGGGTTGAGATCCCCTTCAGGCCAAGATCGCCTTCAGGCCGAGATCACCTTCAAGCCAAGTTCCCCTTCAAAACATTACAGTGGTATTAGAGCAATTGCCTTCGGGTCAAGATCTCTTTTAGGAAGTCATTGCCCTCGAGTCAAGATCCCCTTCAGGTTGAGATATCCTTTGGGCTAAGATACCCTTCGAATCGAGATCGGCTTCGGGCTGAGATCCCCTTCCAGCTGAGATTGGCTTCAGGCCCAGATCACCTTCAGGTCGAGTTCCCCTTCGGGACATTACAGTGGTATCAAAGTAATTGCCTTCGGGTCGATTCCCTTCGGGAAGTCATTGCCCTCGGGTCAAGATCCCCTTCGGATCGAGATTCCCTTCGGGCCGAGATCCCCTTTAGATCGAGATTGCCTTTGGACCATAGTTACACCATCTTGGGGGACAGGGGGATGGCAGAACGGGGGGACAAGTTTCTAGGATAGGGGGACAGAGGGGCCTTAATTTGGAGACAGTGGGGGAACGACGGGGGACGGTGGTGGGGGACAGGAGGGTGTGTGTGTGTGTGTATACATATTGTACTTTAAATGGTAGTTATGAAAAGATGTATTGCAATATAAGATATAAAGATGTAAAAGAGTAAATACTTGAACATTGGATTGAATTGGAACATCAAATATTTAACATAAATAGTCAAATCAACAAATAGTCAACATTGGGACGTCCCTCATCCTTGGTGGAGGTGGTGGAATTTGGTGGCGCTGTTGGGGACGGGGGATGAAGTTCTCAAGTCCCTGGTGTGTCCAAGTCTTTGGGATGTGGGGTAAAAAGGGGGGGGGACATGTCCTCATGTTACTATGCTTCGAACAGAGATCCCCTTTGAGTTGAGATTGCGTTCGGGCCGATATCGCCGTCAGGCCAAGTTTCCCTTCGGGACATTACACAGATTTGATGCTAGACTTATTCTAATGGCCCCACTGTTAGGGTTAGTTTGGGACAAGTAATACCTACAAAATAATGGTCAAAATCATAATAATAACAAAACTAATTATATTATTCTACCCTCTAATTTAATCCCAATCTTAAAGATGTCTCAAGATCGAGCTTCCTAGCTCGTAGCTACCTTGCTGTCTTCCTAGTAGCGCACCCCTTAAGATTCTTCTTGGATGGGCATTCTCTATCCGAGGCCAATCACATATGCATATGTTGACATAATCATAATATTTTGGCACATTGTTTCTCGGCCATGGCAAACAATGGAGATCTTTATATCTCACATGCTCCATGCTTTGATTCTCATTAATCTCCATGGTGTTAACCCCACGAGTTAACACAATATTATCCACAAGTATGATTCATTAATATAAATAAATTCATAAACATGAAATATAATCCATAAACATACTTTTCTTATCTTCTTTTCTTGGTCCATGTGGCCTTATCCTTAGTTAGCCCTTCAATGAATTATTCCTTCTAGAATATCTCAACTCTATATTTACTTTTGAAAATTCTTCCTTTTCTAATTATAAGGAAATGACAAAATATACTTTTTTGTTTCTTCTTTTCTAAGAGTCCAAAATTCTTCCTTTTCTAATTATAAGGAAAGGACAAAATATACTTTTTTTGTTTCTTCTTTTCTAAGAGTCGCAACCTTTCATAATACAAATCCTTTGAAAAGTCACAACACTTCATAGTTATAATCCTTTCAAAAAGTCACAACACTGCCTAAGTAAAATCCTTTGGAAAAGTACCAATACTTTAAAATCACAATATTTTTGAAGAGTCGCGACTACTCATAATTATGACCCTTTCGAAGTTTCACATCCTTTCAATATCATTGATACCTTTTCAGAAAGTCAACTCCTTATTTTCTTCATATTACTTTCCTCTTCCATTTTTCCTTTTTGAACTCCTATCTTCTCCTCTTCTTTTTTGCCTCTAAAGTAAACTCTCCTCCCTTTCATATCTTAATTTTAAAGAGTCATGTTTATTTGTTAAACATATATTGACTTTTCATTAGATTTAGTTAATTTATATTATTCTATGTTATATTATTTATTTGCTTACTTATTTGCATTTATTATTATTTATTATTAAATTCTATTTAGAAAGTTTCTCTTGTATTTAATTTTATTTCTTTATTTACTCATTGAAATTTTATTATTATTTAATTATTTGAAATATCATAATAATATTATTTCATTAATAATATAGATTAAATAATAATAATTTTCTAGTTTTATATTTTAGTATTAGTTTTAATATAACTTTATTATCATTATTTATTTAATAACATTGTAATATCTAATTATTATTAAAATTCTATCTTAAAATGGGGATATGACACTTCTTCAGCCATGCAAGTACTCTTCCTTCAAAAAAGGCAGTTCGATAACATTGATTCTCCAAGAATGATATGGAGTTAAGGTTCCTTCTAGTTTCCAACACAAACAAGATATCACTGAGATGGAGAAAAATTCTAGAATCTAAGTTAAGGGAAGTAGCATCAAACTTCTTGCAGAATAGTGTGCATCATCTCCAATGATCATGTGTTGGTTGGATGACTCCTCCATCAAGTTGGATAGATGCTCCCGATAGCTAGTGTTATGTCTTGATGCTCCACTATTGATTAGCCAAGTGTCACTGCCTGTAGGAACATTGCTTGACAAGGCTGAAATGAAAAGGAAAGCTTCGACATCCTTGTTTTGATTGAGATGAACAATTCCTTGCATAATGATTGTAATTGTTGCACCTAAAGCACTTGATGTGAGAAAAATACTTCTTCCTCTTTGAATCAATTGCAAATTCAGACCTTTGATATTTTTTTCTCTTGAAATTATTCTTTTTCCAAAATAGCCTCCTTTCTTCTTGCTGGATTGGGCAACAAGAACATGGTTGTCTTGTCCATGCGAGCTTTTGATAACACCTCTTGTGGCCGGTTTTGATTCTTCTTGAATGCAATCAGCCTTGAAACAATCAAACTTAGGGAGTTTTGATCTTGCACTTATCCCTTGTATGTAGGATTCTCAGGATGCTGAAAGACAATTGAGGGCTAACATGGTTGAATCTTTGTCAGCAACAACATTTCCAATAGATGAGATCTGATCTCTCAAATTGGAAATTCTCATGAAGAATGCTATGACGGTCTATCCTTTTATTATCTTGATGTGGTGAAGCTTCTGCTTTAAGGCTAGGGGATGACTAGTGTTTTTGATTTCATACATCTCCAAGGCTCTAAACACTTGGTTTGTAGTCTTCAACTTGGAGATGATAGGTACAATGTGATCCTTTACAGAAACAACCAAAACCTTCTGAGCTTGGAAATCTTTCTTTTTCCATTGAATCTTTTCATATTCATATTCACAAAAATCTGCAAGCTGGCATCCATTCTATTCTATCATAATTTATAGTCTCCATGAGGTGAAGTTGGAAGCACCATCCAACCTATCTCCAACCTTGAGACTGTGCACAATCTTGAATGGAGCAGTAAAGTAGCAAATAGGAACGGACAATTATTTTCAATCTGATTGCTCCTACTTTGAACCAAGCTCTGATACCATGTTAATTTTATCATTTAGAATGGAAGTAAATAACAGAATGAACAAAAGATGCAACATTTAACACGGTAACAGAAATGTTATGCTTGGAAAACCTCTCTTTTGGAGGTGAAAAAACCCAGCTATAATTCTTAGATTATATTGATCAAATGGTAGAAAACATGTTACAACTCTGCCAGTCATTAGGCAGCAGGATGGCTGTAATATATCTGCAATTTATAGATCTATTATGCTGACAGCTGTCTTTAATTTAATTTGCCACTGATATGAAATTGATCTGCTGCTCCTTTACAAGTCCCTTGAATTGATGATGGAATGATGACTTCGATCTCCAATATATATGTGTTACAAGATTCAAGAATTGGCAGATTAACGGATTTCCGGATGATTGATTGATTGACAGAGGAACAAATGTGTTCCTTATAAAGAATTACAATGATGTTGTTTCTAAAAGAAACAATGTAGACTGAAGACGAAATTAGAAACAAAACTGAAGACAGGATAGGAAACATTCCTGTTTGGACTGAAGACAAAAGAGACAGGATAGGAAACATTCCTATCTAGATTGAAAGACAGACTATAGACAAGTAGTTGACCATTATAGAAAGTATTTAACTAAGGAGATAATATCTTAGTAAAAATATTAAAGATATTATCTTAATACCCTCCCTTAATGGTCAATGTATGGATGTCGGAACATTATGTGATAACTGAGACCCTCCCTGGATCTATAGAATGCTGAAACCAAGAAGCTTTGCCAGAAGAGTGCTATGACTCAAAACAAATTGCAATTACAGAACTTCGTTTTTGTGGAAAAATGGTAAAACCCAGAATCTCAACAACCTTACGTATTACAGACAACATGAAATGATTTTTGAGGAGAAAATCAACAAACTCAGAAAAACAGAAATAGATTCAGAAGGCAAAAAATGCAGCTTCACCTTGATCAAGAAGCTCGACAACTAGTGTTGTTGGCTGGGAAGCATTTTTCCTTGCTTGGGCAGCCAAACGTTTTCGGTACTTGAACTTCATATGGCCAAACTTCGAGGTGAGAAAATGAAAGACCTAGAAAAATCCGAGTACCTAGAAGAGAGTTCGAAAAACCCAAAAATAATGTTGTTGGAATTCGGATCCGCTGGCTCGCAAATTGAGGTACAAAAATCAAGGCACCTAGAAAAATATGACGACAACCCATTTGAGATCTTGAAAAACCCACCAAAAATTTGTAATCAAAAAAAAATTCTGAACCCAAAAATTAGGGTTTTGAAAAAAAGGCCCTGGCTGAAAAAAGCTGGAAAAAAAACTTTGATTTCTTGATAGTAATGGCAGATTTGTTAAACAAAACGTTGTTGGCTTCCACCAATGAAGTCGTTCAGTCCCGGGTTGCAGATTCATGTTATCCAAACCCTAGCTTAAACTAGGTATATCGAAGCAAAATTATTTAGGAAAAATATAATTTCGAAAATAAGGTTCAGATAATTTCAATAAGAAATTATTATTTTCAAAAAAAATCAACCTCGCTCTTATACCATGTTACAAGATTCAAGAATTGGCAGATTAACGGGTTTCTGGATGATTGATTGATTAACAGAGGAACAAATGTGTTCCTTATAAAGAATTACAAGGATGTTGTTTCTAAAAGAAACAACATAGATTGAAGAAGAAATTAGAAACAAAACTGAAGACAGGATAGGAGACATTCCTATCTGGATTGAAGACAAAAGAGACAAGATAGGAAACATTCCTATCTAGACTGAAAGATGGACTACAGACAAGTAGTTGACCATTATAGAAAGTATTTAACTAAGGAGATAATATCTTAATAAAGATATTAAAGATATTATCTTAATAATATGTGCCTTAAATATCTAAGAGACACATCTCTTAGTTGCCTTACTTGGTATGGTTGGCCGGTTAGTTTAAGTTTTTAATTCTTGGGGCCGCTACATATGAAAGCCGACCCAGCCATGGCTGCAACTGATAATAACAGCTCTACATCGGCCCAAGAAGGGATCGGATCTAGCTACAAAATCGACAATAATAGCCAGGAATACTTTCTAAACCAATAGGATCTCATTGATTGATAATAAGAGTGGGTGAGTAAGCTTCAAGCTTACAATTTTGACATCGAAGATCCATATATCCTACCAACAGTATTTTGGATAGCTCTTTACATGATAACAGGTATAATATAAATGGTAAGGGACGAGCTCATATTTTATAAGGAGAGGATCTTGGTGGTCTTGAATTAGGTTGTAAGTTGAAGGTATTAAAGACATTTGGTGTTATTCCTATGGTTGGCCACCATGATATTTATAAGACTTACTGGTAGATCCATGAGAGATTTTCTTGGAAAGGGCTTACAAATGAATTCCTTATGTATGTTTGGGAGTGTTGTACATGCCAACAAAATTAAAATGAGCATACTTATGCTGCTGGTTTATTGCAGCTCCTGTCCATTCCCAACAAAAGACAAGTATGTCTATGGATTTTATTGTAGGGCTTCTGAAGGGGCAAAAGAATGATTGCATATACACGGTAGTGGATAGGTTGGTCAAATCTACTCGTTATAATGCCATTTGAACACTTTATACAGTAATATAGGTGACAGATTTGTTCTTCAAGGAGGTATTTAGGTAACATGGGATAAAAAAATCATTAGTGATAGGGGCAACAAGTCAATGAGTTTTTTTGGCAGGAGTCATTCAGTTTGAGTGGAACCAAATTGTAGCATTAGTTTCTATCCACAAACGGATGGAGAAACATAAATTGTAAAATAAATGGGTGGAAGGGTATCTATGCAACTATGTTTCAAGGCAGAAAAAGGCATGGATGAAATGGTTGTTGCATTTGGGTGAGTATTGTTAGAACTCCACCTATCACATGAAAATTAATACATCTCCCTTTTTTGTGTTGTATCAATATGAAGATCCTACCTTCATTGATTTCAATATTTGTGATATTAGAGTGCCTAAGGTCAAAGATTTATAACAACATAGTTAGGATATCATGGGATCCTTAAGATACAACATTTAACATGCTCATAACAATAAAATTAGAATGCAGATCAACATTGTGTTGAGTATGCATTTGAGGCAGAGGACATGGTTTATTTGCATTTGTAGCCCTACAAATAGTCCACTCTCAAGATGAGTGGATCAAAAAAGTTGAAGCCACACTTCTATAGACCTTTTTATGATTTCCAAGAGGATTAGAGAGGTGACCTATGAGTTGGAGCTACCTAAGAGTAACAAAGAGCACAATGTCTTTCATGTATCTCACCTCAAGAAGGCAGTGAGCATAATTTGACTCCTCTATGTTGGTTGCTTTGGGTGAGGAAGGTAATCGAGTGTTGATTCTAGTGGTAGTGATTGATTACAAGGAGCATACTTTGTAGAAGAGGAGTATCAGGGAGTATTGGTGAATTGGAGGAACTTGCTAGGGGAGGGTGCTACTTGGGAAGCTGAGCTATTTTTACAACATCCTAATTTGTTATTACTTGGGGACAAGATATTCAAAGGAGGGAGGACTATAATGTCCTGTTCTCAAACCTAGTCAACTAATGTTTCCTATTAGCCTTGTTTTTGGTTCCTTTAGGCTAATTGGTGGTGGTTGGGGGACTCATCTTTTCTTGGAGAGCTTGACTTCAATTTTCTTGCCTTCTGACAAATATGTGGGTGTTTTGTTGGTGACAATGCTCTCTGTAGTATTTTTGGCCTTTTGAGTTGTTCTCCACAATTCTGGGAGAAATTGCTATTTGTACTAAGTGCTTGTTTTGGAATCTAGCATCATTCTTGAACATCACTTATGTTTCAGTATTTTCGATGGGTTTGTCTACAATGTAGTTGTAATCATCTAAATATTTGCATTAAAGCTATAAGGTGATGCTTTAATAGTCACTTTAGTGTTTTAATTAAGTAATTTTATGTTAAGCAAGTTGGACACCTAGGGAAAGGTAAACTTGGAATTAATTTGTTTTTAGATTATTAATGTGGCCTTTTTGAGGGGAATAAATTAATTTGAAATTTGAAATCCCTCCTTTACCCTCCACGTCTATAAAAGGATTTTGGCTTTCATATGTTGCACACATATTAGGATGCTATTGGAGCAAACATTGAGTTCTTTCAGGACTTGATTGAGGATGCAAACCCTCATCAATATTCACTAATTTGATGGTGGAAGATCCACCCAATCTGGTTTAGTGTTTTCACATAGGGAGCGCACTGATTTTCACAGAGTTTGGGGGTTTAAGGTTTTAGAAAATAAAGGTTTTCAAAGGGTTTAGGGTTTCACAAAATAAAGGTTTTTAAGGTGAACTAATTTGCAAGATGTCAAAGGTTATTGGTGATTGCATAGTTGAAAACAATTGCAGATATATCAAAAATATCAAGATATATGGCAAGTCTCCTTGGATGCCGATATACTCATAGTTAATACCATTTACATTTTAAAAAAAAATTGGTGCAATTTTAACATTAAAAAAATTGCTAAAACTTATGCTAAAACAAGCAAAAAATGTGTCAATGTAATTGGACTCAAGTTTATGAAAGTGAAAACCCTAGTTTTTTCTAGATTCGCATGTGGGACAATCATATTATTTCCGTTTGGTAAAAAATTCATCCATTCTGCAGAAACATGCGGGACAATCATAATCACAAAAATGTTAATCAAATCCAACTATGATATTTAAAAAGATTGAATTGATTTTTTTTCTAAATTAAACCAAAAAACACAAGCCACTTATTATGAATTTTGGACTTGAAAATTTATTAATTTATTTTTTCTAAAATATTAAAAAATTACTATTATTATGTTTTAAATATCTATTAATATTGTTTATATCTATTTAATTAAAAAATAAATTTATCTTTAGTTTTATATAAGTATGTATTTATATATAGACACTTTTCAAAAAATATCGTTGAACTTGTATTGACATGTCATACTCATGTACACATACCTAGTTGGTGACTGAGTAATATGTTCTATAAATTTAATGTATGTGTGTTTTTGAAGAATAATTTAAAAATTATGCATTTTCAAATGTTCGATAAAGTTGTCGAGTTATTGCCAAGGTTTTCCCTGAGTTTTTAAATTTTTTGGGCTTCCTGAGTTTGTGCAGTTTTTCAACTGTGCATTCTAGTAGTTTTTGGAGTTGTTTGAGTAGGCTGTAGGTGTTTTGGGGCCATATGCCCTTCCAAAGATGGCTGTACTCCTTTTTGGATTCCAAATTTGATGGGCTGATGCGATGGTTTTAGTTATTGTTCCAATCAATTTTTGAGTGCGAGGCAACCTGTTTGCAAGCATTTGGCATTGGTTGTAATTTACCAAGCTATGTTGAACAGATTTCTAGCAAGAAAATCACTGCGAATATGCCTTAGGAACAATACCAATGATTTCCCTTGCGATTCTGGAGGGCAGTATGGTGAAATGGAAATGGTGTACAGGTGCCAGTCGAAGCCGTACGGTGTATAAGAGATAGGGAAGAGATATCCGTATGCTACAGTGAGTGGTGCAGATCCGTACGGGATAAAGGCCGTACGACAGGAGTAGGTGCAATAGAGTAGGCTGTACGTCAGGGAAGAAGGGCTATATAGTGGCCAAATGTCTGTACGGTGAGAGAGAAGTATAAGCCATACAGTGTGCAATGGAGGTGTACGGTGATTATCTATGATGCTGTACGAGAATGATAAGGTAACCATATGGTTCAGGAAAGTGTGTACAGGACAGGCAAAATAGAGTGTACGGAGGGTGAAGTTATATGGTTATATTGGCCGTACGGTGCAATTATGTGAGAATAGGATTCCGTACAAGGAGATGAGGGAGTTTGAAGGGTGTTGTCCGAGATGAAGCCGTACAGTGTACAATGATGCATTCAAAACACAGAACTTTAATGGCACAACACTGGAGATTTCAAACACTACATAACACCAGAACATGTATGGAAGAATATTCACCAGATTGATAAGAATTGCCAATAATGAGAGCACTCCAATTTGCCGGATACAGACCTAATGAACACCGACGGAATAGGGTGAGGGTTGAATCCCATCGAAACCGTGCAAGCCAAATGGGGAAGGTCTTTCACTTTTGAATTGGCGAACAATGCCGAACTCCAATAGGAATCTGCAGTACATAGAAATATAATCCAAAGCATGCCTACAGACTACTACGAGCTGTGCTTAAATACCCGTTGGGAAAAGCTTTCCGAGGGTGTACAAAGTTAGCCGATGGTGACACAAATTACGAAAACAAAACAAAATAAAATGGGTCTGAGATAAAATAAATCAATCGGCCCATTACAAAGATTAAATTATTTATTTTATAATAGGGACATTACAGTCCTCCCGTCCGAAAATTTACTTGTCCTCAAGCAAGTGCGATGCCGGGTGCTGGAGGATGTGCTTGCCTTCCCACGTTGCGTCATCCAACGGTAGGTGTCACCAACGTACCGAGTACTCTCACGGTGTGGTTCTGCAGGACCTTTTCACGCACTTCGAGAATCTCAGCAGGTTCCAGGATGAGCTTACCTTCCTCATTGAGTGGTGGAAGGTCGGTAGTGACTGTGACGTTTTGCTTAATAGCCTTCTTCAGACAGGAAACATGGAAGACATTGTGAATGCGGCTACCCTCTGGAAGGTCCAGTTTGTACACTACCTCACCAATGCGACGGATCACACGATAGGGACCATAAAAACGTGGCTTCAGTTTGTCCTTTCCTGTTCCCTTTAATGAAGATTGTCGGTATGGCTGAAACCGGAGATAGATCAGATCCCCTACTTTAAAACTCCTCTCTATCCGGTGTCTGTTGGTGTACACCTTCTATCGATTTTGTGCCTGCTGTAGGTTTTCTTTCAAGCTCCTCAGTATGTCCTGTCCCTCTTGAAGCCAATCCATCGCCCTTGGAGCGCGATTGTCATCCAGGACTGTGTCGATGAAGGAGAGGGGTTTGTGCCCGTATAGAGCTTTTCCCAATCGACATGTGATACATGGTATTGTAGCAATACTCCCCAAGATGGATCCATTTTACCCACGCGCGTTGTTGTGCTAAGACATAGTTCCGTAGGTAGCCTTCGAGCCATTTGTTCACAATTTTCGTTTGGCCATTTGTCTGGGGGTGGTAACTCGTGCTCGGTGATAATTCTGTTCCTGCCATCCGAAATAATTTTTTCCAAAAGATACTGACGAATCGTCCATCCTGATCGCTGACGATGTTTCGGGGTAACCCGTGCAGGCAAAAGACTTCTGTGAAAAATAGTTCGACGACTTGTGCAGCCTGAAGGTCTAAGGGGATGGCAAAGAAGTGAGCATACTTTGTCAATTTGTCAACGACCACGAAGATGCAGTCCTTTTCGTTCACCTTGGGAAGACCTGTTATGAAGTCCATTGATACACTTTCCCACTTATGTTTGAGAATCAGCAAGGGCTATAACAGTCCGGTAGGAAGAGTGTGTTCGGATTTGTTCTGTTGGCAAACCGTACATTCTCTCACATGATGCAACACGTCCCCTTTCAGTCCCTTCCATGAAAATCTCTTCTGCATACTTCTGTAAGTCTTAAGGAAGCCGGGATGTCCAGCCAGAGGGGAGTCATGCACTTCCTTCAAGATCTTCTGCTTCAGTTTGGATTCTGGCACTAGGTAGATCCGATCTTTATAATAGATGATATCATTCACCACCTTGTACCGATCATCATGGATGTGACCATCCATTATCTCATAGGAAAACGTATTCTTGGAATATTCTACCAACAATTGTGCCTTCCAGTCAGTTGAGATCTGTTCTAGAAAGCAGATGGTGGTTTTCGGGACAAGGCATCTGCAACATTGTTCTTTCCTTTTACATATTCAATGTCAAAATCAAAAGACTGAACTTTGCTTACCCATTTTTGTTGTCATTCGTTCAAGTCCGGCTGCTCTAGGAAATATCTTAGGCTGTTGTGATCCGTACGAACAACAAACTTGGCACCAACCAGATATTGCCAGAACTTGATTAGTGCATGTATGATGGCCAACATTTCTTTATCGTAAATAGAATACAGGCGTTCCGCTGGTGTAAGCTTCCTGCTCTCATAGGCGATGGGGTGTCTGTCCTACATCATAATCGCTCCAATGCCCTCCCCGGACGTGTCACATTCCAAAATGAATGGTCAGGTGAAGTCAAGTAGTGCAAGAACCGGGCAAGTGCTCATGGCCTCTTTTAGCTTATCAAATGTGAGTTGTGCTTCATTGTTCCACTGGAAAGCTCCTTTCTTCATTAGATCTGTTAAAGGTGCGCTGAGTTGAGAAAAACCTTTGACAAATCTCCTATAGTAACTGCATAATCCGAAGAACCCTTGCAGATCTGTGAGTGATTTTGGGGGAGGCCAGTCGAGGATAGCCTGAATCTTCTCTTGATGCACTTGAACCCCGTATTGACTGACGACATGCCCCAAGTACAATATTTCTGTCATACCAAACTCGCATTTTGATTGTTGGCGAACAGGGACTGTTCCTCCATGATACTCAAGACTTCGTTTAGATGCTTCAGGTGCTCCTCCCATGTCCTGCTATAAATAAGATCATCAAAGAATACCAATAGATACGCAACTGTTTGTTGAAGATGTGGTTCATGCACGACTGGGATGTAGTAGGTGCGTTGGTTAAACCGAATAGCATGACCAGGAACTCATAGTGTCCGTAGTGAAAGCGGAAAGCCGTTTTCTCCACATCCTCTTCCCTCATTCGGATCTAATGGTATCCGAAATGAAGATCTAGTTTTGAAAAATAGACTGCACCATGTAGTTCATCCAACAACTCATCTATCCTTGGGATGGGGTACCTGTTCTTTATTGTCCTTTTGTTCAGCGTGCGATAGTCCACACACATGCGCATTGTTCTATCCTCCTTTTGACCAACACCACAGATGATGCGAACGGGCTAGAACTAGGACGGATCCATCCTTTCTCAAGCAACTCCTGAATCGTCTGTTCGATCTCATCCTTGAATTTCTTGGGGTGGCGATATGGTGTGGTTATGACTAGTTTTGCCCCTGATTCCAACTCTATTGTGTGTTCAAACCTTCGATGTGGTGGTATGCTAGGTGGAATATCCATGAAAACTTTTTCATGCCTACTTAAAATATCCTGAAGCTCTTTATCCTGTGGAGGTGTTTGGTGCCCCTTTATAGGTTCCGCCGAGATAAAACAATGCGCAACCCACGCAACGTCTTCGTGCCGCAGGATTGCCTCCATCTGATGCGTGGAAACTTCCTTCGGCCCTTCATTTGCCATCCCTCGAAGAACCACCTTCTTCTTGTCAACCACAAAAGTGAAGTCCATTTTCTTGAAACTTTGAATGTACTGATCAAACGTCTCCATCCACTGTATGCCAAGAATGACTTCCATGTCGACAAGATCCACTATGAAAAAGTCCTCTGTCACCATGTGATTCGCCATTCTGATGCTTAGCTGAGGAACAAGGTGTGTGTAGGACAAGAAAGTCCCTCCGGCAACCTTGACCTAAAAGCCTGCATGTGCTTCCATAGGAAGACTTTTGCGCTTTACCAAGGATGAGTTTATGAAGTTCAAAGTAGCTTCGTTATCCAACATCATCGTGACCCTTTGTCCTTGAAGGGTACCTCGTACACGGAAAGCTGTGCACCTCGGACTGCCAACCAATGCAATGGATCCCCCACGCTGTACCAAGGAGGCAATCCTCTCCGTACGGTTTAAACTAGCCATGCTGGTGTCACTGCTAGGTTGGATATCTTCCACTGACATTTCCTCTTGTTCGTGTTCGTCCTCTTCATCGGACACTACCTTGATGTAATGGATCTTCCCCTTCCCGAGGCATCGGTGGCCAGGCTCCCAAGGCCCCTTGCAATTGAAACATAACTTCTTCCTCCAGAGTTCTTGTTGGGATGCTTCATCCAATGACGACTTCTTGGGTGGAGGTTTGTCCCTTGGAAACATTGGCGGTTTCAGATGTGAGTGACTCCGAGAGGATGAGGATGATGTTGACGACAGTGCCATGCTTCGTGCCTTACTAATCGCTTCCGACAAGATTGACAGATTGAATCCCTTCACCCAACACTTCAGTGGTTCTGCCGGCTTGTCCATAAAGAGCACAACCCACCTTCTTTCGGAGACGTTTGTGACCAACACGGAAAGTCTGAAATTCTGCAATGAACTGATTTACCGATCCAATTTTCCTTAGTTGGGCCAAATCTTTGAAATTGAGCTCGGGGTCTTTCCCATCAAATCGTTCTATTAATCTCTCCGTAAACTCCGCATGGGTCTTTATTTGATCATGCCCTAGTGTGATAGTGTCGTGGTGCCACCATTCGTGCGCAACTCCTTCCAAGTGCAATGCGGAAAATTTGATAGCTTCTTCTTCAGGCATAGGATTCAGCTAGAAGTAGGTGTCGGCTTTCATCACCTACGCTTGTGCTGAAATGGAACCCAATCCGTCAAATGGAGACAGATTCACCTTACTCAATTTCCTCCTGAGATCATCGTTAAAGTATCCTCCTCTGTTTTCGCCTCCCGAGTATCTCATCCTCAGATCTGTGTAATCTTTGTAGGAAATGTCCTCTTTAAGGTTTGCATTTCTCCAGTCCTCTCTTATCTCTTTGAAAGTTGGTAGTCTCTCTCCGTGATGTGCTTCCGTCCATGGTGGGAAAACCAACATGGAAGGTCGAGAGCGTGCTGGTTGAGGGTGTGGCTTACCCGATACTGAGTCCACGCTGTGCCCATTTTGTTCTCCAAATATTTTGTTCTCTGCCAACTTCTTGAGGGTTTCCTCCATGAGTCGCTACGTATCCGTGATTTGCGCCTGATTTTAGGCAAGTTCCCTCAGAAGTGCCACAAGTTTGGTGTCGGTCGGTTCCCGTTCGTCAGCCATTTGATCAATGGAATGTGTCCTCTTCCGGCTATAAACTCTCATTCACCGTCAATAGGCTGCCAAGATCGGAGAGCTCCGATACCATTGTAATGTACCAAGCTATGGTGAACAGATTTCTAACAAGAAAATCACTGCGAATATGCCTTAGGAACAATACCAATGATTTCCCCTGCGATTCTGGGAGGGTAGTATGGTGAAATGAAAATGGCGTACAGGTGCCAGTCGAAGCTGTATGGTGGACAAGAGATAGGGAAGAGATATCCGTATGCTACAATGAGTGGTGCAGGTCCGTACGAGATAAAGGTCATATGGTAGGAGCAGGTTGAACAGTGCAGGCCGTACGTTAGGAAAGAAGGGCTGTATGGTGGCCAAATGTCTGTACGGTGAGAGAGAAGTATAAGCTTTACGGTGTGCAATGAAGGTGTACAGTGATTATCTAAGATGCTGTACGGGAATGATAAGGTGACCGTACAGCTTAGGAAAGTGTGCACGGGACAGGAAAAATAGAGTGTACGGAGGGTGAAGTTATATGGTTATATTGGCCGTATGGTGCAATTATGTGAGAATAGGATTCCGTACAAGGAGATGATGAGGGAGTTTGAAGGGTGTTGTCCAAGATGAAGCCGTATAGTGTACAATGATGCATTCAAAACACAGAACGTTAATGGCACAACACTGAAGATTTCGAACACTAAATAACACCAGAACATGTATGGAAGAATATTCTCCAGATTGATAAGAATTGCCAATAATGAGAGCACTCCAATTTGCTGGATACAGACCAGATGAACATTGACGGAATAGGGTGAGGGTTGAATCCCACTGAAACCGTGCAAACCAAATAGGGAAGGTCTTTCACTTCCAAAATGGTGAACAATGCCGAACTCCAACAGGAATCCGCAGTACAGAGAAATATAATCCATAAGCATGCCTATAGACTACTACGAGCCGTGCTTAAATACCCGTCGGGAAAAGCTTTCTAAGGGTGTACAAAGTTAGCCAACGGCCACACAAACTATGAATGCAAAACAAAATAAAATGGGTCCGAGATAAAATAAATCAATTGGCCCATTACAAAGATTAAATTATTTATTTTATAACAGGGACATTACATTGGTTATTAGTTAAACAATTATTTTCTAGAGAAGTCACCCTCTTCTACCAAGACCATACAAACTTTTGGTGGTACGGTTTGGAGTTCAGGTTAGGTTTTTGATGAGTATTGCTGTAATCTTTGCCTAAGTTGGCACCCTGATCCATGGGAATAATAGCAGATGTTAGTTGGCAGTTTTTGGTGGCAAAAAGGAAGGTTTTGAACTTTAAGCCTATTACCTGTGAATAATCAGCACTTCTGTCTGCTGTTGCAGAAATTCAGAGATTGATGTTCAGACATTAGAGTGGGATGTTCTTTCTGGGGGAGGTTAGTTTAATGGTCTGATCACATTAGGAGAATTCTGGTGTGTTGGAAGAAGCTCATTGACCTTATTGCTATAGCTGGAGACACCGATAGCAATTAAATGCCAATTTTTGGCATTTTCTGTTCTCCTGAATCACTCAGAAATGCTTCTCATTCAAGGTATATAGTGCTTTATGATTGTTGGTTTAATTGGCTTCTTGCATAGTGATTTCCTAGATCTATTTGGGGTTCGAAATTGAAACAACTACAGTAGGAATAAATTGTCATAATGAATTTGTAACAGCAGAAGCTTTTGTAATTGCAAGCCTTTGAATGTTCATGTTGGTCAAATTTGCATGATTATTTTTCTTTGCATAAAAACTTGTTGTGGCATCATTGGAAAAAAAATCAAAAAACAAAAAAACAAAAAAAAAAACAAAAGCAAAACAAAACAAGGTGGTGTTCTTTCACTGTACCACCAACACCCACACCCACAACCACACCCACATCCATACTCCCATTTTCTCTATGATCCGTGCGCATATGCTCACCTTATTATTCATATCCATTAAGCTGTGGTCTAATGGTTGAGGTGGGGCATCATCATACCAACAAGTGAGGCTTAAACATTGAAGGGCATATAAGCTTATAGCCCATGTGTATGCACATGCCGGCTAAATTGGGAGTTTGATCCTGGTAATTTCATGGTTTTAAACTGAGTAAAGCAGTTCTTGGTTGACCAAACAAGTTATTTCTGCAAAATATGATTAGAGATTGTTTAAAATTTTTGTGCCAACAAGATTCAACACAATATATACATTAAATAATTGAATATCCTGTCACATATCTCTCTTAGCTTTTTCAAATTGTAATTGCTTTGTTTTTGTACTTTCCACAAAAAATGTATGATTATATTTAGCTTCTCTTTCCTGCTTTGTTACTGTGATGAAGTACATGAACACTAAAATAGATGAAATGCGTTTTGTCTTACATATAGCAGGGTTTATCTTACATTTGTTTTTTCACCTTCTCTCGTGCTTCTGTTTGTGGTCACATTTTATATCCATTGGCGATGCCCGTGATCTACTTTGGTGCTTCATTATCTTCAATTGGATCGATTAGTTCTGTACTTAAAGTTTAAAATTATATTTAGTCACAAATTTTGATTACTATTCACTGCAGGACTTTAGACCAGCTGTATCCCAGCTTGAATGTGTGGGAGTAGATCCCACCTTAATAGGCAAGCTCTTTCGAAGGCATCCACAATTGTTGAAATATAGAATGAATATTGGATTGAAAGTGCAGTTTCTGTTGAAGCTTGGTTTGGAAAAAGAAGATATGGGTAAAGTGAGTTCAAAACTATTCTTGACTAATTATTCACTTCAGTTGACTTGTGATCCTTATCTTAGATGGACCTGAAATTTTTAGAAGCAAGCTGTCTAAGTACATCTTGCTTTGTATCTTTTTAAATGCTTTTTAATGACAATTTTAGAGCTGAGAGTGGCTTAACTTTAGCAAGAAGTTTGTAGGATTATGGAGGTAGGATGAGGCCTTGATTAGATTAATAACTTGGATAAGGGTATAGCTGACATTATTCAAATTTGGTTTATGAAGTTAACATTGCTGTAAATCAGTATTGTTCTCTAAAGAAGTGCAACTGATTTTAAGATAGCCTTGCTCTATATGATTTTCAGGTTATTTATAATGCTCCTCAGCTTCTTGGCTTAAGGGAAGAGAAGTTGCAGGCCACGATAAAATTTCTAGAAAACATTGGTATAAAGGGACCATCATTATGCAAGGTGATGCTTTTTGGATCTTGAATAGAAATACTAAATTATTTTTAGCTGGTGCTTCAAATCTTTTGGGTTTCAAAACAATTTTGCAGGTTCTGAAGCGTAAACCAATGGTTTTGGCTTATAGTGTAGAAGCAAAATTGCAACCAAATATCAATTTCCTTCAAAATTTCGGAATCAATCGGTCAGATGTTGGCAAGTATGAAAGAGTTCCTCCTTATTTTAGTTCTTTTTTCATTATGTAACTTAAATATTAATGGTGCAGAATGAGCTTTTTAACAGACTTGTGACTCGCCACCCACAACTACTGACATTAAGCATTGAGAAGAACTTGGAACCTACTGCAAGCTTTCTCTTGGAGTTGGGATTTACAAGGTAAGTGTCAATTTTTTGTAACAACTATATGAATAAATACAACAGCTAACAGCTTTGCAACTACAATTACAATAGTATAGATTTATGACTAATACAAAGTGCCTATTGTATCTTCTAGCATGTATCTTTAATGATGAAAGGAAAGCTATTGTCATCATGTACTTGAACAAATGTTGATTAGTGAATAGGAGATGAGGGTAAAAAAAAGCCATGAAGAATATGTATGCCAAAAGGGTTTAAAACATGAATTTAAACAAGAACTTGCTGTGAATTCTCAGTTCAACTTCATATCATGTGTACCAAAAAGTTGTGTTGCATTTGTTAGTGCAAGAATAGCATTGGCAAAATGGATGGATGTTTTCAATGCTTTTGGTGCTGTTTTCCACTAGAGAAAGAATCTCTCCAACCATTGTGGCAATGATAAGATTTCTGTGTTACAAACTATTTGATCATAAAAAACAACTTGATGCTGCCAGGAGCATAGTTTACAGACCAGGATTCGGAGAGTACTTGAAAAGCCTGAAATTCTCAACTTGGCAAAAACTTGGAGAAAGCTTGACAAAAAATTGGAGAAAGCCCGACAAAAACTCCGCAAAAATTTGACAACTTAGAAATAACTAAAAATTAAAATCTTTTACAGAAAGATATATTTAAAAAAAAAATTCATGTACAAAATGTATTAAATAAAAAACTGATATCTTAAAAGAGAAAATGCATGGTTTTATAGAAAAAACAGTTATGAAAAACACATTTTAATCAGCATTTCACATGCATTGACATTTTTACCCCTGGTTTTTTGTCTGTAAAAGTGCAAGAATTAAATTAAACTAATGAGTACTTGCTCACATATAGTGCTTGGGTTGGTTACTAATACCAACCGAGACGACCTTTGGTACAAACTTCTCCTAACGACTACTTAATTACTCAATTACGAAAATACCCTCTACATTGACCCCCCTCCCCCCCCCAAAGAAAAAAGAAAAAAGAAAAAAGAAAAAAAGAAGTGGTTTCCACACAACTTAACCAACTCAGGAAGAGGGATGAGAGGACATCCCTGGAGCTGAAACTGGAGTGATGAGGCTATGAAATGTGCCACTTGCTTCTCCTGGTGGTGTGCCTGTGTTTGTGTCTTAATTGCGACTCTCATTGGCTGGAGTGGTTTGGCTTGCTGCTACCCAATAAAGAAGAGTTGTGCTTATTTCCGACGAGTGACTGTCCTGGTTGGTGCTATGTGGCTGCCTTTCATCTGTCTACTAAGTCCTGTCATACAACCTTCATTTGTATGACCTCCTTCTGCTTGACCCTCCGTACAAGGTTCCGTATGCGCTTTCCTCGTATGAGGTCCTTCTGTATGACCTCTTGGTGTACAGATGACCTCCACTTCGTATGGGTCCTCCACCTTGTATGACCCTTGACTTTCTTTTGTTGCATACGTCGGCTTTGAGGTTTGGGCTTCTTGACATGTACGACCCTTGTCCGTACTATCTTGATCTGTGTGCTTGGCAGTCCTTTGTATGTGCTTGTCTTCTTTGTCTTGTCTGTCTGCTATGTGCCCCTATCCTCTATGTGTCGTACATCCTTTGTCTCCATATGCGTGTGTTCTTCTTCCTTGGTATGTGACCTCCAACATAGTCCGTACTTGTATGGATACTTGTGCTTTGGTGAGTTCTCTTCCAGCTCTAGCCCTTATACCTTTTCCTTGGTAATTTGTTCTTTTGTGATGCTTGGGTCTCATTTGATTTCTTCATCTTGCCGAGGCATCTAGTCAGCGTATTCAAACATATTGATTTCTTCTATGTGCCTTTCGTGATAAATTTTCAACTTCGAACCTTTTACTGATTCTTTAATTGGTCTGCCATCTAGAGAAATTCATTTTTGGAAGATGTTTGTTGTGCCAAAATTTCCTTTGGCGTTGTGCCACCTCGGTAGCCCATTGTGTTGTCATTCGCCTTTCTTCCAATTTGATGGAGTTGTTGATTCATTCCTTCAAACTGTCTTCCTCGCCTTATCTATTTTCTACTACCACTCTAAGGTTTGGTATCATGAATTCAGTAGGTACTGTTGCTTCTTGTTCATACATCATTTGAAAAGATGTGCATCCCGTGGTTTCCTTATATGAAGTTATATAGGCTCATAGTACCACAATTAGTCTTTCCTCCCACTCGACATCCTCTACTCTGCAAGTTGTGTCATCTATACAACCTTTCTTGTCAATGCCCATATGACCACCTTTGCCACTTGTACGCCCCTTATTGGTGTTTGTACGACCTTCTCTGCCATCCGTACGACATTCTCTGCCATTCGACGATCTTTTATGTCATTCGTACAGCCTGCCTTGCCTTCCATACGACTTGCCTTGCCACTTGTACATCCTTTCTTGCTACCTGTACAAACTTCCCTGCCATTCATACATTGTACGACCTCTTGTACGTCTGCACATCGTACAACCTCCTATACATCCGTATGTCATACGACCTATATGTTTGCATGTTGTACAATTTCCTCCATGCTCTACATTGTGTCTATATGTCGTACAACACTTTTCCTCCAGCCTATTTCCATACGTCATACGATGCCTTGCCATACATCTGTTCTCTGTTTTATATGGCTTTTCCCCTTCCTGTTTTCATACGTCGCATGGTCTACCATCTGTGCACTTTATCTTTTGCCTCTGTACATCATATGTAATTCCCTACCATCCGTGTAGAGAGCTTTTTCCTCTTGTAGTCTAGCAATAGCATTTACCTCCAACATGTTCACAGACTTCTCTTTATCCTTGTAGTCTCTAGGTGTACTGTTGTCCTCTATTATTCATATAACCCCTTGGACATGTGTTTGAAATTTTATTTGTAGGTGACATAGTGGGTGTGGTGGCCTGTTTAGCTGTCAGGAGTACTTGTGTATTCCTTCCCTTCAAATTGTGCGGACACCCGCTGAGGGGGTGTCCCTCCACCTGACAAATCTTACAAAATGAATTTTCGGAATCCTTTCTATGTGCCCTTCCTTCCAGCAATTTGTACACCATGATTCGTTGGCTGTTTTGATTTTTGTCTCCCTCACCATTCGCAACATATCCTTACAGAGCGCCTGGATGGTTGGAAACTCTATCCGTATTGTTGCCACTTGTATCACTTAACTTCCTTTTGTCACGTGCTGTATTCTTTTGGCTTTCAATATCCATTGCTCTTTTATATGCCTCCTCATAAGAGGAAGGTGGTACTACCTTTTTTATTCTCATAGAGGAAGACAATACTTCTATAAACTATCTTTTAACTAGCCCATCGGCTTGTTGGTTTTCTAGTTTACTTATCAACTCCCTCAACCTATGATGGTAGGTTTGTACCGTCTCATTTTTTCTTTGTCATGTGTTATAAATTTCTGCAACTACCTCATCATCATCTCATAGCAGTTAAAACTCTTTCTCAAAGGCATTCTCCAGTCTTTGCCATGATGTTTTCTCAACCCCAGCAAGCTTTGCGTACTTGTTAGTTGCCATACCCCTTAGGGTGGCAGGGAATGCCTTTAGCCAATAATGCTCATCATTTTGATCACTAGCTTCGCATATTGTCACACACGTCCGACAGTGGCATGTTGGGTCTTCTGAGTCGTCACCATTGAACCTTGGAAGTTTTTGTTTATCTGATGTATACATCATGTACTCAGTAGTCTTGTTGTTGGTGATCCCTAGTTCCTCCCTTATTCTTTGTTGTCTTCTTGCTAGTAACCTTGAAGAAGCCTAGGAGATTGTGCACTACTCCATTCACCATGTGTTTAGTTCGTACTGTACTAGTGGAGAGAGCTCTCTGCTCTGTCTTCCACCATATGTACTACCACCACATCCCATGCTTGAATGAGATCTTGTGCTTTGCAATCCTCCCTGGTTCTTGCTACTATTATTATTTCTTTGTCACTACTTATTGGTCAAGAATTCTGCCCCTTATACTTCCATTTTCCTACCTCTTGTATCTAGACCATAGGGTTGAACTAGGCAAAGACGCCAGAAATGTTGGTGTTAATATGACAGATTTTTTTGCCAAGTACGAAACTTTTGTACAAATTCTAGTTTACAATATTATGACAACATTCACACCAATACACGAAACAATACACACAAATGAAAAAATATATCTTTATTAATCGTACCAAAGAGTTTACATTACCAATACCAATGGTGTCCAGAATTACCATGCCAGTCTATTCCATCTGCGTACTGCATATAGTGCTCGGGTTGGTTACTAATACCAACCGACGTGACCTTTGATACAAACTTCTCCTAATGACTACTTAATTACTTTATTACGAAAATACCCTCTACAAGTACTCAGAGAGTTTGCAAACTATGGTTAGGAGTATTTTGAAAAATATAAATCTTAATGCTATGAGATGAAAGGGGTATTTTCTTTTTTGATTGGTTAAAGAATATTTTATTGATTATAAAATAGAAAGTAAAATTTACAATATTGAAGTATATTAGAAACAACTCCCCAAATTCTACCCTTACACTACAATGACACCAAACTCAACCAACTGGTAACAACACAATGACCATTTCCAAAAATAAGGGGGCATGAATCACAGAAACACTCCCTCAACATCTAAAAAATATGTCTGGTCATTGGATGCCAAAATCCCACCACTAGACCACTTACAACCATCTACATAGACACAAATGATGAGGATATACGATTTTTAGAGAAAAGGTGAGACATAAACAAAGAGGGTGATGAACCATTCATTGCTCGTGCTTCTCCACCACTTGATGACTCACCCACCTCAAATGCACCACCACACAACTCCACTTGAGCATGAGAAACCCCAGAAGCTTCGACCCCCTTGGAATGGTCACCACCAACACCAGTATCTAAACACACTTTGTGTCCATGAGCACGGTTCCTGCAAGGAGCCCATCAACACCTTCAAACCCTACCATGGCCTCTGCCACCACAGTATCTTCCCCATCCTCTATTGTTGCAACCTCGCCCTTGACCTCGCCTCTTCCTTTGGTTTTCCGTGTCTTCCCATGTTATTGGTAGGCTCAACTGAAATAAGTCCAAATTCATCTGGCTTTTGGGAATTCCAGCAACAAACTCTATCCCAATCATGCATGAAGTTCACAAAAGGGCCCATGCCCTCCTTGCAAGAAAACCTCTCAAGCTTCTTTGAAAGAGAAAAGGGTGCACATTGGGCTGAAAGCTAGGAAAACTTAGCCAATCTCTGGAAGCTGCAATAAAACCTCGTCCAAGCACCGCTTAATTGAGAATTTTATCGTTTCACACATTTCTCCACAATGTGCTTCACCTGCTCTTTGGAGCCAAAATGTAGCACCCAAGTACAAAAAAAGGATGCAATGTTAGAATTTGTCCTCCATTTGAAGTCTAAGATTGTGTATTTGACTCCTAGTAAGGCCCAAATAATATTGACAAAGAAAAAATAAGTTGAGAAAAAAAATCCCCAGTCATTCCTCAATTAGAGGCCCTCTCATGGCCATCTGTTGTTTGGTGGCTCCAAAGGAAAACTTTGCCTCCGTTTTTCCTTCCATTTCCTTCCGCACTTGTTGTTTTCATGACCATTCAATTGTGTTGTGAGGTTTTCACACCATCGCCCTAAAACTTTTGGGGACCCCCTTTTTCGGTCAAGCCTTGGCAATTTTTGCGCAATTTTTTTTTGGAATTTTTTTCAGTTGTCTTAGCAAATTTTTTTTGGAGTGGTCTAGAGGTTTTCGATTTGAAAATTTTACACCTTGGATGCCTTTGGGCCAGGAGAGATTTGATTTAGTTTATTTTTCACCTAGTGCTAAACTTGATTTTTCGGAACATGTAATTTTATCCTTAGGCCAAACAAAATTCAAAAACAACATTTTTCGACGGTTAAAATAATATCTAACAGGATAAAATTGCAAATTTTGGACTTAGATGGATTTTTGAAAATTTGAAAAAATTGTATAAGCTTGAACATTTTCAAAATGAATTTGTTAGATTTAGTCATTTCGGAAAGTCTTGATTTTTTTGGTGAAAAAGAAAAAATTTTGATAGTGAAATTGAAATTGGAGTTTGAATTTTGACAACTAGGAAAATGATTAACTTTGTTAAAAAAAATTAAAAAATTGAAATTGTATTGCAAAATTGAAATTGGATTAAATTGCAAAATCTCATTAAATTAGTTGAAATTTAGCCTAGAGGATTTTAGAAATATTAAAGGAAATTGGTAAATTGGAATTGAAAAATTGATTTTGGCTTTCTAAATTCGATTTTAATGATATTTTAATTGCCAAAATGTTATTAAATGAAAATTTTGACATCTCCTAAGCTTACCTTGTTTCTATTTTGCAATTTTTCATTAAAATTAGCAATTAAATGAGCCAATTTCACTATGGGCTAAGT